>OY294048.1:11986328-12147916 GCA_958510825.1 Brachypterus glaber | reverse complement strand
TTTTTATAACATTAGGAAAATTATTTTTCTACGACTGCTTTAGAATGTAAGCAAATACACACACTTTTCAAACACAGAATGAATCCATTCTAGCTCTAGATACGGTATTAATATTCCGTATCAAGTGTTAGAATGAGCACATGTAGTGCTAGTGTTTATAAAAGTAAAGAAAACTGTAGCAAAATTAGCAAAAATATATATATTTTGCCATGAAATATTGAATAATTTAATGTAATTTAAAGTTGTGCGTTAAAATTACATATAGTTTATTAGTTTTTCTTAATATTTGACCAGTTTTTTATCAATTTAGTTCAAAAAATTAAAACTGCTCCATCTATTGTGAAATATTTAAACATGATCACTGCCACAACAATTTGACATAACCTTCAATTTTTGCATTATAATTTGTAAATATGTGTTAAACTAAATCAAAATCTTTTTTAAGTACTGATTTGATAAAATTATTAAATAACATTAATTGCTTTATTTAAAAATATGTGTTTTGTTGCATTTATAATGTCGAGTCACAATAAACATTGTTTTTAACCTTGTCCGCAGTTTAAAGCCATACAGTGTTTCATATTTGCAGTCGCAGTTTGCAGTCATCGTTCGCGGGACCGTCATACTCGCCTGCCGGCTCGTATGACAAACTTTCCGCTCGCGCGGAATATTGTCTATTCCATACTAGTTATAGAATATACTTTTTGGTTCGGTCTAATTTTTACATGTTGGCCGTTGCTTAGCAACCACGACGGAAATGCCGTTAAATAGCTGTCCTAAAAAACAGGTTTTGGATGATTGTGTGACAGCTGTCGATTTTTTTTTGAGCAACCAGAGTTAGTGCGGTATTTCTTTCCTTAAATTATAGACTAAAGAGATACATATACAGGGTGTGGCCCATTTATCATGACAAATCTAAATATTTGAATTAGGTACTGCTACATAATATGTATATATTATATCGAAAACAGTTTAAAGAAAAGTTATAAGAGCTTAGTGGTAGCACAGAATAGTGCTATTCTTATGTTTATTACTTATGGTGTCAAGGTCATAGAACGTAAACTTAGTTTTTTTAATAGAAGATAGTATGTTTCTATTAAAAATCTTAAAGAACAGTAAATACTGAATAAAAAAGTATAAAATAAGTTATTTTATACATAAAAATATGTGGCCTAAAGTTAATCAAATTCCATTAAAAAATAGTGGACCTTTTTATGTATGACCTTGATACCATAAGTTATAAACATTAAATAAGACCATATCGTGCTCCCATTATAATAATTATTATTGTCTTAAGCTATTTTAACTTTTGTTTAAAATTTTTACATCATTTTAAAGCGTATTATATTCCGTATTAGACCATTTATTATTTTTTTAATTTTTTTTTGAGGGTGTTGAATTTCCAACATATTTGCTAAACAATGCCATTTTCTTGGATTTTTTAATTAGTAGCTCAACACTTCAGGGGGACAAACATTAGACACGCACGGTATAACAATTTTTCGTTTAGGATTGTAAGTGGATGTAAGTAATTTTCAACAAATTATGGGATCGGTCAATTTGAAATAATTTTATTTCAAGATCGTGATAAAGATAGATTCTTTTGCATTTTTTTATAAATATCTACTGACCTATAACGTTTTGCCATTTTAAGGAGGCGCACGGTTTGTTGGACAGGTTGATAGCTACTTTTTTTTAGAAACTAGAGAATTTTCAAAGTAAAATATTTTATTTATATGGTAATTCATGTACTTATTTTCTTAACAATGCCTTGGTGAATTTAAGTAAACAAATAGTGAAAAAATATATAAAATTTTCTTTTAAATGGTTCCTAATGCTTTAAATTTGATGTAATTTAAGCCTAGATGCTTAAATTTAAAAATTCAAGAGTGTCATTTATTTGCTCTAGTCAGCCTGTATAAAATTTTGTACATCTAGGTCAAAGAGTTCAAGTTTTGGCGAAAATACGTAAAAAACATGCTTTAAAGAAAGACTAAATTACACTCAGAATATTTCGTTGTATTTTTAATACTGAATGTTATTTGATAATACATATCTTCTATTTATATCGCCACCATTGGTATTTAATACTTTACTTGTGATATTAAATACTGCAATGTGTGTATTGTAAAAAAAATGTTGTCATACTAACATAGAGACTGTGCTGGTACATTTGGATCCCAAGCAACATGTGTTTATTAACACTGTAACATTTGGTAAATTATATCACAGTTATAGTTTGGTATACTTTAAGTTTTAGTTATTGTGTTATTGATCTAGTTTAAAGTTTGTTATAGTATTTAGTAAAATAACAATCGGTAAATAATATCAAAATTTTGATTAGTAATAATACAGAGAAAAGTAAAAAAAGGATGGATTATTTTGTCAGTGTGTAATTATGTGTGGTTGAAATTTTTATATTATTACTAATCTTAATTTTGGTATTATTAACCGATTGTTAATTTTTCATAATACTGTAACATACTTTAAACTAGATCAGTAATACAACTTAAAAACAACTCAAAGTATACCATACTATAAGTGTGATATGCTTTACCAAATCTTACAGTAATTTTTACTATAACATGCTAGTATTAATAAACATATGTTGGGATTGAAATGTACTAGCACGGTCTCTATGTTAGTATGACAACATTTTGTATACAATACACACATTGCAGTATTTAATATCACAAGTAAAGTATTAAATACCAAATAAAAAATATGTATTAACAAATAACATTCAGTATTAAAAATCCAACGAAATTTTCTGAGTGTAATTAAATTGAATTGGGATATTTCTAATTTTTAATTGGCGCCCCCTATAACTTTTTGTTTTTTAATGATTTTTTTTGCAAATTTCAAATCTATTTTATTGAAGGCAAATTTTTCTAAAAAAAAAGTTTAGCCCCTTATAAATTTTTTGTTTTTAAAGGGATTTTTTTTTAATTCAATGAAATAACGTTTATCCTTTAATTTTTCTTTTTCGATTATTTTAAAAGTTTATACCCCTAAAACCTTTTGTTTTAAAGGGACTTTTTCAAATTTTATACCCATGATTATGTATTAAAATTAATTTTTAAAATGTTTAGACACCAATAACTTTCTTAGTTTTGAGGAGATTTTTTTCAGTTTTAATAGGCTTTATGTCCTTACCAAGATTCATTAAATTTTGCTGAAAATAAGTCGATCCGATTATTTTTTATTTAGTTATTCTGCCGGAAAGAAAATGTGACATACGGACCGATAGATTGACATACATTCAGAAGGACGCATAGACGGACGGACCTACAGACGGACGTACAGACTGACAGACATTTAAAAAAGTTATTTAGAATTGTATATAACACTTTGGCACAAACATTTTTTATATTTAACTTTTTTTCATTGTTGGTGTCAATATTTTACATAAAAAAATATATAACTATTCTCATAGGTGAGTTTTATTCACGCGTGAAAGCCAACTTCACACTGGTTCTTCTGATAAATTGATTGGCCTAGACCATGAAGCTCCGCCCATATTCATCAAATATCAGGCGGAAAATATCTGTTTGAAACCAGAATAGACCCCCTGCAGTGAAGCTGCAAGAAGTATCATAACAGTGTTTTTACCAACATACACCACTTACCCCAAATCAGCTCTTTAATCAAAGTTTAGATTGTAAAAGCGCACTTCGTATCAAGTTTCCAATTTGTTGTTTAACTTTATAACGTGCTAAGGCTATTGGGTTATAGAAACTATTTAAAGTTTAAATTTTCAACCTCACTTTTAGTTTAGAACTAATGGCATAAATACCAAGAAATAAAAGAAAGGAGGACATAAATAATTTATTAATTATTAGATGGGGTATAAAAACAATATCACAGGTCAACAAATTTCAACTTTTTTTTCCCTTGGGTTTAAAATGTTATTTTTATACGTAATTTGGTGAGCTGATTTCAAAAATGAAGTCAGTTTTTTTCTATCACATCAGAATTTTTTGTAATACAAGATTTAATTTTAGAAGACTTCTTTGGTCATTTTTTTTTATGTGTTTTCTACCAGGTCCGATCTTTGCGATACGATAAATAGCTTTTTGATTTTTGGGGAATAGGGCTTTGGATCTGGAAAAAATTATCCTAGTAGGTTCGGTTGCTGCGTATAGAAATGTACACTGTCTTAATTTTATTTTTTAACTGTTATTTATTTGTTTAAATAATGTTTTGTTTATATGAGTTTTTACTGTTAGTGACAATGACTAATCTTTGGCTTTAATTCTCTGTTCGAAAACAACGAAAATCCATCGTCGAAACGTCACAGCAAAATTAGATAACAATTTTAGTCAGATCCAAAGCCCTATTCCCCAAAAATCAAAAAGCTAAATTATACAAATCGGGCAAAAACTTTCATTTTACGATAAATATGCACGAATAAGGGTAAGTCTACATTTTTGTCATAGCTATGTACGATAAAAAAAATAGCACCGATTAGCTTTCCCCTTTAGCCAGCTAGCCAGTTTTAATTAAAAACTCCTTTTTATGATATAGAGTACCATTTATAGAGTACCATACAGCGAAACTATGTACATTAAAATGTTTTAACCGATACTATAGATATTTTTTATTAGTGTATTCCTTTTTTTCAGAATTACCTTGGATTTCATGCTCATTTGCCCAAACTAATAGAATAAAATAGAATAGAATAGAATAGAATAGAAATATATTTATGTTTCAATATTTACATATTTTACCTACCTCTGAAATAGATACATAATAAAAGATATAATTAAAATAGACAACTTTTACAGTAAAATCAAGAAAAACATAAGTTTATACACTTAGGTATGTTTCCAGGTAATTACCTACATTTAAAAAACACACAATTTTAAAAATACAAGTACACTTAAATACAAAACTTTAATAATACAAAATTTTAACAAAAATAAAAAATATATATGATCATACATTTTTCAGTGTAAAATTTTATAAGTCACGGAAATCATTACAAAGGTACTCTTCTTAACTATAAAAACCTTTCAGAAAAAGATAATCTTTAATTTTCCTCTTAAAAGCAGATAATAGCACAAATCGGGATCATGACTAATCTATCTTGCAACCGAGGTCGCCTGCGGCTCTCTGGGAACACCCAGCGGCACTTTCTGCCAAAGATCCGGCTCTGTGTGGCCAGCTAGAAAGCAAGGCAGGTATTCGAATTATTTGCGTTTGTCGTTTTCGATAGCAAAGACAAAGATAGAGCTTCGTACGTTGCATGGAAAAATCAGTCGATCAAAGTGACTCAATAAATGGCTAAACACCGCTGTCTGGTTAGTTATTTCATAAAAGAAAATAAAATAAGAAAAAAAACTTTAATCAATAAGTAAACAGATCTGATAAATAGGTTCTAGTTTCTGCTCATCTTTCAATTGAGTTACAACAAGCTTTGCTATTAGAAGATAAGACAAACTTCGTCGACAACAAATATATTCGTCTTTGAGAGGCAAAAAAACAGTACAAGGTTTTTTTTATACGACTCAATTATTTAGGGAAAGGTATAAAGGTTCCATTTTGTGCGAGTTACAATAACATAGTTGGAATCCATTTTAAATTATAGTTTTTGCGCTAAATTTAAATTGTCAGATTGGGATTGCATGTATTACCAGCTATAAAAAAAAACTTTAATCAATAAGTAAACAGATCTGATAAATAGGTTCTAGTTTCTGCTCATCTTTCAATTGAGTTACAATAAGCTTTGCTATTAGAAGATAAGGCAAACTTCGTCGACAACAAATACATTCGTCTTTGAGAGGCAAAAAAACAGTACAAGGTTTTTTTTATACGACGATTTAGGGAAAGGTATAAAGGTTTCATTTAGTGCGAGTTACTAACATAGTTGAAATCCATTTTAAATTCTAGTTTTTGCGCGAAATTTAAATTGTCAGATTGGGATTGCATGTATTACCAGCTATAATAAAAGTCCTTAGAAATTACTAGTTTTGACGGTTTTTTGATTTAAAAATAGTGATAATAAGAAAAAAGATAATGACTGCCATTAGGGTGAAACCAAAAATTTGTATGCGTGGGAAGGCCAATGCGCTATCCTCTCTATAATTGATTTTGAATATGTAGGTAATGAAGGATTTTCTCTTTTTTTATTCTTCTCCTACTTTTTAATGTTTTTTTTTGGATTGCTTGCCATATAGAACAATGTTTTTTTTCTTTTTTTGAGTGGTTATATTTTTCTTTGTTGTTATCCAGGTTGAGGTTTTAATTGTAGGTTCCTTTTTGTAGAAGGTCAATTAGGGAGAAAACTAAAAAAGGAGTAAAGGTGTCTAAAAAGCTGGCTAGAGTAACTATATCTACAGTATAACATGTGTGAGATTGCTTAGGATTTGAGTTACGTTTATGGGGTTGGTAATATAAATTCTAAGCTTTTTATATAGTAGTACTACTGTAGTAGTTAGTCAATTTTATCTTTTATATCTTCTTACTTGTGCGTAGTTTGAAAAATATTATTAGAACCCAACCTCATAATTTTCAAGAAAATTATGTAGTTTTTTTAGATCATCAAATATAAACACTTGTTGGTTAGTTGGGATAAAAATAGAAAAAACCGAATTTCGATTTTATATATTTTTTGAATTCAGAAGGTGGCAACATGGAGAAAATACACATATTAGAATATCCAGGACATAATATCCCGTTTTTTTAGATTTGTATTATTAGATAAAATAATACTTTATTTTAGCTTGGCAGTGTCGCATTCTTAGTGAAAATTACTCCCTGTCTTGACCCTTTTCCTGATTAGACGTATCTATTTTCGTAAGATATTCTCTTACTATTTTTACTGTGCCAATAGAAAGGGTTCTTTTAGGTTTTATTACCCAAATACATTAAAATGGAAGAAAGGGTTATGTTTCTTAACACGAGGTCACAATTTTTATCTACCTTAAAAAACATCGAATTTATGGAATTTAAGGTTATAAAAAAATTGTGACCTGATTCGGAGGTCAGATACGGTTTCAGGCTAAAACTTTCAGCGACCCAGAAAATATAAAATTGCGTTGGTCTAGTCTGGCAAATGACATTTTCTTTTTGGGTGGCTGTGTTATTAGCTATAAATATATACATTTTTAACAATACTGACTGTATAAAGATTGTAGTGAATTTTATTTTCTACAAATTTGTTACTTAACTTTTTAATCGAAAAATGTAAAATACAAGTGCAAATCGAAAAAAACACAAAATCCAAGATGGCGGACAGTTCCTATATATAAATTTGATATATCGTCGGCTTACAAGTAAAAGGCACTAAGTCCCTTTTTTGCAAAAATGGGATTTTAATGGCACTGTAATTAATTTTTGATGATCTATGTATAGGTAAACCGAACTAACTTCTAGGTGGACTGCCAAGGGAGTTACCCACTATACAAAATGCACCAATTTGATTTAGATTAAAATTTTATCTGGCAATAGGCACTAAGTCACTTAGTGCACTTAGTGCGTTTTACTTGTAGATTATTTCAAATGTTTCTGCACTAAGAGACTTTCTAAAAAGAGTTAATTTATAAAAATATGATTGCTTGAATCATTTATATGATACAATATCGCGTTATTTATTGTACTGACAAACGAATTTAAATTTTGCTATTTTAAAGTTGATGGAATAGAGACAGAACAGAGAAACAGAACTTTACTTGTAAAATGACAATGCTTTTTACGTGTACTTTCGATGTGTAGGTAATAAATTAATTTTCATTTGCATTGGGTTTTTTATTATCAGATAATACATACATTACGTCTAATTAATAGAGTTTTAATTTTAAATAGTTGTTTTTTATATTATTTTATTGACTTAGTGCTCTTTACTTGTAAGCCGACGTCGTGGGCCTACAAGTAAAAGGCACTAAGTCCATGTCTTTTTTCAAATTTAGTTGAATTAAACTACTTCAATTTTTCTTTATTTAACTGGAAATGAGACATTATTATGACCAAACATGTCATTCAAATTTGCGGTAGTTTTTTTCCAAAAACAATTATTACAAAAATTAAAAAACAACAATGAAAGTTAAATTTGTCAATATCTCAAAACTATGTTTTTGGACTTAGTGCTCTTTACTTGTAAGCCGAAGATATAACATTTATGGGTAAAAATGCGATTTCTTTACCTACTCCGCTGCGTCAAAAGTTCTAACGTAATTTTTTTTTCTTTCTTATATCGAATTTAATCTAAAGTCATTGGGCTTTGAGAGGAGTATACTATAGATTCCGAAGCATTATATATCTTCAGAGCTTGTTAATTTGTAATAACCTATTTTCTAATTTCATGTTTCTATTGCAGTGTATTGTCTTACAATGCCCTCTATAGGCATGGGTTCAATATTCACCATAGGATCGACGGCGGCTTTGGCGTGGCAACTGCCACACGACCCTCTCGTGCCCTTCCGGAAGCCAGCAGATGTTCTCCACAGAAGTGACAATGACGTAAAGGCACCTTCCGGGACACTGCAATATGATCAACATCCTGAGCCCGTCAACATATTGAAAACGTATTACAACCCCTTTCTGGTTGATAAAACACCTGCAATCAATTCGGTGAATTACTGGAGGACTGGTGATTCTGGATTAAGGAGGAAAAGTTATATAGGGTATGTGTTAAAAAAGAGAATAAATATATTTTTTTCTTAAAAAAAATTTAAAAAAATAAAAAATTTAAAATAAAATAAACTCAAAAATTTAAAAAATATTTTGACTTTTTACCATGCAAGATAATATAAACTGCAACTTTCTGTAAAATTACATTATTTGTAGGTAGTAATAGGTATAAATGAATATAAATATCTCGATGGTCTAGCATACAAATGTGCTAAATACTGGATGGCCTAGGGTACAAATGTGCATATACCATAACCGTTAAGCCTATCCAGAAGCTTGCATTAGAACATAAAACATAAGAAAGCGATGTCGTGTTTGGCTTACAAGATACATGGCGGCACATCAAGCCAATCACGGCATCGCATTGTTATGTACTATGTTGTTATGCGAGACTGTGGATATGATCTTACCGACACTTTGCACATTTTTACGCTAGGCCATCCGGTACTTAGCACATTTGTACGCTAGGCCATCGATATGTAATTTTAAATTATTTTACATTCATTAATGTTGTATTGTTACTTTAAATTATACTACATGTTTTTAAATTAGGTAGTAGCGCTTTTTTTACAATTAATTTAATTTATTTACACATATTTCCATTATCTTACAAAAAATGCTAGGTTTTACTATATTTTACCACAAACATAAATGATAGTAATATTAAATTTCCTCTAAAGAAAGAAACTTCCCAAAAAAAAAAAACAACAAAATTTAACAATTTTTTTTAATAAAAATATAAAAAATAAAACGTAGGAGAGATGTGGAAGATTGGGTACCGCTGGAGAGTTGAGACAGTGACTTTTTCTAGTTTATTATTGGTTTCTCATTATTAAATGTCCACATATTGTTTACCTTTACTTTCAGAAGTAAAAAGATTGCAATATCTCACCCATGTGTTTTGTTTTTAAAATATGTGGCTATTTTAATTGTTTTGTATAGTGAAAAGTAACTTTCTGGTTGCAAGTGTCAAGTGTCACCAGTAATTTTTCATGTATAAAACAATGTTTAAGTTATAAAATGTCGAGTTTTTCTCATAGTTTACTCTAACCTGAAGAAAAATATGCCCACTTATAATGATGCAGAGCAGTAAGGTAGAGTTGGGACATTATGTTAAGGGAGAGTTGGGCCATCTCATTTTAATAATAAATTAAAAAACTTTTAATTTTATGTAATATACTGTGTAAAATCTAAAATTATAATATACAGAGTGATTCTACCGTAAATAGATCCGTACCACGGGCACCCAAAGTTAGGTTTGGAGTTTCCAAAGAAATATTTCAATATATTGAGGATTTATGATAGGAAAATTACATTTTTTATCATGTTTTGTTTAAAATATTTTACATTTTTTCGTTCTTCGCTTTTTTTTTTGCTATAACTAATAAATATTTTTCGTTCATTTAGAGGTTATCTACATGTCCAAAGTCTCCCCATTGCTTGTCCCAAATTTTCCTGGTAAAAGGGAGACTTGGGACAAAAACAGCACTGTAAAAAAACTGTTTTCATAATTTTATTTATGCAGTAAATTAAAAAAATATTTGCAAGAGGTAGTCCAATATTACAGTATTTTTAATTTTTAAAAATATCTAGAAACGTAAATTCAAAAAAATAAATTTGTGAAATTTGTCCCATATCTCCCACACCTACCCTATCTAAGATTATGTAGAATTTTTTATTAAAAAAATAAGGTATGTTTTTTTTAATAAAATAAAAAAAAAACAAAAACAAAATTGTTTATTTAAAGCTTACAGGATTATTGAAACTCGTGAAAAATAACAAATGTTTTACGGTACCCATAATACAGAACATTTTGGTCAGATATAATAAAAAAATCGATGAGTTTAACTCCGCAATTTACTATACTCTTCACAGCTCTATTTATAAAGTATCACATGATGGTTTTTAAATTTTCAAAATAGTCAAAAATTACCCCAAAAAAAATTACATAATTTTATTTTTATGGAATTTTAAACGACTTAAAATACGGCTGCAGAAAAAATAAAACTTTCTTCTATAGACTAGGTTAATTAAAACCAAAAACAAAAAAATAAAGAAAATTAAAAAAAAATTCAAAAAATTCAAAAAAAAAATTTTTTTAAAAAATTTAAACTTTTTTTCAACTCCATTTTACCCCCTTACCCCAACTTTGGATAGTTAACCTATGGTTCTTTAGCTCGAAGGGTTATTGAGTTATGGTGGTCACATATTTCGCGGACAGATAGACGGACAGACAATTTTTTTGACGAAAATCATGTTTTTTGAATGTAAAAACGTAAAAAAAGCTATAAAAATGTTTCATTTTTTTACTAACACAAGACTCCTCGGGAAAAGTAAAAACGTCTGTTTGTCTATCCGTCTCTCCTTGTGTTACTTCTTTGTGAGCAGTATAACTTAACGAGAGAAAGAACCATATTGTTTTTGAAAAAAAAAAATCAGTTCAAAAAAATTGTACGAGACACTTCAAAAATTTTAAAAAATGAAAATTCGAACGAGGCACTTCAAAAAATCATAAAAAAGGAAAATTCGATTGCGTATTTTTTAATAGAAATATTCTTACCAATTCTGATAAAAACTTTATTCATAGCATAAAGAAGGGTGCTAATGGATATAGGGATAGGCATTGGGTCACTTCTTAAAAAAATATATTTTGACTAAATTTTAATATTTCGGTTTACAATGCAACCTAAGTTAGGTACCTAAAAAATTAGTCCTGCAATCGCTTGCGCACAGACACGCGTAGTTTTGTGCCTACGCCATTGTCTGCTTTTGTATACATGTTCCTATATTTAGGTCTTCAAAAGCAATTCTTAAAATAAAAACACCATTGTCTGCTTTTGCATACATGTTCCTACATTTTTGTCTGCAAAAGCAGACGCGCTCGTCAATGTAATATACAAAATGTTACAGACGTCACTATCTATACAGAGCGGTCCAAAAGTCACCCCCCCCCTTCTTAACTTTTGAACCAGTTGAGATATCGACTTGAAATTTAGAACTCTTAAAGAAGACAACTAAACTATCTTTTAGCATATTTTTGATACTTTTAGCTCTTAAAATGTGGGCAGGGGGGCATGAGGATACATTTTTTAAATGGAAAGGGGGGTCGTGTGACACATCATTTTAAAGCTTATGAAATTCGCCATTTAACTATATCCTTTTTAATTTATTTAAACATTTTTTTTGGGTTTAAAATAGGGTTGAAAATGGGTATTTTTGTCAAAATTTCTGTTAAAAAATCAAACAATTTTTTAAAAATTACTAATTTCATGATGAAAAAACTTAAATTATACTTTTTAACTAATTTTAATTTACATAAATAAAAATTAACAAAAAAAAAAACTTAAAAAATCGCATTTTTTAAAAAAATTGAAAAACCAAATTGTTTAAAAAATAAAAAATATACAGTCCAATAGAGAATTTTATTTGCTTTAAAATGATGTGTAACAAGACCCCCCTTTTCATTTAAAAAAATGTTCCCCCGTGCCCCCTGCCCTCATTTTAAAATCTGAGAGTATCAAATATACACTAAAAAATAGTTTAAGTTGTCTTATTTGAGAGTTATAAATTTAAAGTCGATACCTAAACTCGTTCAAAAGTTAAGGAGGGGTGACATTTGGACCGCACTGTATATAATAAGTATAAACATTTAAATTATTGATAAAACCATAATACCTATAATCCAGTGTGAAAAGTATATTGTAGAATGCAAAGCATTACATATTTTATTGGATTTAATTTCAAATTTAAATTCAGATATAATTAATTTGATCCGATTTACCTTTACCGCAACAGTAAAACTTTTATCCAACTGCTGGTTTTATGCAATAAATGAAGAGCACAATTTTTATAAGGACACCGAAAACAAAAATGTTGGGTTAGGTCAACCAGATCAATACAATAAACGTTCCTGGTGTACCAGATTTCTGCAAAAACGAGAAAAATACTGGTTTCGTACAAGGACGACCGAGTCCGCAAAATTATTGATCAGTCGGCAAATTTTTAGCCTTCGAAATTTTATTTTATTTTTTGGGGCGATGATATTTTTCTTTTAGTCATCAAAATTTTTGGCATGAGGCATTTATTTTTTTGGGCAATGAGCCTTTTTTTTAATCAAAATTTTTTGAAAAGAAAAAAGTCATTTTTTTTTTTTTGAAAAAAAATATTGGAAATTTTTATTTTTTTTTTATTTTCTTTTGGTGAAAAACGAAAAAAAAAAAAAATTACAATACAATTGCATTAGAATTAATTTTTTTTAAATTGAAAAATTGAAAATGAGAATAAAATTTATATATATGTAGTATGCTGTACTGATAAGTGAAAATACCTTATCCCTACGATGTTTTTTTTTACCCCTCTTTTCTCTAATCTAAAATCGTGCTTATTGTTTGCTTTTTAATTTATAAAATATAATTTATTTGTGGATTAATACGTTATAATTAAGAGGTATGTGTATTAAATATAAATTATATTCTCTCCCTAAATATCAATTCGTGATACTAGGTTAGGTACCGGTGCTTTTTTTTTCAAATTTTATTCATATTAATCCCAATTTTTGGAAAATGGAACTCCTGCTAAAGCAGTCGTTGCATTTTCGCCATTGGGATTAATATTCGTAAAATTTATGTAAAAAACCACCGATACCTAACCTAGTATCACTTATGATATTACCCCTGATAATTTTTTTTTATTTTTTAAAAAGTTTATTTCCTCATAACTTTTTTCTGTTCGGGAAAATTACCTTCAAAATTGGTAAAATTGATCCTTATAATAAAAGTATTTTTTTCTAAAAAAGTTACTTTAATCGGGATTTTCATTTAGCTTTTTCTGATTTTTATAAAGGTTTAACCCCCCATAACTTTTTTTGTTTTTGGGGGGATTATAAAAACAATAGGGATCTTGAGCTCATAGACCTTGATTTTTTCTGAAAATTTTGAGTCGATCGGATTATTCGTTCTTGAATTAACGTGTATACAAAAAACGTGACACCAGACAGACGGACGGACAGCCGGACATTTTCAAAGTTTCTTATTTTTTCATGAAACACATTTGTATCCAAGAATTTTTTATCTAGGACGTTTTTTGGCGAAACTGCCGTATAATACTATTCTACATAGAAAAAACGGATTCCTTGAACCAAGGACACGTGTCTTTGGATATGTTCAAAGCCATATTCTCTTGTTTCAAGGCTGGCATTTTCTTGAACCAAAGTCAATGTCCTTGAATAAAGAGCGCTGATTTTTATACCAAAACCCGTGCTCTTCATTCAAGGACATTGACTTTGGTGCAAGAAAATGCCAGCCTTGAAACAAGAGAATATGGCTTTGAAGATATACAAAGACACGTGTCCTTGGTTCAAGGAATCCGTTTTTTCTATGTAGCGCTACGCGCTGTGAATAGTATAATAAAGAAGACTTAACTTAGTTTGGTTTAAATATAGATCGTACGATCTACATTTTAATTAAATAGCATGCGGAAAAAAACTTTCCGGTTTACTGTTGGTGACATAAAATTCGAATAACTTGAAATTGGTGGATAGAACTAATCTTGTTAACATTGGGAACATCTAAGCCGCGACTTAACTTGGGCATTACAGTTTGGATTTCAGACAATTCCTATGCAGTAAATAGTCCGGAAAATAATAGTTTTGTTTTTCCCAGGATTTTGGACAAAAATTAAATTAATTTGATTATTTTTTTACGTTTTTATCGACCAATCACTTAACAATATTTCTGGCCACGTGTTTATTTCTGTCCAATCATATTATAGCTATATTGGGAATTTTCTACTGTAGGAAAGTGTCCTGGCGAGGTAAATCCTTTTGTCTGTCTTTAGTTACGGTGTTGTTTCTTTTTAATTAATCACTAAGTGTGCTCGATATAGTACTTTCCATTACTGTCGACTTTTTAATTAAGTAATGTGAACTTACCTAGTTGGTAGTGAGAAAAAATAATTTTCATACTTGTTAAAAAGTAAATAAGAATGATATACTTTGCAACTTTATACAGGGTGATCAATAACTGCCATGCCAAAATTTAAGAGGTGATTCTGCATCCAAAAATATCAAAAAAAGTTTCTATAAAGGTTCGTTCGCAAATGAGCCCTAAGGGCACTACGGCCTTTTAAAATTGTAATAAAAAAAAGGTTTTTAATTAATTACTCTGGGACCCTTTAAGCTAGAGCGACGAGCGTTTGCACGTATACTAGTATTAATAAGGGCAATAAGTTTATGTTAATTAGTTTTTTTTTGAGTTTATCCGGAGGCGTCCCTAAACTAAACTAAACTAAACTTTTTTTGGATTTTTTGTAAAAAATATGGATTCCTTGAGTAAAAATACATAAAAAATGTCATATAGTGTAATACTGTAGGAACAAAAGTTTTCAAAGAAAATGCAATTAAGAGGAAGTAGCATTTTGTGTCACCAAAAACGTTACTTTTAAAAAGGCTATTACTCCTTTAATATTAAATTTAGGTGTTTTGTCTAAGAATACTTTTTTGCTCAATTTTAAATGAAGAATCACCCTGAAGCATTAAAATTTTATTGATGCTTTTTTTTATTCCGCATTCAATATATTATCTTCAAAGGGCCGTAGCTCCCTTGGCACTCATTTCCGGACCAACCTTTATAGAAACATTTTTCATATTTTTTGATGTAGAATTACCTCTTAAATTTTGGCATGGCAGTTACTGATCACCCTGTATAATGCACAAAAAGAACGTTTTACTATATAATTGTGGATAAAAAACTATTTAGATTATAAATTACCTACTACTCATTCTGGTCATAATTCTGATTCTGATTCTAATGCAGGATCAGACAATGTACACCAAAAAAGTTTTAAATGTTCTTTTGATCTTTTACTTTTTTTCTGTAACTCTCTCTCTCTCTCAGTCTCTCTCTCTCTCTCTCTCTCTCTCTCTTTGCTTTTCAAGAAAAAATCAGAACGTTTTAATAAATACTAAATATGGATCCCAGGTTCAAACAAGTAAAAACTGTTAATGGTAGCTTGCTTGGTTTATAAATAAAACCGAAAATCCTTTTTTTTTGTGGATAAAATCTCGACTTTTTATGCGCTAGAAAAAGACAATTCGTTTATCTCTTTCTTATTTTGTTGTAGGTAGGGCATAAGATATTAATTGTTATTCATTCTTTTTCTTCCTGGACTAACCATTCCTTTCAAAATACGGCCCTGCATCCTTCTTTTCGAGTGGGTATCTTATTTTGTCGTTTTAATTTTTAAAGAGATCTATCAGTTGTTCACAAAGTTAATCTTGTCCTTTTAAGTAATTATTTTAAAAAATTGTATTGTTTTATTTGACAGAGATAATTTAAAAAAAATATTCAGTAACTTTCGGGAACTTAGAAATTACTTGGTTTATTTTAACTTTTACTTTGAAGTGATTTATGAACAACTGGATTATTATAGAAAAACAAAAAATTTAATTTTTTTTTTATGTTTTACTAAAAATTTTAGTATTATTTTTTTTTAGTTTTTTTGTTTTTTTTTTTTATAAAAAATTGGGTTTATATTTGTTTGTAAAGTTTCTATGATTTTCATAATTTTTTTTTTGTAATTTTTCCTGTTTTTTGTAAAACTTAACTTCATAAGAAAGTACTCAAAATAAAATTGGTTTGCCCCCTAACTGTTGCAACATGTTGGGACAACCAAATCAATAGTTAAATACGGAACAAGTATTTTTTATGTTGCTGCACCTAGAAATTTTGTAAGGGCACAAGAAAAATTATCATGTTTATGGTAAGCTTACGGTAAGCTTACGGTAAGCAGCTTACCAGATTCTTAAAATTTAAGCTTTGTTTCTGGTAAGGGAACGTTCAAGTATTACGTAACGCAAATTGTACCAAAATTCATACACTTCATAAACCGGTTCTCGCGTTATTATAGATTATAGAGATTTCATATTTTGGCTACCCCCTAATAGGGGATGTGTTAGGGGGGTAGCCAAAATATGAAATCTCTACAGCCTTGAATAACGAGAGAACCGATTATGAAGTGTATGAATTTTGGTACATTTTGCGTTACGTAATACTTGAACGTTTCCTAACCAGAATAAGTTGTGCTGTTGCCCTTACCAGATTTCTGGTTGCAGCAAGCAGAAAAATAGTCAAAGGTCCATATTTAAACGTTGACCTGGTTGTCTCAAATGAAAAAAGTCAGTGAGTATACTTTTGTTTCGTTTTATTTTTTGAATAGATGTATCAGTTGTTTTCGAAGTTAAAGTTATCTAAATCTAAGTAATTTGAGTAACTTGAAAAAACATCTTGTTACTTAACTGTCTATAATTACCCGTATACGGGTTTGTTCAGGAATTACCTTACGTACCTGAGGGGGGAGGGAGTTGGCCCTAGCGTTACGTCAATGTTAATATCATAGTAAAATATAGGAAAAGAAATAAAAGGTCCGAAATTTTAAGGTGTTTACATCATAAAATAAGACATAAAGTTCTTTTAGTTCTTGTAAACATATGTCTAAAAATGCATCGAAGGGAGCTAAGTCCCCTTTAAAGTGGCTAAAAATTCGGTTTTTATTTAGCAATGCTTTAAGATATATCGACTAGATTTTGCACTTAAAAAAAATCTTTGTATGTTATTTTCATGTACTTATTTCAACCAGCAGTATGCACAATGCTTTATCAGTTTCTTGTATGGGACTTTTTTCTGTGTAACTTTTTTGTAATTTTATTTTTGGGATATGATTTGATATGATTATCAAAATACATAAAAAGGTACTCTTGTTGTAATACCGTAGGATTAACCGTATTTTGAGAAAAATTCGTTTGAAGGTTCGGTTCCACGACGAAAAATGAAGTACTAGTACTTTTTATTTTTATTTTATTTTATTTATTTATTTATTGTTGTACATTACAGAAGAAATCCAAGTAGTACAATACATAAGAAAAAACAATTTTTAGAATTAACTAAATACTTAATAAATAACTAAGTACGTATAAAAGTTAAATAATTAAACATTTTTAAGATATTTCTTAAAACCTATTAAGCTTGTGTTAAAAATATCAATATTACACTGATTTAAATTTCTAGCCAATCTAGGAATTGGACTAAACTGAAATAAATTGGTTCTAGAAAAGGGAATGTGTAACAAGTTTTTATTACGAGTTTGTACAGACGATGCGCGAAAGTAAAAAAGTTTTAATACATCATCACAAGTAATTAAATTGTTAAAAAGCTTATACATAAATATTTTATCAATATTAATACTTCTATTTGCAAGTGACTCCAATCCTAAAAGGGATAATTTGTCTATATAGCTAATATCAATAGATACCTTAAGCTTGTAAACCAAAAATTTAGTCATTTTTTTCTGTACTTTTTGAATAAGGTTAATGTAACACTGATATGACGGTCTCCATATAATGGACGCATATTCAAGAATGCTACAAGAAAAAGTATTGAAAAGTAAGACTATAGCAGAAATATTAGTAAAGTCTTGACATTGTCATAACAAAACCACACATTCTGAGCGCCTTATTAACAATATTGTTTATATGCGGAACAAATGTCATTTTGGTATAAAATAAGACCCCCAAAAGTACTTCATTTTAGTATACTAAAATGTTGAAAACCAAAATTTCAATGATGCAGGGTTATTCTATATCAAAAACTAAGAAAAAAAGTTTCCATATATGTAGGTTGAAAAGTCGCTTTTCAATTACTATGGCCCTTTAAAATGGTGTATGCATTTTTAGGAGACTCCGTTAGGATTGATTTTTGAAAGACCCTGTGTATTCGGTTTTATTCTTAGTTTTTGATGTACATTCACCCTGCATCATTAAAATTTCGCTGGGTTTTCAATATTTTAGTGTTAAATTTTTTGTCTTAGAACCGTGAAATTTCACCTTCAAATGAACTTTTCTCGAAAACGATTAATCCTACAGTATTACAACAAGATAACCTTTTTTATGTGTTTTGACCTGAGGAATCATATTCAAAAAATAAAATTACAAAATAGTTACACAGAAAAACGAAGATGGGCCTCACTTTCAAAGGGGCTTAGCTCCCTTACGACACATTTTTAGACATATGTTTATAGAATTTTTTTTTCATGTAGAATCAACCCTTAAAAGTAATGACCCTATTTCTAAATAACCCTGTGTAATGTTTTGAAGATATTATTAAATTATGCAACACCCAGGTGTAAAGGCTGATTCAGGCATAATTATCACTACCCTAATGAAAATGACGTGTCTAAGCGGGTATAAATGTTGCAAAAACCGGACTTGAGCGGGTGAATTTCATCCGCTCAAGTCCGGTTTGTGCACCGTTTATACCTAAAGTAAGCCATTCTGTCCTTTTTATTGGTCAGCTAAGAAAGCATCTTTTTTTTGGCAGAAAGGCTTAGTTTAGTTAGTGATAATTATACCTGAATCAGCTATTCACATAATTTCGCTTTTCGTAAGGTTTCAAATTAGTGCTGATGTTTTGATAATTTGCTTGTCACTATTCTAGTTTATTTTAAAATTCAACAGTGATTCGCCAATATCATTCATCATTTACTTTTTTAGAAATAATCGTTGGAGTTCAAACGCATATAGTCAGCAGGAATATAAAAGAAAAAGATATGAGGGTTACGAACCCATTAACACTTATATGGATCCAGTATATCATCAAGTGCATAGACGCACGAGAAGAGATTTATATGGAAAACTAGAGAGCTTATTTACCGCGTAAGTAGAAATTTTCGGATTTTAAAGGTTGGTTCATCTATTTTTATAACTAAATTAACTAAGGATAGGATTTTTTAAATTTAATTTAACCCTTTGCCACAGACACCTTATTTATGGAACGTTTCTACAGACACGGCGTAAAAATTACGCCTCCCTTTAAACCATTTAAAAATAGAACAACATTTTTAAAATTTTGATTTATTTATCATTAAACGTGTTCTTTGTAGCTTTAATTATTTAATTATAAATGCAATAGAACATAATATTTAAATGAGTTATTTATATATCTAATAAAATTTGTACTATAGTATAGTAAGTATTATATAGTATTATATTATTAGAGTATAGTATAGTCAAAATTTATTTAAATAACTTCGTAGAAGAAAGAAAAAAATATATTTATAAGATAAAATTAAAAACGTAATCATAAATAAACAACATAAACATAAAATTAAAAAAAAAATATTATTTATTTTTTGCAAGGATAAACCTTATTGTTTTTATTATTTATTTTATTACTTACAGGCTTGGCGTAAGTATTAAATTAAATTTTAAATGAACACGTGATAAATCACTGTGCAATATACCAACTTCTCCGCTCGGATTTAGGGCTTAAACTGAATGTTCGAAAGGTACTGAGACGCTGAAAGCCGTAGTTAGTCGGAGTTGGGAGAAATCATAACTTGCATACTACCCAGGCCTAAAATCTATGACGTGTCTGTGGCACAAGGTTAATATTATAAAAATATTAATTAAATATTCCATCAAGTCTTCAACTTGCTACTATTCCAAGAGTCTAGATTGGCAGAAATATGAGTACTTGTCTACATCTAGAAATAGATGGCGCACAAATAGACATCAATCTGATGACTTTTCTAAGTCTTCTGAAGTGAATAAGTCTAAAAGATTTTATAAATCAGCGTGAGGGTTTGGTACTGAAGAGGGTCAGTAGCCCAAAGCTGCAGTCTACCAATATCACTCTGTACGATGATTGTAGAATAGATTAATGAATTAACTAATTAATTAAGAATTTAGTTTACTGATAGTATAGTACAGGTATTAAGTATTAAGTATTAAGTATTAAGTATTAAGTATTAAGTATTAAGTATTAAGTATTAAGTTTTAAGTATTAAGTATTAAGTATTAAGTATTAAGTATTAAGTATTAAGTATTAAGTATTAAGTATTAAGTATTAAGTATTATTTATTAATTAATTTAGTTATCACAGTTATATCATATAACTTATATGTTAAACAGTACAGAACAATCCTTAAGCCCTATGGGTTTGTGTGGACCAGGTAATTTACTATAACTACACATAAACCAGCCGTAATATTTTTTCTCTATTGGTGGTCTTTAAACTACTGTAAGATTTTTTCTTACAAAATCTAAAATCTAAACTCTATTTTTCTGTGCTTATTTATCATTCTAGCACCCTTTTATGTTACATAACTACTAATACAGACTAGACTAGTGGTATTCGATTATAACTACTAGATGTAATTATTACTATTTAATTATAATTGATCATTATATTAATAATTAGTATCTTTATATATAACCGTAGAGATTCAGTCCAAATTTTTATCAAAATGTTAAAAAAAATGGGACAAAGCGAATTTGTACGGATTTGCCCATACAAAAGTTTAATGTGCTCGATGAAAGGAATCAAAAGACTGGATTTATCCATTAAAAGCGTTTTAAACCAATGGCACAAACGTTTATGTGGCCATTTTCGGTATCGTTATGGAGGTTATATGGGGGAAAATTAACCTGTATATTTAAAACAAGCCAAAGAGTATACCATACAATTTTATAAAAAAAGTATACCATACATTGTATGGCATACAATTTTATATAAAATAGCATTTTATAACTTTAAGACTTGTTTTCCAACAAAATAACTTTTCCCATTTAGTATATATTCCATGTTACAAAAATGTAACGACACTTTTCTTATATTTTTACGAATTTGATTAATGGACAAAGTTTTACCCTATAGGGTATACAGAATCTTAATAATCTATAAAAAGACTTAAACGTCTTTATATTAATTTTATTTTAATGGTTTTCTCAATATTTTATTCGCAATATGAACTTTCTTGTTTTACCTGCTCCAACTCTAAAACTGCGGGAGTATTAAAAAAAGCTTATTAGATTGTTTATAAATAATCTTATTTAATAAGAATAAGACTTATTCTATTCTTTATTATACACGGTGTATTTGAAGTAGGGTCAATAATTTTAAAAAGTGATTCTACATCAGAAAATATTGCAATAGACCAAATATATATAGTGGGTTCCAGAACTCGTGCCTATACACGAGAGAGAAAATACTCCAAAATATAGGCGCAAATATGGGGAACGGAGGGAGGGCTTGTTCTCCTCCAAATGAAATTTAGCGTTCATATGCTTAGAGCAATAATTAAGCACATAGTAAAATAGGCAACATATTTTTAATTATCTTAAACGCTTAATTAGCCCCTCAACAATACGTCGTATCAGAACAACAAGGTTTCAACTAACATTTTTTCAGGTTTTCACTATTTTGCATTTTTGAATAGAGAGCTTTTTACTACCTTTTTGCCTTTACTTAAAAAATAATAATATTATGCACATAGCCCATTTTATTTACAATACAACCATGTTATATCTGCATTTTTTGAGATTTTTTTAGTGAAATGAGATTCCAACTGATAATAAAGTTTAATTTGAATTTCCTACTTAAAAATCAGGTACTCCGTTAATAAAAATTAACTTAAGTCACACCGATGTCACTAATGCATAAAAAGTTTGGCCTGTGATTTTTACCAAAATTATGAAGGTTGATGAGAAATGCTTGTGCGAAACAACTACTATAGTTCTCCGCATGAAAGAAAGTCTCCTAAGGGGGAGGAATCATTCGCGCTCTCTTCTTTCCGTCAAGAGCGTTATAAGGCGCAGGGGGGGGGCAGCCTTAAGTAGGTGACCTTGCAACACAGCTAAAATGGCCGCCATAGCATCGCAATTTACGTGCTAGATGTCGCTAGCGTTATTTTTTGTATTTTTTAACAGATAGGTTTCTTTTATCTTTTCTTGTAAAGCTTTACATTTATCCTGATAGATGGCATCGTATTGAAAATAATAATAAATTGAAAAATAGTAAATATTTTAAGATAATATTATTAAGAATGATTCTATATTGCATATTGACCATATTTAAAACAAAATCCCATTGAAAGTATTAGGCTTACTTTTTTGTAAAAAAAATATATATAAAGCGGGGGTTTCCGTGTTTCTAACCTCAAAAAATCTAAATCTTGGATTGGTGTGCGACGAAAAATTTTAATAACTTTGGAAAAGGTAATTATTTGAATAAATATACGTACACAACAATTAAAACTAAATAATAATGATGCTTTCATGTGTTTTTAGTGTTTTTGAAACCAATCAGTGGCGATTAACCAATTGGTCACACTTTTGAAGAGGGTCGAATGTTTCTTTCCGTGAAGCTTTTAAAAGTAAGTAATATACATACGTAACAATTAAAACTAAATATTAATGATCCATTCATGTGTTTTTAGTGTTTTTGAAACGAATCGGTGGCTATTAACCAACTAGCCACACTCTTAAGAAGGGTGGAGTTTCTGTCAGCAAAGCTTTTAAAAGTGAGTAATTTATATATAAAACAATTAAAACAAAATATTAATTATGCTTTCATGCGTTTTTAGTGTTTTTGGAAACAGTCAGTGGCGATTATCCAATTAGTATTACGAGTACGTACCCCAGTTTTAGTTTTAACTCATGTGGGTAAAAAGTTTTAATACCTTCAAAGTTATATTTTTGGTGAATGCGCAATTTTTTTCCTTATGGATGCCCCTTCTCCCCTTAAAATAAAATAAATCCGCCCCTGCCAATATCCATACAGAGTGCTATTTAGTTTACACACTGTGACGTGCGATTCGTGTACGAGAATATATTCTCTCATAAAACGGTGTATAATAATAATAATTATAATATAATAATATAATTACTTTTATGTTGTAAAAGCTGAGGGTGATAAAAAAAAAACAATTTTCGGATTTCGTCCAGTAAAATATTTTCATTGATTTGATAAAAAATTATTCTTTATGTATAGGTAATTAAGAATTATTCTTGTATGTACTTTTTTTAAATGAAATAAATAGTTTTATTTTTGTTTTGCATTTTTATTTAAGTAATAATTAAAACACGTTGAAGGACAATGACGCTGTCCAGCGGTATGTCTGCGAAAACGCAGGCAAACCGCTCGACAGCGTCATTGTCCTTCAACGTGTTTTAATTAACAATTTTATTAAGAATTTGAAATTGGCGCCATCTCTATTACTTAGAATTTCCGCTAGATGTCACTAGGGGTTTTTACAGAGACCGACTATACCGACAATAGTCCGCAATTTACGTGCTAGATGGCGCCTGCAACCTTTTTGTAATCTGTGTTGCCTACGTTTAACACGGAAGCTAAAGTTCTTATATATATTTTCTTTGATAAGGCGTGCGTGCCTGCAACGGGCCTCCCACTTGCACACACATTCCAAACATATTACCCGTAACCACAGATTCGTGCGTCAAGCTATAATTATCAATTTTAATAATGATTAATAATAATTTATGCAAAATATTGCATTTATATATATATTATTAAAACAAGCAGCCAAAAAACATGTGAATTTAATGCAAAACGGTTCTAGCTCAGTTAGAACACTGTTGTACTACTACTTTTCATAGATTTTTGGGTCATCAAAGTTTCAACTAATAATTTATTTTAGCTAATATTTAAAATATTTATAAAATGTGTATTATAGGTACTAATTTATCCTAATATAAGCCCAACACAGCATAATACACCACTCAATTATGAAATTTAAGGTAAGTTTCATGATTTTAAAGTTTTTATTGATCATAACTCAAATCTATATTTTATACAGTTGAAACCTTGTTGTTCTCATACGAGGAATAGCGGATTTAGCCACACTCAATATTTGCTCCTAGTTACGCCTATGATTTAAAACACCTAGTACAATTAAAAATCATTTATGCGACGATTGAATCTCTGGACTACTTGATAACTGGAGATTGTAAACAATATCTTCACAGTAGGGAACACAATATAAGAAACAACCAGTAGTGCAATCTTGCTTTGCGCATTAGTTATGCGCATTTATCTAATGAATAATTTATAAGTTAGAATTACGTTTTTTTATTAACCCCTTAAGGCACTCATCCGAGTAAACTAGTTCACAGTAGGTTGGCTCTTTGCCGCTTATCCGAGTTAACTTGGGCGGACCTATAATGTAAAATAAATTTTTTTAATTTTATATTATTTGTTTTGCCCATCAGTGTAGACTAAAAAAATTATAATTTTAAAAATTTTAATTCAAAATAAAAATATATAACAAATACAGATTCTTGGGAGAAAATACCCCCATTTACCCCCCATATCTACGCGCCTGCTATAGCGCTATCTATAAAATATGGTTTTATGTAATGATTATTTATTTATTATAAAAAAAAAAAATTAAGTATGATAATTTTATATTTTATATTTATTTTACTTGATTTTTTTTAGGTTTCTGGACGTTTTATATCCAAAAAATATGATTTCGGTCAAAAAAAATTCTGTCTGTCGGCCGGTCTGTCGGTCTGTTGGTCTGTAACTGGGAAATTTGTGACCCCGATAACTCAAGAATGCTTGGGGCTAAAGACTTCAAATTAGGACCACAGGTTGATTATCCAAAATTCTAGGTTGGGATTGTTTTTCGTAAAAATCGGGTTGGGGTAAGGGGGCAAAATGGGGTAAAAACAATTTTTTTCAAAAAAATATTTTTTTCAATTTATTTTTTTCAACTTATTTTTCGTTTTAAGAAAAAAGAAAATTTTTTTGAAAAAAATAATTTTTTTTTAGAAAAAATTTTTAATTTTTTTTTTTTATTTTTTTTTATTTTATTTTTTGTTTTAAGTTTTGTTTTTATTTAAATGAACCTAATCCTATAAGGGAAAGTATTATTTCTAAACTAAGGGAAAGTAGTATTTCTAAACTAATATACAAACAAATGCTTTATTTGTAATCAAAAATTGTTCGTTAGCCTGTCGCGCCGGAACGTCAGTGGTAGTGAATGTGTCAAATAATAATTAGAAGTGGTCTTATGGTGTCGATTAATAATAAATTTGCAAATTTATTATTTTCGAAGCATATTGCTTCGTTCAAAGTCAAATTTTATAATATGCGTACAATCCATGCGCGAGCTTAAGTTGCAATACTGTTAGTTTTCTATACCATGAAATAATCGTTAGCAACGCAATGACGACCTTGATTGCAATACTATACGGCTGTCCATCAAAAACACAGTATAATACTTTCCTATACGTTCACTCATTTCTTTTTACAAAATTATATACAAATACTAGTCTGTTAATCAGGCTTATTCACATGTAATATTGAAATCTATTCAATATTGACAAATACAATCCCATGCAGTTTTAATACAGTTGACTTAAATGACCTTGTAATTTTCGTCAATATTGCCACAAATCTCAATATCAATGGTACATGTGAATAGGCCTGAATAAAAGAATACTTTCCCTTTAGGGCCATTCCAGCGTTTCGGGTGTTTCACTAGTACACATTGAAACGGATTTTATTAATGCTTATTGCACTAATAGATTGGTCCAAGTGTGCTACAATTAGACTAACATACCAGTTAATCAAGCTGTTAAAACCCAAAATAAAATTTTGCCAATATTTTCGTTAACTTTTTTAAATTTTATTTCGGGTTTTAACAGCTTGTTTAACTGGTATATTAGTCTAATTGTAGCACACGTGTACCAATCTGTTGGTGCCATAAGTATTAATAAAATCAATTTTAATGTGTAAAACACCCGAAACGCTGGAATGGCCCCTTAGTTAAAAAATCATTTTTTATTTTTTTAAAACCTAGTTTAAATTTTTAACTTTTTTGAAAATGGCTTTTACCTTCTTTGACCCACTACCCCCACCCTGATTTTTATCAAAACCAGTCACAGCAATTAGTCAAAATTTGACGTCTTTATCTCGAGTTATTGCGGTCATATATAATCCCGGACAGACCGACAGGCACTGACACGCTGTAAGCGTTAGTGAAATCTACGAAGGCTATCAAAGATTTAATCATTCAAAATTAAAATACTACTTTGGGGCACAAAAATCTATACAAAAAAAAACAAATAAAAAACTTGTCAGAATGATGTACAAATTAATAATTTTTTTATTGTACATAACTTTATTTCTTTATTTATTATACTAGGTAATTGATATTGTTTCTGGGGTTATTGGGTGATAAGAAAACGATTGATTACAAAAATTGGCTTATTAAAAAAAGAACACTATGTTTTTCTTGACCACGCGATACTTTGTTTTTTCATGTACCAGCAATGTATTATTTAGAAAGTATTATCATTAAAGGTCAGGGACTCGAACGTTATCAATTCAAGTTAAAAACAGTTTAGGTAAAGATGTCACATACACCAAAAGCAATTTTAAACTTACACAGCAAATTTTTCAATGAAATCCTAGTTAAAAACGTGATTCCGTCGAATATTTTATGTAGAAATGTGCATTTATCGAGATTATTTGCGGCCGCTGTGGATTTTAACCTCTCGGATATCGGAGAAGGTATTAGAGAAGTGGTAGTAAAGGAATGGTACGTCAAAGAGGGAGACAAAGTTGCACAATTTGACCAAATATGTGAAGTTCAGAGTGACAAGGCATCAGTTACCATAACAAGCCGGTATGATGGAATAATCAAGAAATTATACTACAATATTGATGATATAGCTTTAGTAGGTAAACCGTTAATAAACATTGAGACTGATGATGCCGAAACCGTTTCCCCTGAAACACCTCAACCAACAAAACATGTAGAATCTCAAAGCCAAACTAAAATTGTAAAAACAATTCCTCAAACGGAATCTCAAAGTATAGAAACAGCTCCTCAAGGCTCTGTTTGTAATGAAGTTTTATGTATACCTTCAGTTAGACGTTTAGCTAAAGAACACAGTTTAGATTTATCGAAAATTAAGGGAACCGGAAAAGATAGTAGGATTTTAAAAGAAGATGTGTTAAAATATATGTCACAACCTCAAACAGCTAGCAAAAAAATAGAAAAAGAAGATAGAGTGGAAAGAATAACAGGTTTTAGAAAGGCAATGGTCAAAACAATGACAGAATCTAAAAAAATACCAGATTTTGTATATAGTGATGAAATAAAGGTTACAAAGTTAAACGAGTTACGTAATAATATTAAAACTATGCCAGAATTAAGTGACACGAAGATTTCATTTATGCCGTTTTTTATAAAAGCCGTTTCAAACGCGGTGAAAAAATATCCTGTCATGAATTCTTGCATTGATGAAAATGTAGAAAATGTCATTTATAAAAGAAGCCATAATATTGGTATCGCTATGGACACTAAAGTAGGACTAGCAGTTCCAGTGATAAAAAACGTCGAAAACCTCAACATCGTTGAAATTGCACAAGAACTAAACAGATTATTATTATCCGGAAAAAATGGAACGTTTAGGCCAGACGATTTATCCGGGGGTACTATTAGTATTTCTAACATTGGTACGATTGGTGGTACTTACATGAAATCCGTTATTCTACCTCCGCAGGTGGCCATTGTAGCTCTAGGTGGGATTCGAACCTTGCCTAGATTTGATGAAAATAGAAATGTTGTTGCAGAAGATGTTGTGAATGTTAGTGCTTCAGGAGATCATAGAGTTATAGATGGCGCCACGATGGCGCATTTTATTAGTTTATTTAAAAGACAAATTGAAAATCCCAATTTATTGTTTTTATTTAATTAATGTTTTTTTTTTATTAAAATTTAATTTTAAACGGTTAATAACCCTGTATATTAGCAACGGCCATGCCAAAATTTAAGAGGTGATTCTACATCCAAAAATATGAAAAAAAGTTTTTATAAAGGTTGGTCCTGCAATGAGCCCTAAGGGAGCTACGGCCCTTCGAAGATGACATATCGAATGAGGAACAAAAAAAAGTATCAATAAAATTTTAATGCTGCAGGGTGATTCTTCATTTAAAACTGAGCAAAAAAGTATTCTTCACCAAAACAACTAAATTTAATATTAACGGAGTAATCGCCTTTTAAAAAGTATGTAGCTGAAGTTTGCAACATTTTTTTGCAACGAAAATTAAAACTTGCTTCAAGCTTGCGGCGAGTTTTCTAAAGTACTAGTGCGCTAAAAACGTGTTATGGAATAAGTGCTTTAATATACTATTTGAATTTTCGATGCAAAAAAACGTTGCAAACTTCAGCATCATTAAAAAGTAACGTTTTTTGTGGCACAAAATGTTACTTCCTCTTAATTGCATTTTTTTTTAAACGGTTGCTCCTAGAGTGTCACACTATATGACATTTTTTATGTATTTTACTCAAGGAATTTATAAAAAGTACACATAAAAAAGTTTGGGGCAAAAGTGTGTTAAGTCTAGTACATTTTTCCGTCTAGGGACGCCTCTGGATAAATTAAAAAAAAATAATTAACGTAAACTTTTTGCCCTTATTATTACTAGTCGCTCGTCGCTTTAGCCTAAAGGGTACCAGAGTTATTAATTAAAAACCTTATTTTTATTACAATTTTAAAGGGCCGTAGCTCCCTTATGGCTTATTTGGACACCGACCTTTATAGGAACTTTATTTAATATTTTTGGATGCAGAATCCAAATAAATTATTTTTATTTTTTATTAAGTGTTTTTTTATAAAATTTACATATCAATATTACCTCTACGATTATTTAAAAAATTAATAGTAAGTTAATTAATTAATTAATTAAAAAAGAAATTACAAAAATGCTAAAAATGTGACCAATAAAATTTTGACGAAATAAATAATAAAATAAAAAAAAATAAAAAAAATCATAAAAATAGACATTTTTTTTTAACAAAACACTGGCAAAAGTCCACATTTTTTTAAATTGAAATTAAAGTCCTAACCCTAGACAACACGTTAAGTTTATTGGGGTTCCTTAGGGCCTTCGAGAGAAAATTAGAACCCGGGGGGTAGTAACCCACTGTTCCTAAATTAATTCCCCCACAAGTCACCCCCCCCCCCCGAGAATATCCGGGCCCCCCAAAAAAAATTTGCTTACCTCCTGAACAATTTTGATCTTACTTAAAGATAAAAAAACAGATTCAGAATTTCGATTTAAATCCGGTCCCTCACAGAAAAACATCCGCTCCCCCTCAGAAACTCCGGGCCTGGGGAAAAACACCACCACTCGACGGGCCTGGTCCCTAAGTCTAAACATGTGTGATTAGTTTCATCTAAGTATATGTGGTGAATTTAGTATTTTTTATCTTGAATTCTATACAGTGCGTGCCAAAAGGCTGAACCCTTAAACTTTTAAACTGCTCGGACCACTTAAATGACATGACCCACTTATTTTTTTAGCGTATATTTGTAATTGTTAGGTTTTAAAATGGTAAATGAGAGCAAGGGTGAAGTTTTTTAAAAGGGGACCGTGTACGCAAAGCTCATAAAGTTCTCCTTTTGGCCACGTATTTCTTATGTTTTTAAGTAGCTTCTTGGAAGCAATGCCAAAAATATCAAATAAGATTATTTTATTTACGAGGTCAATTTTAAGTTGATATCAATTCAAAAGTTAAAGGGACGGTGGCAGGAATGGATTAGCTTCTTGAAGCTTGGTCGCAGTATTGCCAGATTTAGCATAATTTTATTTCTACGGGCGTTAATAAAAACACTGTTTTCATTGCCAGTCCTTTTTTTTGACAGTTTTAATTTGACTAATAATTAATGGACAATTAGAACTAACAAAAAAAAGACTGTTAATGAAAACAGTGTCTTTATTAACGCCTGTAGCAATAAAAGTATGCTAAATCTGGTAACATTGCCTGGTCGGCAAAATGTAAAAAAATTAAACGGCTCAAAGAATAGGAAAATTGGGAGCCCGAAATAGCCAAAATAGAATAAATGGCCTTATCGGCTTTTACCGACCCTACATTATGGCTTGTTTGCCACCGGAGCCCCAGTCCGCCCCACTGTATAATACTAAATTCAGTGTATATTAAAGTATTATTAAATGATACAAATTTTGTATCTTTGTAGTATTAAGTTCGTATAATTTTCTGGTTTTAAGTGTAAAACAAACACTGAAATATATACTTTGTTTGTAGTTTGAGCAAAGATGGAAAGGCGTGTTTACTGAAGGCGGTATGTGAAGTTAGTCAAGCACCTCAATCCAAAGGAACATTTATGGAGGAGATTATTAAAGTCGTCTTCAGGTAAAATAACCTTTTATTTCATGAATTTACACGGAAAAAAAATTTAGTTCTAAACTGAAAATACATGAAGACTGTACTGCCGCACTAGGCAAATAACATTTTTCAAAAAATGAGATAATATTACCAGTAACTAAGGGAACGTTCAAGTACTACGTAAAGCTCCTAGGGGTGGGAGGAGGGGTCATTTTGGAGTGTTAATGGTATAGGAAAATAGCGTTACGTAATACTTGAACGTTGCTCTAAATGGGTTATTTTCAACTCCAAATTTGGTTTGGTAACATGATAATCCTAATATTATTATGATTATTATGGTACCGATTTTTGGTAGGTATGACTGTAAAATACAGAATTTGAGTTTTTGTAAAGCTACAGCTATACTTATATGTGACCCTGCACAAAGAAACCCATGTGTCAAATTAAAAAAAAAAAAGAAAATCGAATTCTTATGTAAAAAACTTTTCTACACTGAAAAAAATTATCCTTTGCGGTAATGTCATATGAAATTAGGCCAAATTATTAGCACTCTTGAATACGTCCAAAAGCGCCTTCTCTTAACATGAAAATATAATTCACTTGTAAAGATCTTTCTGATTCTTTAACTTAAAATTATTTGATCTTGTGTGAAATGCAAGTGGTCTTGTCTTAAAAGAAAAATTTTTAGGCGAAAGTATTTAAAATTATTTAATTTTTAACAATCTTAAAACCAGATAAATGGTTTTTGCTTCAAATGCGCCGGGTCCAAGAGAATTTTAAAAATATTTCAAAAGCGAGACTTTTCCTGGGACAAGATACAAGATACACTTCTTTTAAGCTAAAAGAATAACTGCCAAGAGTGTTGACTACTTGAGCCGTAATTTTTTTCAGTGTAGGCAAATAACATTTTTTCAAAAAATGTGATAATATTACCAGTGACTAACGTACCTAAGCCATATAATATATTTGCTCTAAATGGGTTATTTTTAACAGCAAATTTGGTTTGGTTTGGTAACATGATAATCCTAATATTATTATGATAATCATGGTACCTATTTTTGGTAGGTATGTCTGTAAAATACAGAATTTGAGTTTATGTAAATATAGTTATACTTATATGTGACTCTGCACAAAGAAACCCAGTTAGTGTGTCAAATTAAAAAAAAAAGAAAATCGAATTCTTATGTAAAAAACTTTTCTACGCAAGAATCCGACAAAAAAATATAAACGTAAACTTAACACACTAACTGGATGCAGGGTCATATTTAAATTAGTAAAGCTTTTGTTTCAAATTTAAATATTGAAATTATTTCATAAAAACATAAACTCACAAGTATAGCATCCTTTCCGCACCCTGATGATTACCTGCATAATAATAATATTATAATTATAATTTCAGGGTTAAACCACATGATGAATACCAAGATGAAGATAAATATGACATAGCCTACAATAAGAACCATAATTGCACGGAAATGTACCCATCTTGTGAACACTCTGTTTGGACTAGCATGTTTTAATAAAATATAAAGAAGAATCATATTTGCTTTTAATTAAAATTCTCCGTTTCTTATAAAATTGTTCAGGGTGCGGTAATAAAATTAGCGAAGGCATTTTCTACTGAGAAAACTGTTTTAAACGTTAAACAAAATTAAGAAGTTAGCTGACAGATGTCTAGAAGGCGTTGACTTTAACAATAATTATTATTTCAAGCATTGCCTACAATAAGAACTATAATTTTTAGAATTTGATACAAGAACTTTAAATGTAAGCATAACCTACAATATAAATAATAACTGTCAATAATAGAAATTTTAATTGTAAGCATTTTCTAAAATAACAAATATAATCGTAAGCATTGCCTATAATAAGAGATATAACTGTAAGCATTGTCTACAATAAGAAATATAATTGAACCGGTGAGAGCAAGAATGGAAAGATTGCTTAGCCTACAATAAGAACCATAATTGCACGAAAATGTACCCATCTTGTGAACACTCTGTCTGGATTAGCATGTTTTAATAAAATATAAAGAAGAATCATATTTGCTTTTAATTAAAATTCTCCGTTTCTTATAAAATTGTTCAGGGTGCGGTAATAAAATTAGCGAAGGCTTTTTCTACTGAGAAAACTGTTTTAAACGTTAAACAAAATTAAGAAGTTAGCTGACAGATGTCTAGAAGGCGTTGACTTTAACAATAATTATTATTTCGAGCATAGGCTACAATAAGAACTATAATTTTAAGAATTTGCTACAAGAACTTTAAATGTAAGCATTACCTGCAATGAAAATAATAACTGTAAGCATTGTCTATAATAGGAATTTTAATCTTAAGCATTTCCTAAAATAACAAATATTGCCTCCAAAAAGAAATATAATCGTAAGCATTGCCTACAATATAAACAATAATTGTAAGCATTGCCTACAATAGGAATTTAATCGTAAGCATTGTCTATAATAAGAAATATAATTGTAAGCGTTGCCTACAATAAGAAATATAATTGAACCGGTGAGAGCAAGAATGGAAAGATTGCATAGCCTACAATAGGAACCATAATTGCACGGAAATGTACCCATCTTGTGAACACTCTGTTTGGACTAGCATGTTTTAATAAAATATAAAGAAGAATCATATTTGCTTTTAATTAAAATTCTCCGTTTCTTATAAAATTGTTCAGGGTGCGGTAATAAAATTAGCGAAGGCTTTTTCTACTGAGAAAACTGTTTTAAACGTTAAACAAAATTAAGAAGTTAGCTGACAGATGTCTAGAAGGCGTTGACTTTAACAATAATTATTATTTCGAGCATAGGCTACAATAAGAACTATAATTTTAAGAATTTGCTACAAGAACTTTAAATGTAAGCATTACCTGCAATGAAAATAATAACTGTAAGCATTGTCTATAATAGGAATTTTAATCTTAAGCATTTCCTAAAATAACAAATATTGCCTCCAAAAAGAAATATAATCGTAAGCATTGCCTACAATATAAACAATAATTGTAAGCATTGCCTACAATAGGAATTTAATCGTAAGCATTGTCTATAATAAGAAATATAATTGTAAGCGTTGCCTACAATAAGAAATATAATTGAACCGGTGAGAGCAAGAATGGAAAGATTGCATAGCCTACAATAGGAACCATAATTGCACGGAAATGTACCCATCTTGTGAACACTCTGTTTGGACTAGCATGTTTTAATAAAATATAAAGAAGAATCATATTTGCTTGTAAATTAAAGTTCTCCGTTTCTTATAAAATTGTTCAGGGTGCGGTAATAAAATTAGCGAAGGCTTTTTCTACTGAGAAAACTGTTTTAAACGTTAAACAAAATTAAGAAGTTAGCTGACAGATGTCTAGAAGGCGTTGACTTTAACAATAATTATTATTTCGAGCATAGGCTACAATAAGAACTATAATTTTAAGAATTTGCTACTAGAACTTTAAATGTAAGCATTACCTGCAATGAAAATAATAACTGTAAGCATTGTCTATAATAGGAATTTTAATCTTAAGCATTTCCTAAAATAACAAATATTGCCTCCAAAAAGAAATATAATCGTAAGCATTGCCTACAATATAAACAATAATTGTAAGCATTGCCTACAATAGGAATTTAATCGTAAGCAGTGTCTATATTAAGAAATATAATTGTAAGCGTTGCCTACAATAAGAAATATAATTGAACCGGTGAGAGCAAGAATGGAAAGATTGCATAGCCTACAATAAGAACCATAATTGCACGGAAATGTACCCATCTTGTGAACACTCTGTTTTGACTAGCATGTTTTAATAAAATATAAAGAAGAATCATATTTACTTTTAATTAAAATTTTCCGTTCCTTATAAAACTGTTCAGGGTGAGGTAATAAAATTAGCGAAGGCTTTTTCTACTGAGAAAACTGTTTTAAACGTTAAACAAAATTAAGAAGTTAGCTGATAGATGTCTAGAAGGCGTTGACTTTAACAATAATTATTATTTCGAGCATTGCCTACCATAAGAACTATAATTTTAAGAATTTTCTACAAGAACTTTAAATGTAAGCATTGCCTACAATATAAATAATAACTGTAAGCATTGCCTATAATTGAAATTTTAATTGTAAGCATTTCCTAAAATAACAAATATAATTGTAAGCATTGCCTCCAAAAAGAAGTATAATCGCAAGCATTGCCTACAATATAAACAATAATTGTAAGCATTGCCTACAATAGGAATTTTAATCGTAAGCATTGCCTATAATAAGAAATATAACTGTAAGCATTGCCTACAATAAGAAATATAATTGAACCGGTGAGAGCAAGAATGGAAAGTTTGCACTTTTTGAACGAAATTGACTGGGATAGCATCGCCTACAATAACAACAGTAATAGATTCATTGCCTACAATTGCTGTCCATCTATCTTGTGTATTTTCATAGACAAAAAAAAGTTTCGTCTGTCGTTTATAAACTGAGAAAATATGAAGAATCTGTAGTTTTAACTACTAGGTTTTAATAAAATAAAATAAAGATTCCTATTTGATTTTAATTAAAATTCCTTGCTCCGTTTCTTTTAAGATTGTGTAGAGTGCGGCAATAAAACTACCTATACACTGCTGCAAAGTTAAGTCAAGGTTTTCGCGTACAATGAGAATGTTAGAAATTCTCTACAATTTTTGTGGTAATTTAGAAACTAATAACAAGTACATAGCAATACTGTATATTTGACAATAATTTCCAAAAAAACAAATATGGAAACGTTTTTTTTTATTTGAAAAAACAATTCATTTGGACTTTTTCTGATTCTTATGGTAATCTTTTATCACTGAATCCGAATCTGGGTGCAGACTAGAATCATCAGGTCGGTTTTTAAAAAACAATGTCAAAATAACTAAAAATTTACATTTTTATAAGCTCATTTTTCTGAAAAACCTGTTTTTTTTTGGCAATTTATGCATTACACTCCGATTTAGCTGTCGAAAATCTATAAGACACAAAACGACATATTTCGAGATCCTTTCGGAAACCAAAGAAGGATATCGTTTGAAAGGTGAATTTTGGGCTAAATGAGAATAATATATTTTTATTTAAAATACACCTCACAAAAATTAAAGGAATGAAAAAAAAATATCTAAATTTTTAGGTGATTTCAAAAGGCTGTAACTTGGAGAGAAATAGTCGCATAGCAATTAAAAAAGAACGAATTAAATTTAAGATTTTAGTTTTTAGATCTTAAGTTTAAAATTTTTTACCTTTAGCAGTTTTACAGTAATCATAAGGGCTACGGACTTTTTTTAGTGATTTCATGATAAAGCTTTTTTAGATAATTTTATCCTATTTAATTTAAGTGGTCAAAGAGCTTTGTACGGTAATTTTTCGCCGAGTTATCGTCGTTCAAAGCAAAAAAGTCAGTTTTTACTTGGGTAATTAATTACTCGGGAAATAGTAATCGTACACAAAGTTCAAGTAGGGGTTTAGAAACTGCAAAGTATTCTTTACTGGTCGTAATTATTGGTTTTTGATAAAACAAAATTTCAGTGCTAGAATGTTGATTGAAAAAGAGGTAAAAAATTGCATATTTAGGGATATTCGCTTAACTTGGCATAACTTTTTAAATAATGAAAAGACTAAGGATATTGACTAACTTTTTAACCACTGTACAATATTAATTAAATGTATTTATTCAACACTACAGCTTAAAAGTCTCTTAAAACTTTTTCATGGATATAAAGATATTTAACACGTTGAAAGCCACATTAAATTACTAGTCCGGGGTCATACTGTCTCATGGGACTGCAGGCTATAGGTTACTATACTACAACGTTTGAGCTGCTCGATTACTCTACAGTATTATTAGTATAAATAAATACCTCAAAAACAACTCGATAATCTTACTGAAAAACTAGTCTGATAAGTCCAATACACATTGTGTAATACAAAATGTGTATTTTACACCATGTAAAATTACCAACAAATAACAAAAAAATTAAATTTTACAGTCAAGCTCAGTCAACACATCACATTACACAGCCTTTGATCCCACAGAAGAACTTATTTTTATTTTGACATGAAATGACACTTGACATGAACCTTCCTTGGGTGTAATGTTGCCAAATCTTGCATTGACATAATATGACATATTATGTCAAAATTCGTAATTAAAATAATTAATTAAAGTATGTTCCGGGATGTAAAAAAGCCTGAAATTAATTTTTTATGTATCTATAATGTATATAATGTAACGTCTTATCGTTGCAGGCGAAATACGATACATTTATTTTTTGTTAGAGCTGTTACAAAAATTCTTTATTGTATTGCTAAATCAAAAATATTAATTTTCTGCGTATGTTGTTAATAAAAACTCAATATTCTCTTTATTTTATTGTTATATCAATAACGATGACTCGCCCAATGTTACATTATGCAGAAATTTAGGTTTGCGACATCTTGTATATAATAATTGTAAATTTACTTAGCATATACATTCCTTAATTATTGTAGAATCATTTAATATTTCATTGGTGACAGCTTTAAGGGCATGCTAGGGATATTAAGTTACCCTTTACTGATTATTATATTATTCACAGTGCCAGCGCTAGAACAATATTATACGGTAGTTTCGAATTTTCAAAAAAAATCAAAAATAGTCCTAGACAAAAAATTCTTGTATATAAATTCCTTTCGTCAAAAAATAAGCAACTTTTATTTCAAATTTCCGTCTGTCCGTCCGTCCGTCTGTTTATCCGATGTCACGATTTTTGAAGACAATAATGAATAATCCGATCGTATTGAAATTTTCAGGAAAAATCAATTTCTATGAGGGCATACATATATAATGGAATGTATAGCATTACATATCTTCACCGCTTGTTTAATACTAATAATAAAATTATATTTTTTACAATATGTACAGGGTTTCCCATCTAAAAGAGATCAATCGTTTTTTGGCGTTATTATTGGAGCTATCGGAATAAAATTTATGTCAATCAAAATACACACAACAAGCTATTACTGTTCATAAACAAAAGTTTTCTACTAGTTTTTTTTTTTTTTTTTGAGATATAGCTTATTTGACAACATTTTTATATGAAATTTAAATTTGAATATTGAAATTAAAAAAATATTTTTATTCTTTTTACATTGATCAAATAATTAATATAAAACATTTTACTATTCCTTAAAACGACTTTTGTTTGATTAACGCAGTCGTGGCATTGATTAATCTGCTCCCTATCGAAACCAATAACTGCTTCCTTTTTTGGAATGTCGATAGGTTTATCCAGTCTCTGCTTTTAGCAGTAGATGTCTCTAGCTGTTTTTGCTTTTCCTTACAACGATTTTTTAAACTCTATATAGAGATATATGGAAAGGATTTGATTTTCGTAGTTGTCCCTACTACCGATATGTGGTTCTGAAGAGTGCTAAAAAGCACGAAATCGATCAGTCACTTCGGAGGGACGACTGCGTTAATCAAACAAAAGTCGTTTTAAGGAATAGTAAAATGTTTTATATAGATTTTTTAAATTTGTAAATATCAAACAATTTAATTTAGTTCAAATAATTAATATTTCATAATTTCATTTGGAACAATCTTAATGGAGCTCTCTACAACTAGAATTATGAAACAAAGGACGTCTACCCTATCTCTATCTCATTTGTGCTACACTTTCCAGCCAACCAAATAAATACTGTATTTTTTTTTCATACAACAAATACAGTATTTATTTGGTTGGCCGGAAAGTGTAGCACTGAGCAGCACGAACGAACATAGCTAATGTGAATCTGTAGAATAAGATAATTCTACTAAAATTTAGATGGCGCCAGTAATTTCTTTAATAAAATTAATATAGTTGCACTTTTCGCCCGGCCAAGTAAATATTGTGTTTGTTCAACATAGAACAAATACAGAATTTGTTTGGTTGGGTGGATGTAGTAGTGTATGTATGTCTTCTATCCTTTTTGGGTAGAACTTTTGTCCCTGTCTATTCTAACGGGAGAAATCGCCATTTATTATTTTGTTAAAATCACAATAATTTGTTTGTTAGCGTCTGTGATTAAGGGTTTTAAGTACCAAAACTATTTCTTAGATGGAATCACTGTATTTTTTAACACTTTAATCTGAGTCAAATTAATTTAAGCCTCTTTGGTTACTACTTATGGTACTTTTACGTTAGCCGTACGTTATAATTATTTAATGTTTAAACCCTAAACGCATTTTACCCAAGTTAAAGTTTATTAAATTTTGTCAATTTATATGATATTTACCCAGACTTTTATAATTTTGATATTCATTCTCAAATGCAACTGCTATCAAAATAAGTGAAATTCTTGATAAAGTTTTATGAAAAAAAATCATAATAAAGAAATTAATTAAAAAATAATTTAATACTAATATGATTTGTTTAGAAAATGTAAATAAATTAATGATTAGTTTAATATTATATTCATTTTTTTTAATTATTATTTAAAGCAATAATATGAAATATTATCTCAGAAATAAAAGCAATTAGAAAACATTTGTTTAGGCAAAAAATATAGCTTTTTGTGTGCATATTAATTGAGAAATTTTATTCCGATAGCTTTAATAATAACGCCAAAAAACGATTGATCTGTCTTAGCTGGGGCACCCTGTATATACATATTTTTTATTTAATCTTGTACCAGAGTCAAATCGTTCATAGTTCGATTCTCGGTAGGACACAGTCAAATATTGTTTTTTCGATAACTTTTTTTTACAGAAAACCATAAAAACTTAAAAATAATCGATATTATATAACTACTGCAACGACTCTTACCTTTCTTTGGAAAGTCCAACTTTACTAAAAAAATATTTTATTACTGTTGGTTTTACGCTTTTCGACATTGAAAGCTGATTTCCTCAAAAAAAGTGTTCTCAGACGATCTGTCTATTTGTTTTTATGTCCACAATAACTCAAGAACACTATGAACCAAGAATTTCAAATTTTAAACATAAAGTCCCAAGTTCTCTGCTGAGGTTGTTTCTGATACAAATAGAGGAAGGTAAGGGAGTAAAAACTATTATTTTTTGCGATAGATCGTTTAATAATATTTTATAATTAAATTAATTATATTAATAATTATTAATAATTGTTATTAATTTATTATAATAAATAATTATTATTAACATATTACCTTCTCTAATATTTCCCTTTAAATATTTATTTTTATTTTTTTTTCCAAATTTTCTCGTGTTTTTATTATTTTTTAAAACTTTTTAATGATGTGAATCTATGATGACGCACCCTGGATATTTCTCTAAATCTAGCTAATGCAATTTAATATAGTTTAAGAGAGAAGTTTTCTTGGAAGGTAGGTAATTCAATGTGTTTTCGGTCTGTTGATTTAGACCCAATTTGCTCGTCCGGGTACACTGAGAAAACAGAATTACCAATTCGCAAATTAAGCAGTTTTTCCTAATCATATAAAAAAATAGTAAATTGGATTATCAAATTTATTATCAGGGTTAATATACTTGATCATTATGATAAGACCTTCGATTGTAATCGTCTTCTTATAGTTACTTCTCGCAATTCACATACTTTAACCCCGAAATTTTTTTTTGTCTAATAGTTATTTATATACCAAGGGACTAAACTGGCTGTTTTAGTCCCGCTGCATTAGTGTTTCCTGAGCGAGCGTAGCAAGCGAGGGAAACAGAAATGCAAGGGACTAAAACAGCCAAGTTTAGTCCTGAGGTATATACACTATTTTTTGCAGGACCAAACATAATTTAGGTAGGTAGATAAAATTAAAATTAAAAACCAAGCGTCTAAAATCGGTTGTTTTATTTTCGTAATTTAATCAAGATGCCTGTAAATTGCAAAAAGTCAGTTTCATGGCTATCGCAATTTCAATTTTTTTTTAATATAGTTGACACAAACGTCAAAAAAATGGACGAAGATAATAAATTGTAATTTATGTATAAATTGTTATAACAATGTTAATTTTAAAGGTTTTCTTTGTTAAAATCAAATAAATTGGTTTGAATCGCTAATTAATTACAAAACATCACCAAAGATAATTTTTGAACCAGCAAAGACCATAGTAAGTATAATATTTTAATATTATCAAGGTTGCCGTGATTTTTATTCCCTTGGGAGAAAAACCGCAAGTTTAGTCCCGAAAATGAAAGCGTAAAATTAGGTTTTAGTCTTGGTCCAGCAAAAAATATTTTTTTTGTACCAAAGTTATACAAGTATACAAGTTATATACAATTCTAAACAACTTTCAAATACGTCCGTCTGTCCGTCCGCTCGCCTGTCCCTTTGTCCACTACACTGATAATTCAGTAGTAAATACTGAATGTTTTTGCAAATATGGAACTCCACGAATGTTTATTAAACAATCACTGGTTGGACTTTTTGGACTTTTGGTTGGAGTTCCCAGAACTAAAACAAAGTTAAGTATTATTGTAATGAATGTACCAAAGTTATACAAGTATACAAGTATACAAATTATATATTATATAATATTATATATTATATACAATCCTAAACAACTTTCAAATACGCCCTCTGTCCGTCTGTCCGTCCGCTCGCCTGTCCCTTTGTCCGTCTACACTGATAAAACGTTACAGTAGTAAATACTGAATGTTTTTGCAAATATGGAACTCCACGAATGTTTATTAAACAATCACTGGTTGGACTTTTTGGACTTTTGGTTGGAGTTCCCAGGACTAAAACAAAGTTAAGTATTATTGTAATGAATGTTTACTAAACTTTCATGGGGTCCTATATATGCAAAAACCTTCAGTATTTACTACGATAACTAATTCTCAGTATGTCCGTCTGTCCGCATGTCACGTTTTCTTGTCCGCGCAATAACTCAAGAAAGAATGATCCGATCAAATTTAAATTTTTAAGAAAAAGTCCAAACCAAACTTGGTAGTAATACAAATCATATTGAAATTAAAAAGAATTGCTTAAAAAAGAATGTTAGGGGGGAGGAAAGCAAAACATAAAATAAAAAAAAAAATAGTAAAAGAAAACTTTCGATCAATTACTTTTATTAAAAAGATTAATCGTACTACAATTTCAAAAAAATCACCCCAAATACAAAAAAACAAAGGGGGCCATACTTTTAAAAAACAGGAGGGAAACGTGCTATCAATGTTATTTTTTCAGGAAAATTTGATTGCGGAAATCAGAGGAGTGGGATTTACAAAAAACCTGTAGTTATTTTAGGGTTACTTCTGGCCCACATCTCCCCTATTTGTATAAACCTTTTTCATACACCCGATTTATAAAGATTAATGTATATAGTAAAGTGCAATTTTTTTCTTCTTTTTTAAACGTCATTAGCTTGGTTTATGTAATGAAAATTATATAAAATGCCAACGTGACCTATACGAAATTTAGAATAAGCAGGTTCATAAAACGGTTAATATATTATGATTTGAAGTTTAAATTATTTAAATATACCCACGTACTTTAGTATTATCTAGGGTCACTCTGTCTGGACCTACTTTGTTCTTTTATACTAGTTTTTGATCTAGTTTTGGGCTTTTCCAGTGTTGCTAAAATAGGACAATGCGTGTTTCTCTTTCATGATTTCGCTACCAGAAAGTAGAAAAGCCAAGTCCAAAAAAGCAAAAACAAAAGTATTATCTAGCGTCACTCTGTCTGGACCTACTTTGTTCTTTTATACTTGGTTTTTGATCTGGTTTTGTTTTTTTTTCTAGTTTGATAAAATAGGACAATGCGTGTTTCTCTTTCATGATTTTGGACAAAATTGCGGTACTTTAGGGCCTATCCAGAGAACCGCATAACAAGCATAGTACATAAGAATGCGATCCCGTGATTGGCTTGATGTGTCATTCATGTATCTTGTAAGCCAATACCGGCATCGCATTCTTATGTACTATGCTGTTATGCGAGCCTCTGGATAGGCCTTTAGCAAAAAAAAAAATAAGGGGAATTAGGTACGATGCTTATCTGTTGATGTGTAGCTAGTAGCGACTGGCAGAATTTCGCTACCCGGAAGTAGAAAAGCCAAGTCCAAAAACAAAAGACCAAGAGCGAAGTAATACTAGATAAAGCGACCATAGTATCACCTACTTACGAGTGCGATCCCGTGATTGGCTTGATGTGTATCTTGTAAGCCAATAACAGCATCGCATTCTTATGTACTATGCTGTTATGCGAGCCTCTGGATAGGGCTTTAGCCCAAAAAATTAGGGGGAAGTAGGTACGATGCTTGTCTGTTGATGTGTCGCTAGTAGCGACTGGCAGAATTTCGCTAGCCGAAAGTAGAAAAGCCAAGTCCAAAAAAGCAAAAACAAAAGTATTATCTAGTGTCACTCTGTCTGGACCTACTTTGTTCTTTTATACTTGGTTTTTGATCTGGTTTTGGTTTTTTTCTAGTGTTGCTAAAATAGAACAATGCGTGTTTCTCTTTCATGATTTTTGGACAAAATTGCGGTACTTTAGGGCCTATTCAGAGAACCGCATAACAAGCATAGTACATAAGAATGCGATCCCGTGATTGGCTTGATGTGTCATTCATGTATCTTGTAAGCCAATTACGGCATCGCATTCTTATGTACTATGCTGTTATGCGAGCCTCTGGATAGGCCTTTAGCCAAAAAATTAAGGGGAATTAGGTACGATGCTTATCTGTTGATGTGTCGCTAGTAGCGACTGGCAGAATTTCGCTACCCGAAAGAAGAAAAGCATAAAAAAGCAAAAACAAAAGACCAAGAACGAAGTAATACTAGATGAAGAGACCCTAATATCACCTACTTATTAGCTATTTTTTGTATACAGAAATTGAGTAAAACAAAAAATATATAATACCTTTAGATACGTATAGGTGTTGGGTCTAACATTATATTCATTCGATTTGTGTTTTGATTTAGCATTATTCAATATTGAAAAAAATACACTGCACAGATTAAACAGCTTTCCCATTTTTCCACAATTCCCTTGTCCCTCGGGAACAAAGTGGCTTTATCATCATCAGAATCAGTTTCAGCGACCTACACAACCCAGATATACGAATTTTCAAAATATTGTAAACATTTAAAAATTTGGCCCCTGTTCTCCGAGGGTGAAGTGGAGAAAATTTTATTATCAGTATAAATTTCAACCCCAAAAGTCTTTTATACCAAATTTCACCTAAATATTGTACATATTTAAAAATAATTTCCCACCCAATAAAAAAAATGTTGGTTAATGTATCCGACCCTGATTCTAAATATGCAAAGGTAAATATTAACATAACTGTTACTCATTATCATATTTGTGGTAATTTTTAGGGAAATTTTTATTTAGAAAAACATATATTCTTACTTGGCAAATATGAAGAACGTTGATAAAAGGTTAAAATTTGTAATTTTGATATGCTTGCTAAGTTTAGAACCCACAAATACAATTTTTTTAAACAGAGATAAAAGAAGCTTAGTATTTTATGGAGATGGCGCTAAAGTTCAAGTAAGTCATATTTTTTAAGCATTAGGAGAAAGTGTGGACCACGAGAAAAATGAAATTTTTAGGGTAAAAGGGGGAGTTCTTGGCCACCGTCTAGTTATTGGCCATATGCTATTCAACATAATTATTAAGCATATTATTGTACTTAAAATTAATTCTTTTTATAGTTATCTATATTATTTATCTACATATGTATAATCACTTATATTTAGTTTTGTAGGGTTGTTATTATTTTTTAAATATTGCACTTGAATACTTATGGTGCAAGAATACACATAGTCAAAGACTGTTTAATTACAACAGACGAACAATTTCAGAATTTATTATTTTTTTCATGAAACACATTTCTATCCAAGAATTTTTGTCTAAGTAGTTTTTTGGCGATTTTTGAAAATTACTGATGTAATACCAATACTGCCCTACTACGCTAGAAAAAAGTAACTCCATTTGTCGCATAGCAGAGTTTTCAAAATATTACATCTGAGTTGATGTCAAAACGTAGCTAGGCGACAAATGGAGTTACTGCTTTCTAGCGTAGTAGGGCAAAATAGTGCTGTGAATAGTATAATTAGTATAATTTTTGGAGTAATAATTTTTGGCGTACCTAAGGCGCAAAAAGGGTAAATCCGGATCTGCTAAAAGGGTATCTGTCTATTTCAGTTTGTTTAAAATGTGTTTTAGGCCATCATGGGTGTTGGTATTCCAGTGGATCTAAAAAGAGAAACCCTTATAATTGGGTTGGTTATAAAAGCAAATTATAAACTCCCAAAAAATATTTCACAAGTAAAGGAGGAATATGTTACTTTTGAAAGAAAACGTAGGTCGTTATCGAGATGGGATATTTATAAAATGTTATCACAAGATTCACAAATGTAAGTATGTAAAAATTTGCATCTTTATGTTACAAAATTTATCAACTTTAAAATTGAAATATTGAAAAGAAGTTTTACAGAGACGTAAGCCCAGCCAACGTGTTGGCTGCGTTGCAACGCCTTGTCGAAAATACATATGCAGGATAGGATTAAAATTGGAAAATAACACCCTGTAACAGCCGGTAGACTGTTAAGTTTTTGGAAACTCTAAACAAACAGAATTATAGTTAAAAAAATTGTGATTACGATAACTTAAGAACGTTCAAAGCTAAGGACCATAGTTTTCTTACACAAAGGTCTCGGATAAGATTATTTTTTTGATAAAAATCTATGTAATCTATGGGGGTAATAGTATATACATACTGAGGTGGAAAATGTTTCATTTCCTGAGAGATAGTTAGCTGTTTCAGAAATGACAGTTAAGTTGGTGTTACATTTATTATATTTTAGAAATACGAAAATATTTTTAAAAAAATAACACTAATATATTTTTTCCATAACTTAATTGTATTAAAATGTTAACATTTTAAAACATTTTTTCTATTTTGAGACTCTTATAAGCTCATAATCATACGCATTTTGCTTGTTCTTATAGGCCCATAAGAGGTCTCTACTTTTTTTTTCAGTTGGGTTGGCAACATACAAAGCATATCTCTTGACGTTTTGCGTGCAAATGTCAATGTCGATTTAAGATTTTTTACAAAATTTTGTGTTTGGGTTATTTTTTATTTTCAAAATATCATTTGTTCTTAGAATTTTAAACATAGTGTAAACTGTAATGCCAACCCAAAACAAAAATCCCTATATCAGTCATCAATTTAAATGTAAGTTTTTAAAACTATAGAGCAAAATAGAAAAAAATGTATAAAGCACTCGTTTCATAACACGTTTTTAGAGCACTAGTACTTTAGAAAACTCGCCGCAAGCGGCTCGTTTCTAAACTTGTACTCGTGCGCTAAAAACGTATGTTATGAAACTAGTACTTTAATATACTATTAGTTTTTGACATATCTGAACTGAAGTAAAGTTAGTCACAAAACAGTTCCTGACCAAGGGATGGAAATGTGGTGTTTCAAACCTTTTAGGTAGTAGAAGTTAACAATAATTGATTTTCCAACTTTTACGTATGTATATAATTAGCTTATTTCTAAATGATTGTGAATAAAAACTTTTTTTTCAACAATAATTATTTTTTCAAAAAAAAAAAATCTTGTTTTGAAACAACAAAAAATTAAGAAAAAAAACTATTTTTTATGCTATATTTTTTTGAAGATGTTTTGAAATTTATGTATATTTTATGAACAATAGGAAAAAGTATTATTTTGTTGGCAGCAGTATTATGTGTAATATAGACGGGAGGCACATCGTAGTGGGCTAGCGCGTGTAAATGGCAAGCCGACTAGCATGAGTTCGATTCTCACTGGCGCCGATTTGCCTTTTTCAGTTAATTAAAAATTGAAATTTGGCGAAGGCGATAAGTGAAACGGACACTCCCTATAAACTGGTTCGAAAGTCAATATTAGCCGGTGGTTCCCTCAACTACTCGCCCACACAAGTCTGGACTTAGGGGATGCTTAATTAAGTAGAATAGTACGAGGATAAACAAACATGTAATGTAACATGTAACATAACTAAAGATAAGATAATATATAATATTATAATATAGTATTTGTCCCACCTAGAATGTAAAATCAAGAGTATATTGTCTTAACACAAGACATTTAAAATTAACGTCAATTAAAATAAACAATAAATTAACATTATTGCAGGTGTGTCGGTTTTATAAAGCAGGTATTAAGTCATGGCCATTCTATCATCTATAAAACGCATCTTTAATGTCATGTTTTACATTTACAGGAACGTGAGCAAATTCTTGTAATTCTTCTTCTTCATAAGATGACTTAATATAAGTCGTTACCACGGTTCTCCGTTATTCATTTTTAGTTCGACTTCGTACAACACTCAGTTTTCTTGTGCAATTTATTTATTTATACTTAATTAAATATTAATTTAAAACCAAAAATCAAATAATCTTTCGGGCAAAGTTTATTCATCGCAACGCGACCTCCGTAAATTTTTAATAAATTAATTTGAACAAACATTACATTTTCTTGTTCATTAAATAAAAATAAAAGACAGCTTAATCTAAAAATAAAAACAATGAAAAAAAAATTAAAAATATTTTTTTACATTTTTAATTTTTTTGAAATTTTTTTATTTTTGTTTTTTAATTTTTATTTTTGTTACATTTTTTTATGAAACTGCTTCCTGTAATTTAATTAATAAGAAAGAGAACGTAACTTTTCAAATTCAAATGAACATATTTATTCAAAAGTTATGGAGGTCCCCTGACCCTCTTTTGTGATAAAAAACGTTTCGGCTGAGGTTATTTTATTTTTGGTTTTATATCGAGTATAATTAAATAGTTACCAGATGCGAAAGTTTACTTTTAGGTGCCAGGTGTTTTTGAATGGCCGAGGCGTAGCCGAGGCTATTCGAAAATTGCGAGCACCTGAAAGGGCTTTCGTAGCGTGTAATGTATTAAACTTAGTCATTTTCCCTTCGACATTTAATAACCCTAAGCTTATAAGAAGACATTTGTAAAAAACGATAAACGATAAAGCTAAAGCCGCCGCTAGATAGAATGACTCTAGGATTAACCACATTTTATGACATTTTTCAAACACCATGATAAACTCGGCGCATTATTTATTTGAGTAACAAATTGGATCAAGGAAGCTATGATTAGTGGTTTAAAAATGACTTTTAGTGATATTTTTGTTGTCCATTGTGCTTTTGACAATTTTTAACATTTGGGTTAAATTTACTGACATTTTACGTCTCAAAAATAATAAAAAAATCTTTTCAAAAAGTAAAAGCTTGTTTAAAATTATAATAAAAGTAAATTTTTATTCACAATGTGATTAAAATAAAATTTTACGTTACCTAAGCTGGTGATCGAAACTTTAAATTATATTTTTTGAATAAAATTATTGACCAGTATTATTTTAACTTAAAAATTTTCTGTTACACCGTTTACATTAAAATTTTATTTAGCACTGCATTATATTGCTTCATTTAAACAAAATATTTATAGATTGATGCTTTAGTTTCCTTTTTAAAGGCTTTTCTTGTAATTTCTTCTTGCTAAAGCAACTTATTTGGATTTTTTTTATAAACGTCAAAATAATGTTTTGATTGACAATGAATTTGAAACAAGTTAGCAACCTTACATAGGGAACTAAATTTATTCTGCCAACCATGCAACAAGAAACAAATGATCATCAACTCAGATAGATAATGCGCGGAGTATAATTTTCAAATATTTGGTTTGGACTTTTGAGATCAAAGCGATTTCAGTTGAAGAAATCTCAAATATTGCCTGCAGAAGTTTGTTTTATTTATTTGAATAAGGCACAATTTACAAAGAACAATAAAAAATTATTAAAGAAATTCATTTCTATAATAACTGATAATGTGTTATTGGCATTTCTTTTACTTTTTTTATCCAGGGCACGAGAGCGTTTTATAGCTAGCAACCACCTAGTAACCGACCACCTAGCATTTTTGACTTTTTCGCTTTCAATTCTCTTATCAATATAGAAAAGTGATATGTATATCATAAGTAAACAAATTATACAAAAAAAATGAGTGTTTTCAAAAGACGAACTAAAAGTGAATGAAGGCAAACCGTGTTACATTAGGCAGGCCGGGATACGGTACAAATACAATTTACGGTCTCTCTGCTAAAAAGAACATTTTTAAGAACAAGCTTTTATATATATATATATATATATAAAAAAAAAGAAAAGAAAATTTTCAAGTTAATCAAACCCATCATTTTGTTACATTATATAATTATATATAATATAAAAGCTTGTCGCCAGATTTTTTTGTGTAAATTTCTTTTATAAAAAATACATACATTTCTACTTAGAAATGGCTTGTAATTATCTCGAGTGCGGCAGACCAGACTAGTGAATTCTTACGTATTTTGGGTCGATGAATCTGAATCCGAGGTCAGAATTTAAAAGTTAGCCTTTAAAATGGAGGATCCAATATGGCGGATTAGATTTTTTACAGTTGCTCGGATTTGCTTGAAACTTGGTAATCGGTCGTTTTCGGGGTCGCTGATTACGAATCTGGTGCCAATTGTTCAAAATGCAATGCTTCCAATATGGCGGATTAGATTTTTTAAAGGTGCTCGTATTTTCTTGAAACTTGGTACTAGGAAAATAATAAATTAAAAGTACATCAACAAAAGGTATATTAAAAAGCTGAGATAAGTATTTTTGGTATTTTCAAATAGCTTAACAGTTCAGATTTATTTACTATTTATCTTTAGAAGCACATATTAGTAGCTTAAAAACCTTTACAACTTTAAATAGGAGTTTCGGAAGTCAATATTTGATATTTAAAATACACTAGAATGTTTTTTCACGTTATTGAAACTTTCAAGGGTGGTATCTACATGATCAAATATTTACAAGCTATGAAAAATTCAGTTTCCGATTTAAAAAAGATCAATATTTTTTAAAGGGACTTTTTTAAACGACGTCATGGCGTCAAGCAAGTAGGGGGAAATACCCATGAATGGGACTTTTTTTTAAACGGCCGCCGAAATTTTATTTTTAATCTTTTATACAGGTTGTATTTGAAATAGAGTAGGAAATTTTAACAGGTGATTCTACATGATAAAATACGACAAAAAGTTCCTATCAACATATGTCTAAAAATGCGTCATAAGGGAGCTACGCCCCTTTGAAATTGGCTAAAAAAAATCGGTTTTTATTGAATAACTCAAGAACCCTTTGAGATATATTAACGAGGTTTTGCACGTGAATTAATCCTAATAAGGCTCATCTTTGTATGTAATTTTCACGTACTTATTTAAACCAGAGGTGTGCGAAACGGGGGGGCCTTATCAGTTTTTTGTCCAAAACTTTTTTCTGTGTAACTTTTTTGCAATTTTATTTTTGAAATATGATTCCTCAGGTCAAAATACATAAAAAAGTACTCTTGTTGTAATACTGTAGGATTAACCGTTTTCGAGAAAAGTTCATTTGAAGGTGAAATTTCACGGTTCGAGGACGAAAAATTAAATACTAAAATGTCTAAAACCAAAATTTTAATGATGCAATGGTTTTCTACATCAAAAACTAAGAAAAAAAGTTTCCATACATGTAGGTCGAAAAAACGCTTTTAAAGCTACCATAGCCCTTTAAAAATGGTGCATGCTTAGGAGACCATAGCTACATTAGGATTGATTTTTGGAAGTTCCTGTATATGAGGTTTTTTTCTTAGTTTTTAATGTACATTCGCCCTGCATCATTAAAATTTTGGTTTTCAACATTTTAGTATTTAATTTTTCGTCCTCGAACCGTGAAATTTCACATTCAAATGAAATTTTCTCGAAAACGGTTAATCCTACAGTATTACAACAAGAGTACTTTTTTTTATGTATTTTGACCCGAAGAATCATATTTCAAAAATAAAATTGCAAAAAAGTTACACAGAAAAAAGTTTTGGACAAAAAACTGATAAGCCCCCCCCCCCGTTTCGCACACCCCTAGTTGAAATAAGTACATGAAAATAACACATAAAATCGGGCCTTGGTAGGATTAGTTGACGTGCAAAACCTCGTTGATTTATCTCAAAGGGTTCCTGAGTTATTAAAGAAAAACCGATTTTTTTAAACAATTTCAAAGGGGCGTAGCTCCCTTATGACGCATTTTTAGACATATGTTTATACGAACTTTTTGTCATATTTTATGATGTGGAATCACCTGTTAAAATTTCCTACGCTATTTCAAATGTATGTATTTTTTTTAGTTATCATATCAAGAAATAAAAAACAATCATTTCAAAAAAAAAAACTATAACTTGTCCCATTCATAAAGAAGGTATTGTTGATTGGGACACAAATACAAAATTGCTATTAAATCATAAAAATAACTATTATTAGCACTATAACTAATAACAATAAACCTATTATGTCATTTCATAACAAAAAAATAAGTGTTAAATTTTTTTTTTTACATAGAATTTACTTTAATTAATTTGGCCATGTTTTTTTTTTTTCAAATCAAATATTAGTTTGTTTCAAATTGTTGTATGGGTAGACACTTTCTACCCTTTTAAAGTCATTTCTTTTTTAAAAGAGATGAATAGGAATGAAATATGCAAATTATCCCATTCAATAATACTAACAATATTATCAAAAAAAATATTAAAATTAATTAAATTAAAATTAAAATTAATTTTAGCTTTTTTACATTTTAATAAAATATGTTTCCTTACTTAAAAATACATAGGAAAGGTACCATTTATGTAACACCGTAGGGTCAAGGGTTTTTAAGAAAATTGCAATTTAAATATCTTTCTCTTTCACATTTTGAGTATCAAAAATATAAACTAAAAAAATGGAGTATTTTTTTTTCTTTCACTTCCACTTTTGCAGGATTAGGCATTTTTTAATAAATAAAAAATTAATTAAATGATTTTTTTTTTAGATGTAAAATTGTTTTCTGAATTCAAAAATGCAAAAATATACAGGGGTTGTCATTTAAAAAAAAGGCTTAGTTTCCGACAAAACCGGAAGTGCAAAAAAATAATTTTGTACGCTATTTTGTAGCCCTTGTTAAGAAATATAACCTACAAAAAATTATCTTTGAGCGGGCCGAAAACAATCCCATTTTAGGGGATGTACATGGATTGAAACTTACCCGGTATAACTTCATACCGACAATACGGGCCCGTTTCTGGCGTGAGTCTACATATTTTATAGTGCATAGAATAAAAAGACTTCTATAATCTACTATATCTATAAACTATATATTTTCAACTGCAGGTAAGCGAGCTTTATGATAAAATATACATCTCTTATGGATGCCAAGCTTAAGGCTACGTGCCTAAAAAGTATAGATATGCAAGCACCAATATATAAAAAATTCATAATACATATTGCAAAATATAATATTACACATAGATCGTAATATACGTGAATAAGTCATACAATACCGTAACTTTGTAGTGTGATCATACACTGATAAAACTGTTTATTTGCGTCAACTAAATATTTGGTTGGATATGGCCAATTAAATATTTGGTTGGGACAAATAAACTTTATGTGAGTCAAATAAATTTTATTTCTGCCAAATAAATTATTTTGTTCCCATTAATAAATCATTTTGCAATTAAAATATTTGTTTACATGAACTGAATATTTATTTGACTCAAATAAAATTTATTTGTCCCAACCAAATAATTTAATTGACCATATCCAACCAAATATTTAGTTGACGCAAATAAACTCTTTCATCAGTGTAGTTTTTAAACCATTTTAAAACCCCATATTAGAATTATATAAATAAACTTATTAAAAATATTTTAGCTAGGTTTAAACGCTGCTAAATTACCGTCTCGAGGGACCTCTTGTCATGATATATACAAAAAAAAATCTGTGCTGAAAAAAGCCTTATATTATAAGTTATAAAAAATATATATTTATTTATTTATTTTTTAATTTTAAATGAAGTGTGGAGGACCCTAATTTTATTTTTTTTTGTTTTCGAGCTAATGTTTGGCACATACCCTTATATTTGTATTTTGCAAGATATAATGCTTTTAAAATATAGATTTTTTTTAATACCCCAAGTTTTTGCTTTTAAAATAGTTTATTAAAGGACAAGTTACATAAAACACTATTTTGGTGTACATGCCTTGTGTTCGTGCAAAAATTTCTAATTTTTTTGCCTATTTTTTATTTTTATGACGTTTTATGTCATATTTAATGTCATTTATATAAAGCAAAAAAAAATTGTCGGTCGGACGGTCGGTCAGTCGATCGATCTTTCCGGGAAATCTGGTGGGCACGATAACTTAAGAATGCTTTAAGCTAGAGATTTGAAATTTGGCATACAGGTATGGTACCAGAAGTTATCTCTCGCAATTGTTTTTGGTGAACATTGGGGTGCGACAAGGGAAAAATACATTTTTTTTAGAAAAATTTGAAAATTGCTATATGGGGTTTCTGAGGTTGCTGAAATTGAATCACAATTTTTCTCACTCCACATCTGAGGGGGTGAGGGGTTATATATTTTTAAATATTTTCAATATTTTCTTCAAAATTGGTTCTTAGGGTCGACGAATTTGAATATTAGCTGTTTTTTTAACTCGTTATATAATATTGAATACAGAAACTAGTATTTTTAGAAATGTCCAATAATTTTCATTTGTTTTTGTTGCCAGTTTATAAACAAATAAAAATTTCCAAAACTGCTTTTTAATAAAAAAGATACTAAAACTGTTTTACAATAAGCTTATTGTAACACGCAAACCAAACCTACAAAAACGTACTTTTATAAAAGCAACATTTATTAAAACGTCCATATCAATCCTACTAAAATTTCTCTTTCTTCGCGGCTCGTTGCCTACCTATTCTTAACAAAGTTTTAAGATTAAAAAAAGTGTTTTTTAACAAGAATATTCTTTGATAGAATTAAGGTTTGCATTCATTTCCTTTTAAACCCAGAAGACAAAGGCCTATATCGAGAACAAGAACCAAAGTATTTTTTATTTTTATTCAGTCACAAAACGGTTTAAAAAGCTAAAGAATTTTCTTTGTAAATGTATAATGGAAGTATTAATGACATAAAAGGTGTAATTAAATATCGACATTTTTATTAGATTTTAATACAATTAAAATGTCTGATGGGAAATACTTAAAAAAATGGCAGAAAAATTAGAGAGTAATATTAAATAATAAATAATAATAGTAATTATATACCAAGGTAGAGAAGACATTTTTTATAGCCGAGCATATTAAACCCCGAGTTGGATAGCACCAAGGGATTTAAGAGTGCGAGGGTATAATAGTCTTCTCTACCGTAGTTTATATATTAGTTTTTTCACTACTAGCACTATTTTACTATTTTTATTTAAATAATAAAATAAATTATGAACAGAAATTATATTTTTGAAATTTTCATAAAAACCAATTAGCCTTGATCAATGACATTTGCTCAAATAAATACTTTGAACTGACGTTTAAAAATTTAGTTTTTTTATTGTATTCATAATATTTAGCTAATTAATAATTGTATTAATTGGCAGTAATTATAATTAATTATATTTAATAAATAAAAAGTTATTTAAAGCTATTTTCTTGGGTTTAATTAGTAAAAATTTCACAAAGAACTGAAACATCTAAAGTGACAGAAAACAATTATTTATAAAATTTACTCCTACTTGGAGAGAAATAGTTATTTATGGTACTAGTGGGTAAAGTAAGAAAATTAACCTGCGTCAGCCAAGCAGGTTAATTTTCGAGAGGGCAATATCGGTTTATCCATGAGTGCCATACAAGGTTTTATCCAATAAATAGCTTAGGAATTCATATTTTTATTAAAAATTATAATGACATTTACAAGAAAATAATTTTACAAGTGACAGTTGAGTGGGTAAAATAAATAATTATCCACTCAATAAAGTAAAAGCCACTCGGGGGTTATTATTGAGTTTATCTATTTAAAATAAAGCTGGTAATTGTCTTATTATCTGTATGTATTGGATAAAAATTATATTTGGTTCCTTTTTTTTTTTCAAGCGAAATACGTCTATTGAGTTTTCTAATGCATTGCAGTATGCATAATGGAGAAATAGGAATGCCCCGTTTAGTTCAGGTGTTCAGTTTTACCCCATTATTTCTGACATTTTATCCAATTATTATTAAGTACCTACTTATTATTATCTAAACCCACTTCAGTCTGTAAAAGATTTTAGAAATAATTTATATTTTTATATAAATTGCTTTAAAATATATAGGTATGATTTTCTCTTAAAAATCTTTTATTATATTGCTCTAAATCCACGAATTCGATTTGTTCATGTGAAAATATATTCCAAGATAAAACAAGCCTTGAAGATTCGCGTTATAATTTACTTTTCGCAGTGAAATAATTTTTAATATTTTCCCAACGTTAAAATTCAAAAACCAAAATACAAATTACTGTAATTATCACGTCATGACGTCATTAATGAGGCCATTTGTATTTTGGTTTTTGAATTTTAGTAGAAATCTGTAAAAAGTTAGATCCATGAAGGAAATCTAACACAGATAAAAAATATATAGTCGGAATAACTTTACATACAGGGATATTCTTTTAAATGGTATACACACTTTTGAACGGGGTGATTTAAAAACTTTTAATCTGTATATCACAAAATAAAAACTATCATTTGGAATATTTTTTTATTTTTATTCGATAAGGCGACGCTTGGGGGACAGTGGGGTTCAAAATTTTAAAACGCAACATAGGTCATGTGATACATCATTTAAAGTATATAAAAATTATGTTTAGCTGTATAACTAGTTATTTAAAAAGAAAAACGAAATAAAGATTTTTTTCTTAAAAGCTTTAAGCTAATCTAATAGATTGACATAATTTTTTAAATGCTTTTTCAACGTTTCTGGAAATTCGTCAAATTTAGTGTTTTAAGGGCAACTTTGGCGGATTTTCGGCACCTGATAGAATCTTTGATCATTTTGAAATTTGGCACATAATTTTGTACACTCAAAAGGAAAAAATTAGGATTTCAAGGCTTTTAAAATTTCCACTGATACAAAGAGTACAGCCCATTTTCAACGATTTTTCAAGATTTTTGCCTAATTTCACGATTTTAGGGTTTCAATTGGGACCCTTATAAAAGTTTGATTAGCCCCGTATTTTCAGCATGTTCTAGATACACCAGTATAAAGGTTTTAAAACAATTAAATAAATAAGGTCCACCCTAATGCTATACTTAATGTTTTAAAGAAATGAGAATTATTTCGATATTGTCAAATATTGTCAAATATTGTCAAATAAACTGTTTAACCTTTACCTGGCACACCTCCCCTGAGTAACATACCTGGCACTGTGGGGTTCGTACGAACCCCAGTGACAAATATCCTTGTAAAACTTGAAATATTGATTATTTTTTTTTAGAAAAAATCAGAGATCATCTTCAGATACCCCTTTAAAGGGTGAAATAGTCAGAGTTTAGAAAAATCAAGATCAGCGTTCAGAAAAAAATCGGAAACTTGAAAAACTTGAAAAAAAAAAAACGTTTTTTACAAAAAAATTCATAACTTTTTTGTTTTGTGATAAAAAGGGCTAAAATTTTAGGTGTCTTCTTCTATTATATCACTATAAAGGAAAAATATTAGTTTTCATGGGTCTTCCACAGACAAACTGAACCGTCGCAGCGCTATCCTAGTGGCATAGGTATAAAAGTGTACCCCTTGACTACCGATAGATGTCGTTACGAGTTTAGATTTCGAAGATTTAGATATCGAAAATCGACGAGAAACAGCGTGGGGTTCGTACGTACCCCCTGTGCCAGGTAAAGGTTAAAGTCGTTTTTTACCCGTTGGCCTTCTGAATAATTCTGTAAAACTGAAAATAGGTTAATCTAAATGCAATAAATGTAATGTGTTTGACTTAGTTAGTTAAAAATATATTATTTGGGTGCCCCCTTTCACCACCTTCTTGGGGCTTCTAGCACCCAAAGGAACCCGATCCAGAGCCCGATCCTGTAGATTTGCAAAAAGCTTAATTTGATTGTACTTTACTGTATATAGTAACACGTTTCAAACATGTTATACAATATACTATTTTTATCTGCAGCGAAGAGTTTATAATAAATGATTTTTTTTGCAGGCGTGGTCACGGAGGGCGCTCGTGTGTTCTAAGGGCAATTTGTGAAGCTGCGGATACTCCTATAGATAAAAGTTATGGCTTTTACGATGAATTATTCCATACCATGTTCTCGTAAGTTATCTTCCAAAATTTCTATTTTTAGGGTTGGTTTTTCAATAAACGGATAGTGTAAAGTTGAAATCCAAAAATTTCATTATTATTTATAGACCCTATGAACTAAATTAGATAAAGAGTGACGGCAAAGTTAGCCTGTTTTTCCAACACCTGTAACTTCGCTTGGAATCGATAAAATGTAACGTATAAGTGCTCAAAATTTTTGTATGGTCATGAACTTTTTGCAAAAAGCAAGAGTTATTGTTCTAAAAGCTAAACATCCCCTTAAACAAAGGGTACTTGAATTTAATTTTATACTCTAAACTTTTTCACATTTTATTAAACATAACTGGCTGGATCCCTTTAAAGCACCTCCAAACATATATTTTATGCAATTTTAAAGTTAGTGTCTCAATCTTAGATTTTAAAGTTGTTGCATTTAGGTATTTATAAACGAAAGCGTTGGTGTTGAATTCTTTTATTTTGTTTTTTAATTGGAAATTTTATTTTAATTTAATATGGTCATGAGTGGGGTGGTGGTATGCCTAGCTCGATAATTAAAAAAATGTTTACATATTTAATATGTATCTTCTGATGCAATTACAATGACACATTCAAGCTAAACTATAAATATTTATATTTATGTATTTAATAAAATTAATAATTAATGATTATTAGAAGGAATTTAATTAATAATAATAGCTTTATTGTCACAACAGTATACACCATTTAAAGGATAAATTATTACATAATTATTATTTAAATACTATAATTGATAACAATTAGCACATCGCTACTTAGTTGATTCACCATATGCTAATCCACCTCAAGCCTTTTCGTTTTGGTTATCAAAGTTTTGGTATACGTTGGTATTTACCCTTTGATTTCGGAATGCTTTGGTGACGTGCGGTTGAACCGACTGATTTTTAAAACCTGTAACCTTGTTTTCCGACCGGTTATAGCGTTTGGTTATTATTACACACAGCATATACAGTGGTTTTTACATCTTAACATTTCTATATACAAATCCACTTTCTATATTGACAGAACGAACAAAATACACTATCGTACACTACTTATAGGATATTTTTACCACAGTAACTGTCAGTTTACTGATTCAACTTTAGTCGATAAACTCCGTTTACTGATTCAACAAAAACACAGCCACACCAAAAAAAGGTCTTGTCCACCAGACGTGACTAACATTTCTATACGTTTTTGGGGTGCCTGAATCCGAACCTGGGGTTGGTTTGGCTCTGTCAGATCGCACTTCGTTCTAAACCTCAAAAAAGTGGGGTGGGGTGGGGGTGCATATGAAAATTAAAAAAAAGTGTTTTTTTGCAATGTCCCAATACTTACATACTAACCATTCTCGGCAGGGTAGTGAAGTTAATGCTGAAATTAAATTTGAGGTATTTTTAAGCCAACAATACTGCTTTTTTCATATAGTCATAATTAAATCATATGGTAGCACACATTTGATTTGATTTAACAATACCGTATGTTTCATTTGATTACATGTTTAATTTACTAGACATTATATGGTTAAATCAAACGTACGGTATAGTTAAATCAAATCAAATGTTGTATTGATTCTACCCTTAAAGGACGATTATGCTTTTTTCGTCACGTTTCATTCTAATGCAATTTTCGTCCGTAAATTAACCGTATCAAAAAAGTTTTTTTGGTTGAAACAGATATTTTTTTGTGTTTAAGCTATAAATAAAATTGTAGATCGCTTTTGAACTTGCATGAAGACCCAACAACGAAGTAAAACCACTTCGGTCTAGTGTAAAATTTTACCAAATATACCGAGTGTGTTGATTATCTGGTCAACTCCAAGATCAATTTACCACCTCCATTTTTTCTATTGTGTATGAAGGGATTTTACGGATTTTTAAATTTAAACAATACCCAATATAAATAATTAATTTTTAACCAGAAGCTCAGTAAAGAATTTTTAAGCTCCACACGAAAAAAAAAAATTATAGCTAGGAGCGCTATAACACACATACCAAGCAAATTATAATCGCTTATTATATAAATACAAGGCTTTCTCTTACAATTATGGCAGTCAGTGTAAAAATTTATATGAAATACTTTAATTGTTTAGTGAATAATAAAATATAACAAATAGTATGGCATTTATAGCTTAAATAGATTTAATTATTGTCCGTGCTAATAATTTTTATAATATAATAAAATTTCTGTAAATTTATAATAGTGCCTGTAATAAATATAATCGTGTCTGTAATATATATAATCGTTTCCAATTTATTTTTAACATTATTAGTTATTGTGTCCCTTATAATCTATAGCTTAAATCACTATAATTTGCCACTGTTACCAAATATCTTATAATGTATAGCGCAGAGCCCACTAATTTCTTTCCGTGCAGGTTTACCAGTTGAATAGTTGAGTTTTAAAAGGGAGTTTTTCATTAAAAGTTTTTAAAAACCTATTGCAAAGCATTGATTTAAACTAAAATTTCTTGTTGTAACACCAAATTACCAATAAAAAGAAATTATAAATCTTAAAAAAAGGAACTATAAACTTTTATCTTTTTTTATGTACAGGGTGATTAGTAACTGGCGTGCCAAAATTTAAGAGGATTCTGCATCTAAAAACATGAAAAAAGTTCATATAAAGTTTTGTCCGGAAATGAGCCCTAAGGGAGCTACGGCCCTTCGAAGATGGATATATTGGGGAATGGGGAACAAAAAAAAACACCAATAAAATTTTAATGCTGCGGGTTGATTCTTCATTTAAAACTAAGTAAAGAAGTATTCTTTACCGAAAAACCTAAATTTAATATTAAACCAGTAATAGCATTTTAAAAAGTAACATTTTTGGTGGTACAAAATGTTATTTCTCTTAATTGCATTTTTTTGCTCTTATAGGGTTACGCTATATGACATTTTTGATGAATTTTTAATGAAAGAATCTATATTTTTTACAAAAAATCCAAAGAAAATACACATAAAAAATTTTGGGCAAAAATTTGTTAAGCCTCACATATTTTGTCCGTCTAGGCACGCCTCTGTATAAAAAAAAAAATAAGAAAATAATTGCCTTTATTAATACTAGTATACATGCAAAAACTCGTCACTTTAAACCAGAGTTAATAATTAAAAACTTTTCTAGTCCAATTATAAAGGGCCGTAGCCTTAGGGCTCATTTTAGGACCACCCTTTATAAGAACTTTTTTTATATTTTTGTATGTACAATCACCTCTTAAATTTTGGTATGCCAGTTACCGATCACCCTGTAGAAACAACATGCTGTACCTACATGTAAACCTCTTTTAAAACTCATTCAAAATCTCACTTTCAATAATGTTTTAAAATATATTTGTTTTATTATAAAAAATTAATCTTAATATTATAGTCATTACACAGGCCCACAAATTTTTTTTCTTCTGAGTCTTGGATTCCAATATGATATTCCTATGTATTTTTTCTCGCTGAAACTGAATCCGCAACCGGTTTAACCCCTACACGTCAGGATTTTGACATAACCTCAAAAAACACCCGAAAAACTACTGAAACCTCTAAAATCATCTGTGCCATACCACTGTCGCCCCCTGTTCCCAAATTGCTAATTCTAATACCCCAAAAACCCATAATCCCCTAACCTCATAATACCATAGCCGCATAACCTCCAAACGCCGTAACCTGATTAAGTAGAAAAATCTAGTTTGGGAAAATAGAAAAAATTCTTCAATTTTTTTTTGTGGTACATAGTCATAAGTAAGTAACTCTATAACCCCAAAATCCCCCAACACCATAACCTCAAAATCCCTTCACTTCGTAACCCCATATACTATATCCCCTTAATCCCGTTATCCTATTCTGTGAAGAAGTCCGGTTAAAAAAATAATGAAGTAGACCTTCACTCACAAAACTCTTATGATTTTGAGAACCGGACTTCTCCACAGAATAGGATGATTAAGAGATTATAATATATGGGGTTACGGAGTGAAGGGGTTAGGAGGTGTAATGGGATTTTAGGGTTATACAGTTACTTATTCATAACTATATTCTACAAGAATATTTCACGTAATTGTTCTGTTTTCCCGAACCAGATTTTTCTACTTAATCAAGTTACGGGGTTTTGAGGTTATGGAGTAATTGTATTCCGAGGTGAGGGGATTATGGGGTTACGAAATTACGAATTTGGGGGAAGGGGGTGAAAGTGGTATGGAGTAGATGATTTTAGCGGTGTCAGTAGTTTTTCGGGTGTTTTTTGAGGTTATGTCAAAATCCTGACGTGTAGGGGTTAAACGGGTTACGGATTCGGTTTCAGCGGGAAAAAATACATAGGAATATCATATTGGAATCCAAGACTCACAATTTTTTTTTTTTCGTGGGGTTGTGTTATTTATGGGATATTTAAAGTACACTGTAAATGCAAATATGGTAATTTTACAGCAAATAAAGTAGGTCAGATGTTGCCAGCAAAGAAAGTGGTAAATTTAAATCAGTACTGTAAATTTACAGTTATCTGTAAAAATGTAAAATTTGTTTTTGGTAATTTAACTGCTATCTTTTGTAGAATGTAAGCTATTATTATGGTCATTTTCAACCAATATTGTAAAAGTACCGGGTTTTTGGACCAAATGCATGAATTTTTTACTAAACCCAGTAATATTGAGGTTAATTTAATAAATATTTTAAATTCACATTCTGACATTGTAAATTTGCTTTAATTATTACAGTTAAAACTACTGTAAGATTGACGGACAAATTTAGAGTGTATATTTTTAAAATACAAGGCATTAATTGGCCATTTAAAAAAAACAAATCTTTTGAGATGTCATTAAGGCCGAACAGGTAAATTTTGAGCTATAGATTGATCAATTTAAATGTTTCTGAGGACGTCACCCTCTTCTAAAACTGAATAATTTTTTAAACCCATTAAAAGGGCTCCTTGAGTTTCTCCTAAAATGTGACATAACTCCCTTTTAAAATTCAACAATTCAATAGTCTGGAATGCTGCATTAAAGCACTTTATTCCAGATCAATCAATGTCTAAATTGAAATTACCAAATTTATCGTTTTCTCACTGGCAATTCCTGTTATTTATTTGTACTTCAATTAATTTTGCTTTCATCATGTGTCAAATGCAAGTTTCTAAAATAAATTGAATACACTTTGATTGCTTTTGTTCGACGATTTTATCAATTTATTATTTTAAAAGTATTTTGTCTGTACTAAAAAACTAGATCTGGAAATAACATTTTTATCCAATTAATCCTGTCAAGAAAATACAAATACACCCTAATCTTAATCTTAAATCGAGTAGCGCATTACGTTTTTCTCACTACCATCTTATTATATTTATAATATTTTTGACATTTATATGTGTGCCAATTCAAGAAATCATTTTTTTATGGAATCACTCTATAAAATTAGAAATAGTAGTCTTGTGTCTAGATTCCCCACTGCAGTAAAGGTAAGCTCACTTAGTCTGCCCTGTTAAGCTAAAAGGTTATAGCTACATAGGTTTAACATACACAGATAGGACCTTTCAGCTTAGCAAGGCAGTAGTGTCCTTGTTCGCTAAATCTTTTTTTTTGGCATTAGTTACGGTTTTGTTTGTATTGATTTCACCTATCACTAAGTGTGCTTGATATAGTACTTTCCATTACTGTCGACTTTTTGATTAAGAAATGTCAACAAAAATTAATTTTGTTTTGCTTCTTTTGCGTTTTATAACGTTTTTTGCCAATTAAAATCAATTTTGAGCAAAAAAAATTGTTGTTCGATGGTTAGGCTGGTAGCGACTAGAGACTTGAAATTTCGCATACAGGTATGTTACCAAAAGTTCTCATTCGGGATTGTTTTTGGTAAACATTTGGGTGGGGCACGGGGAAAAATACAATATTTTTTCACAAAAATTTCAGAATTGGTATATGGGGGTTTTTAACATTAGATTCGATCTTAGCTGTGTTGTAAACCCCCAAATACCAATTGTTATGTTTATTTGAGAAAAATCAGATTTTCTGCAGAAAAATATAATCCCTTGGCTCATAATTCGTTGGGGCCGACTATGTTGGCTCCTCCTATAATTTCGAGAGTCCTCAGATTTAGTTTTTAAAATTTTAATAAGTTAATGTTTGTTTTAGGCCAACCTCGACAAATGAAGATCTAAGCCATCACACAGATAATGAGTACTATGCAGCACAAAAACTGGGAAGGACGAGTCCAGGAAACTGCAAAAACTTCTTTCCTGATTGCCAAAAGACGTTTTTAGACATGTTCACTGATTATTACGATGTTGATTATTAATAAAAAAATATTTTATACATAATATGTGAATCTTAATAATTATTACTATAGTTAAATCAAAAACGAATACCAAAACTAATTTTAACAAACTTGATTACTACTCTTAACGATTTTCGGGTACTAGCTCAGGAAAATCTTTTTGAAATCCTCCAAAAACCGTTAAGTCTTTTGGGATTAATTTTCGGTTAACCTTCTAGTAATTAAAAAAAAAGTATACATGGTTATTCTTACACTCAGTCAAGTAAGAGTGTGTCTTTTATAACATGTAGTCGGTAAGAGAGAGCCCTACATTTTTTTTTCGGAGATATATTTAACTTTCTGACCGACAATGCTTTGTACATAGAGACTTTTCTGAACCTTATTTTTAGTGACTCAGCAGGTTTTAAAACATTAGTGCTGCGTACGCATCACGGTTCGAGGCTGTCTTCCTCTGTTTGCACTCGAAAGGTTCCAAAAATGTATGGGAAGTCAAAGACATTTCTCAACAAATGGGTGAAACGATATTCGAAAACAAAAAATGTTGACGACTTACCAGATCGTGGCTAACAGAAAAGGTGTCGGCTAAGCACGAAAAAATGATTTTAAACATGTTTTCGCAGGATCCTCAATTAACCCTGCGTCAAGGGGCAAACAAACTGATGCAGAAAGGTTTGGATATATTACATAAAACAATTCGTACCTATCTCCAGGCTCACGACTTAAAGTGGCCACGTACAATAAAGAAACCTTTGTTGAGTAAAACGCAGAGAGAAAAATGACTCGCGTGGGCCAAGGAAAACATTGATCGAGACTGGAGCAAGGTTATTTTTACTGATGAAGCTTCCTTTTGGGGTTACGTTATCACTTCCAGGGCCTGGATATCCTTTACCAACCGATTGGTCCAGCGAACGGTGAAACACTCTGCAAAGATTCATATTTGGGGGTGTCTCTTGGAAAAAGGTTTTGGATTTTTATTTCTCTTTAGGTACAACTTGAACGCTGAAAAAATGGTCGAGATTTACAAAAAAGTTCTTACACCGACTACCAAAGGTTGATCTGGCGATAAAAATAAGCAGTGGATCCTCCAAGAGGACAACGACCCCAATCATCGGAGCAAGTTGTGTAGCCAGTGGAAGAGGACATCCGACATCATCAGGCTGGATTGGCCTTCCAAATCGCCAGACGAAAACCCCATTGTGAATGTGTGGTCATTCATTATGCACAAGCTTCGCGGGAAAAAGGTATACACATTAAAGCAGCTATCACGAGAAATTGGACAATATGGAGGTCCTTGCGGAAGGATAATGCAAAAAATCTAGTTTAAAGTATGCCCCGATGATACCAGGCGATCATTGACGCAAATGGAGACTGGAAAAGTTACTAAGTTATTTGCATTGATCTATTATTCATTACCTGTAATTAAAAATTAAAATAGTAAAAATATATTCTTAAATAAACAATGCAAGACACTTTCTTACTTGACCGACTGTAAATAGCATGATTTATCATCAAAAACGGCTCGTAAGGGAGCTATGCCTGTTCAAAGGTGGCAGCGAGGTTTTACATGTGATCTAACCTTGCATGTTATTTTCATGTAGTTATTTTAACCATGAGCGTATGAAACGTGGGAGTATCATCACTTTTTTGCCCCAGTCTTTTTTGTTTGTAGTTTTATTAGTTTTATTATTACAATGTAATATTTTTTTAGGTAAAAATACATAAAAAGGTACGGTACTATTGTTCTGACAACTGTTTTCAAGAAAAAATGCATTTGAATTTAATATTTCAGGTTGGATAGGTAAATCAATTTTTGTTATTGACAAGGTTGAAAGGAAGCTGGATCTCGAATCTGCAAAAAGTGCACACTATGGCGTAGACGTAGCCATAAAACCTATTTTCATAGTTTTTCACAATACAGTATGGTTTTGGGGTTCCTGTCGAAAGGGAGAGTTAATATTAAAGAGGTATAAAAGAGCATAAAGTTTTGTGGAACCTCAAAAGATTGAACATAAATTCAACACATAACTTTTATCTCTATAAATCTCTGCATATTAGTACATAAAAATCATAAAAGCATTTCACCATCCTTTAACAGATAAAACTATCATATGTCACATCCTTAATTTTTTTTAATAAACTATACCAAAATACAAAATAAATTTTTATTTTATATCATACAAGGAGTAATGCTGATTTGCTGCTAGCAAATTAAATGTCTGCAAAATCTCAGCAAGTTCCTTTATACTGATGTATTAAGTAATTTAATCACCCAAATCTGTCCAAAATTTTTTATGACTTACATAAAAAAATAATTTTTATATAAAAAATATTAATTTCCTTAGGTTATATAATTTTTATAGATTTTATATTTTGTAATTATTTTATATTTTTTTTTATTGATGCTTTTTATTCATAACTTTTTTTATGCTGTACTAGAAGTTTCTTAATAGATTCTAATAAGGTTTTTAAACAGTTTTGGTTAACATTTAAGAATGTCAATGTTTAATTAATTGGCTAATATTGTATATTATTTAATGAGATATTTAATCATAGTTATAAATTAAAAGTAATTGCATATTTGTTATTATAATTATAACAAAATTTAATCATATAAAAGCTACAAATTAAAAGGATTTTTACTAATAAGGTTTTACAGATTTGAATAAAATTTTAATATAATTCAAAATGTCGAATTATGTAAATTCATCCATTCATGATATGATATTTATTTATATACTCTTCGCAGTAATACTTGCTAGAAAAGTTTTTTACCATAGTTTTCAAATTCTTAAAATGAGGCTTATCAGGATTAAAAGGTGAGAAGTCCAATTTTTTAAGGATGAGATTTTTATAACATCTACATTAAATTTTTATAGCAACTCACGGCAAGCTTGAACTAACTTTTAATCAAGAATGTAATCACTCTCAGGTATTTGTTAGTAATTGATTAGGTGACATCTCGTGATTATTTTAGGAGTAAAACTAAAAAATCCTAGCTGCGCTTTTCAAGAAAATTCGATTTTTATTTGTATTTATATTTTTTTCATTGTATTTTTAATTTAAACAAATAAATCAATTAAAAAATATTTATATTTGGGATTTAACAATATGTTTTTCTTAATGTAACAAAAGAGAATTAATTTTTGAAAACTGAAACATAATTAATAGCGAGTAATTCTACCTGTTGGCTATAACCGCTTCAACTCACCGAGGCATACTTAAAATTAAGCATTTTAAATGATCTTGGTCCAAGAAATTCCATAAATCGGAAAAAACTTTCTAGTTTGGTTTGGTTTGTCATGAAAATGTGGTTCACGATCAATTACTCCTCTATCAAGCATTTCCCAAAGATTCCATTTGTTACAGTTAAACAAGATAATGAGACAGCGTCCGGCCATTTTTTGTTTTTCCGATTATTTTTTCTCAGAGAAACCAACATATCTTTCTATCGGTTTATTTAAAAATTTTATAATGTAATTTAAAATTAACTTAAGGTCATCTGCAAATTATTATGGGAAGTATATTGAGAAAATGCAATAAACTATACACTATTACATTACATTACATTTTTGTTTAACCTCGTACTATTCTACTTAATTAAGAATCCCCTAAGTCCAGGACTTATGTGGGCTAGTAGTAGAGGGAACCACCGGCTTTAATTGACTTTCGAACCAATTTATAGGGAGTGTCCGCTTCACTTACGCCTTCACCAAATTTCAATTATTAATTAACTGAAAAAGGCAAATCGGAGCCGGTGAGAATCGAACTCACGCTATTTGGGTAGTAAACTCGTCAAGTACGACGCGGTAGTCCACTACACCAATCCTCCCATTTTATGACAATACTATGAAGAGTATACTATGAAATACGAAGCATTACATATCATCACAGCTTGTTTTTATTTTCTTAATTTTGAAACAAAAACTTATGTAATATATGTAATTAATTGAAACTCTAAACTAAAATTTTATAATTGTTAACATTTAGATTTACCTAAGGTATACCATATGATTATTTATTAATATTTATTATGAAATTAGAATGTCACTAGTTATTTGTGCATCAGTTGAAATACTGTTGCAAAGAAAATATAATAAAAAACAAGCCGTGAATGCTACCAGGGGTGCTTCGAAGCGATTTTTTTGGGGGAGCTGGCCAAATATTTCCCAACTTAAAATTGAGAAATTTTCCATACAAATTGTATTGTCATAGAAGATTAGCATGAGTTCTAAATTTCAGCTTTCTAAGTTTTTTCTAAGTGGTTAAAACAGAGAGGGCCCTCCAGGGTTAACTTAGTCGTGTGGGGAGGTGATGGAGTTAACAGTTTTTTTTTATTTATAGTAAAATTTTATAATTTTAGGATGAGTACGTAACCCAATTTTAGTTATATATTATCTCACGTGGGGGGGTTAATTTTATATAAAATTATTTTGTTAAGGGAGATAAGTATGTGTACCGAATTTCAGCTTTTTAAGTTTTTTCTAAGTAGCTGAAAAAGCACTTGGCACACTTGAGGACAAATATACCTAAAATGTAGGTACTACATATATATTATATATATTATATATATCATATATATTATATATATTATATATATATATTTATAACTACGTATGTATATGGAAGTGAAGTGAATAGAAGAGTTTTAAAAAAGGTCCTCACCTCTAAAAAGTATCCATTTGTACTCCTAACTAAAGAAAAAAGGTTTACCTCTACCGAAATTTCCTGACCATTTTCTCAACTGAATCCCTCAATTTTTCCAACTATTCTACCAATTTCGAAAATCTAACAATCAATTTACTCAATTTTACCAACTGTACAGTGAATTTTTCCAACTCGAGGGGGCGTCATCCCTAATCATGGATATTTTCTTCTAATTTAAAAATTGTTTAAAAATGGGTAACCAAATAACTTTTTTTATAAATTCTTCATAAGGTTTTATAAAAATTTTGCTTTTTAATTGTTACATTTGAGTATTAAATTTTACATTTAGTGTCATCATATACCAAACCAAACGACATACATACTTTTGATTTTAATTTCATAGCATCCTATTTTTAACGTTGGCGGGGTCTATCCAAAATACAAATCCCATTTTTTATTTTTTTTTAAATTAAAAATTTACTTGAAAAATTATGTTTTTAAAAAATTAACTATTATACGATAGAGAAAATTTGTTATTTTTTTAAATAATATAATTTACAAATGTTGTTAACCTAAAATAAATGCATGTGTGGAGCTCCAGCTCAAAAAAAAAAGAGTATTGAACTTTTGTTTCGAATAAATTGGAATTAACTGGTAAAAATTTAATTTTGATATCCTTGTTAATAACGCCACAAATCGCGTGATTTATCTACCTTGAAACACCCAGTATAATATTAACATGTGAACAGTAAATGGTATATTGCATTTTCCCAAACACTTAAAAAAAAATAAAAAAATTAAAAAAAAATATTTTTTTTGCACGACCAAGACTAAAACCTAATTTTACGCTTTCATTTTCGGGACTAAACTTGCCGTTTTTCTCCCTAGGGAATAAAAATCACGTCAACCTTGATAATATTAAAATATTATACAGTGGGTTAGGCTAAATGTGACACCCAGGGTAATTGTGACATGTCCTGTTATAGTTCTTCTAAACAAGTTTAAATCAAATCGAAATTTTACGCGAAATATTTAATACTGTCAAAAACCTAATGCCAGGGTTGCATTGGATATAAACTAGTTTAGAAGAATTATAACAGGGCATGTCACAATTACCCTGGGTGTCACATTTAGCCTAACCCAATGTACTTACTATGTGCTTTGCTGGTTCAAAAATTAGGTTTGGGGGTGTTTTGTAATAAATTAGCGATTCAAATCAAGTTATTTGATTTTAACAAAGAAAACCTTTAAAAATAACTTTGTTATAACAATTTATCATCTTCGTCCATTTTTTTGACGTTTGTGTCAACCATATTAAAAAACAATTGAAATCGCGATAGCCATGAAACTGACTTTTCGCAATTTACAGGCATTGTTGATTAAATTACGAAAATAAAACAACCGATTTTAGACGCATGGTTTTTAATTTTAATTTTATCTACCTACCTAAATTATGTTTGGTCCTGCAAAAAATAGTGTATATACCTCAGGACTAAACTTGGCTGTTTTAGTTCCTTGCATTTCTGTTTCCTCGCTCGCTACGCGCGCTTATCCAGCGGGATTAAAACAGCCAATTTAGTCCCTTGGTATATAAATAACTATTTTTTAAAAATCTATTTAAAAAAAATTTTGATTTTTTTTTTAATTTTCGAAAATAACTTAAAAAAATTAACATTTTTTTTTTAATTTCTCTTTACGCTTGTAATAGTTGAAATTGACATTTTTTTTTTCAAGTTTTGAAAAAAAAAATTTTATTGAATTTTTTTTTTCAAAATTTTTTGGTTTTTAGAAAATTAAAAAAAAATTGTTGAAAATTTTTTTTAGTTTTTTTTTATTTATTTTTTTTATTTTGTTTTAAGTATTTGGGAAAATGCAATATATTTACTAGTATATAATTATATGTAATTAATTAGTGGAATGCGTAGCATTACATATCTTCACGGCTTGTTTGGACTTTTGTACCCGGTCCTGCGATGAATATTTGTTTTCGACCCACCTTCTATCATCTATCCTGGTTTTTCCAGAACTATATAAAAAATATTCTCAACGTGATTCACCTTTATGTTTTAAATATTTATATATTAAAATAAGTTTCTTAATATCAGTCATTTATTACGACCTTTTAGCTAGTTATTTGGCGAATGGCAAGATCGAAGAAGAAGAAATGACCCCAAGCATAATGGTCTTTACTATAAATTGCTTATAGAGTCTGATACAGTACCAGTGATTTGTGAGACGGTTTTAAGGTGGTTATTTGTTAGTTTATAATTATAAGTGTGCATTATTGGACTTACCATGAAATACTTAGTGGTAAGTACCTTAAATTTACACCCCAAAAAAATTATTAATGTTAAAAAAAAATAAAAAATTACCAACTTTTAAAAATATTTCCGGCACCTACAGATAATTACACTAGGCAACACGGTTTCTTGGCCCGATTGGAGTCATATGTTTTTTAACTAATTTTGGGTCGCTGAAACCGAATCTGGCCTCAGAATATTTCTATTACCTAAGTTTTCTGAGAAAAATAAGATAAAAATGTTAAAAAATCATTATTTTATCCCTCTTTTGTTCTAAAATCATGGGAGACAAAATTATTCCAAGGACAAATTTGGATTCGGCGAATATTAGTTAAAAAATACCCAACTTAAAACATAGAAACTTTAAATTCATAGGTAGAATAAATAGGGATATTATGAAAAAAAAATATTAAAAAAAAAATGGATAATGTGACAAAACTAAGTAGGGGTGGAGGGTAAGAAGAAGGGTGCATAAGGGGACAAGCTTATCGCCACGTACTCATGCTAAAAATTGTCAAAAATCATTACTAGGGGGTCAAAAATGAACTAAAAAAATGTTACGTGTTATGGTTCTTATGTAATAAAGTACCATTTTTATGATGTAGAACCATTAAAAAAACAACAAAAAAATACACAATATTTTGTTTTATAAATTATTTTTAAATTGGCATAATTGCATGTACTAAAATTTAAGAAATAAGAGGTGCTGAATTTTTTTAAGGTCAAATTTGGATTCTGTGCCGATCGGGACAAAAAAAAGTTGGGATTTGTTGCCTAGTGTTATCTGCAGATTAAAATCTGCAGTTTATTTACCAGCTCTCGGTACATCCAAACCAAAAGGAAATTCTAAAATAAAAGTTTTATAGTAAAATTATATTTTTGTATTAACTTTGGACTTTAAAACTACAAATTTTGGCCAATGTCGTACAGTAATTTTTAAATAACATTGTGATTTTAAAACCTGATTGCAGGATAAAAATTTAATTTTACTTTGACATCGTAAATTCAAAGGGAAATAATTTTTTAGAATTTATAATATTGCATTTAAAAACTTAAGTATTTAAAATTTAAACAAACCTATTAAAGAGTACTTAAAAAAGCTGGATTTTCTTTTTGTATAGTATTTTGTATTTAAAACCATACAGGAGTTATATTTTTTTCATACGCTGGCCCATTGCTCAATAAAATTCCAAAATACTCCAAATAAAAAAAATAAAAAAAATAATTTTTCCAATGTTTTAAAGAGTAGGGAGTAAATTAAGTTGATTGGGTAATCAAATCTTAAACATGATGTTCATTACTATACATTGCTTATGAGGTCTAATGTAAGACTGTGTTAAGACTGTTTTAAGGTGGTTATTTGTTAGTAATAATTTTGCATTACTTGACTTAATATGAAATACTTTAGATGAAATTAAATTTTCCAAAAAAAAAAAAAACTATTAACAGCAAAAAAATAAAAAAAGTTTAGCTTTAAGTTCAGTGCAACAACTGCTTAATTGAAGAAAAAAAACAATTCCTTTAAAAACCAATATAGTATACTACTACTAGTAGGGGTGGTCAAAATTTTACTTTTGTCTTACATCATTTAGCGAGTAATTAAAAAATATGCCTTTTCGGATGCCAATAAAAAGTGTACAAAGAAAATTGAAAAAAAGATATCTTTATTTTTCCCCGAGAGCCAACCTTTATAAAGATTCTTTGAAAATCCTAAGGAGATACTTTAAGTCCCAGTCATTTTCTGACCAAAGTTCATCATAAATAGATTTTTATTAAATCATTTTACTGCAGGAATATCGTAAATATTAAATATGGGCAAATTTTTTATTAAAACCATTTATTAATAGTCCCTTCAAAAAAGTACAAAAATCACCGTTTGTCTCAAAAAATCCAGAAGTTCTGAACATTTTTAGAGGACTGATTCCTGATAAACGTGCTAAAAGCCCCAACAACTAAAGGTGAGCTTGCATCGCCATCTTGATTGTAAGGTACACTTTTGGAGCTTTTCGCTAATTGCAATAGTTAAAATAAATAATTAATTAAAAAAAAAAGAAAACTTGTAAAATTCTCTGTAGAGTTGATGTCACTTTTTTGTCATATAATCGTAAAAATTTGCTCATAAATTTTTTTGAATAAAAATTCAGTATTATATTAAGAAATATAAAATTTATATCAATATATCGATAATTTAATTGGCTTTATTCCTTTATAATTATTTTTTGAATAAGTTTTATAGTTTCTCTGTAAAACAAATTTTTGCGAAAAATTGCAAAACAATTTCATGGGGCAAATATTAACAAATATTTGCATGCAAGTTATACATCCATTTTTGTTTACTTTAATCCAAATTTATATTTTTCACAAACGTTTTTTCACCTTTCTTGCAGGGCCCGCCCTGAAGATGCTTCAATGATTGAAGCGAAAGCGCTCGGCTGATCTTATTTATTACAATTATACCGATATACAAAGAAAAAAGTTTTTTCCAAATTTATTTATTTTTCCCTTAATATAAGGTATTTAATTATTTTTTTAAGAATATTATTCAATTTTTTATGTTTTTTTTTTAATGTTAACTTTGTAGTTTTTTTTTTTAATTTTTTTCTTATTTAAAAACTTTACTTTTTAAACTTTTTTTCTGTTCTCTTTGATAAATGCTATTATATTATTTAAGATTTTGTTTTAATTTAATTTTTTTCATATAAAAAATATTAAATAACTCATTATTTTTCAATATGAAACGAAATTAAAAAAAAAATATTAATATTTTAACTCCCTTGTTTAAGTTTTAATTAAAAGGGTTTATCGCCCATTTGATTACATATGTTAAACATTGCCCCAAAAGTAGGGCAAGTGTTAACTTTGTATATTTTTTGTTTAAATTAATTTTACATAAAATCTGTAAAAGATAAAAATTTAATTTTTTTACTAAATAATAGCTGAAGGTTAAAATTTTTATTTTCTATAAAATAAAAGTAGAAACATTCATTTTTGTAGGCAGTACGTATTTTTTCCCAAAAAGTGTTAAGACTAGCCCCCCTTCCCCTACCCATTTAAATTTAATTTAAATCATATCTAGTATTATTTTAATTCTGATTAAGATCCTTAACGAATTTTCCAAAGCAACATACTGGAGAGTCCACTTAATGAATTCCCTTTATAAGGGTTAAGACATTACGATGACAACCTAATATTAAAGTTTTATTATAAAATTAAGTTTTAAATTTTAATATTAAAGCAATTTTAAAATGTATTTAAATTTAACCATTTTAAAAAGGAACTCCTAATGTTAAAACATTACGATGATAACGTTGTATTAAAGTTTTATTCTAAAATTATATTTTAAAATTACAATATAATTTTTAAATTACAGTATTTCTTTCAAAATTCTGATACCGGTTACCGAAAATTAAATTGTAGTTTATCCGTACCGGAAGTTTAGTTTACCTACTCAATAATAATAATATACTTTATTTCATAAAAAATGCTTACATATTTTACATTTACCCTTGGGTAAAATGACAACGCCACAAAATATAAAACAAGAAAACATTGATTGAAAACTGTCACAAAATGGTAAAATTACAAATCTAATAAGACATAAATTCACCTAGAGTATATGGTTCTATGTTACACAAATAATTAAAAAGTTTTATTTTAAAAGTTTTTAAATTCACAGAAACTTTTAACTGTGGAGGCAACTTATTATAGAGTTGAATTGATGAAAAATACAGTCCTTTTTCATAAGCAACTAATGTGTGCTTAGGAACACTGTAATTTAAACATCTGGGAGATTTAGGCTTAAGATTTAAAAATAAGTTACGATTTTTATAAAAAAATAAAATAGTTTCATAAACATATTGACCAATAACAGTTAAAATTTTATGCTTTTTAAAAGTATCTCTACACGAGTCTCTAAAACCTAATTTTAAAATTGTACGCAAGCAATCTAGTGCTTTATAATTTGCTATTAGATCTAATAGAAAACAGCAAAACAAAATTCTATTTGGCGTTCAAAATAATTTTATTTTGACATTTAATTTAATGTCGAAAAGAACAACTTTAGGTTATCTGCCCTTTCTTTCCCTATAGGGTCATCCCTGACTTTAGCGTATTATTTTTATCTGACCATCTAAAAAAGAGTCCAAACCCTTTTGCGAGCTTGTCTTGACAAACAAATAACAATTTTTTTGTCCAAACTGACACTTTAAGCCCTTGGTACAAAAATAGCAAATTTTTGTGTACAATTTAATGTTTTAGCTTTTTTGGTCTGTTTTCCAGATACTTCTAGCAGCCATAATAGGATGTGCGATAGCGAAACCTCAACGTGGATATAGACCTGTACCGGCAGGATCAGGCCAAATTATTAATATCATAGCACAAACTCAAGATGGACCAAACCCCGATGGATCGTATCAATGGAGGTAAATTACATAACGAGTACCATGTTTTTAAAAATTCCATATTCACATTAGAGTATTTCAAAAATAGTATATTTCTAACATAATAAGAAAATGAAACATTTCCAACTCGAAAGATTAAGTTTTTAGATTGTTTTTTGGGCCCTATCACTTATTTATATTTCTCGATTTTCCCGGTATGAGGAATATTTTTTTAAACTTCGATGGGTGCATTTTTTATTTTTTGCTTATAATGCCAATTTTTGACACACCCTATATATCATAACTTGGTTCTTTTTTGCATATTTTGTTTAAATGTTTGAAGAGACAAAAAGATAAGTAAAAAGTCATACAATTTTTTTTGTTTTTTTTTTCTATTTTGTACTATTTTAAAACTTTAAGGGTCGATATCCCGAGATCTCGACAACTTTAGTAAAAAAAAATTAGCAGATTAGATTTAAAACGAACAGTTTTGCTAGAAAATGTGGAGCTGAATGCACCCTAAAACATTGTTAACTGGTGTTATCTACGTATTCTATAACACAGCCACATAGCACGAAAAAGGGTAAATTCGGATTCAGCTCCTCAAAATACATAGGAATACAAGTAAAATGCTGAACACAAATCTATCATATAAAAGGCACTTCATAGGCTTATTTTTTTTGCTACACTGAAATTGCAGACTAATATTATGAGATTTTAACCATATTAAACCGTTTTTTCAGTGAGCACATGAGTTGCCTTTTGTATGGTGGATTCGTGTTCAGCCTCCCAAAATACATAAGAATAGGTGGGCCTCAACCCCAGCACAGATAACTTTTAACATTAATATGTCTTACGATATCAACAAAGTTCTCGGCTTGAATCAATGTTGTTACGTGAAGCAAAAGTCTCAAAATTATGTGACGATCCCAGACGAGAACTTTAAATTTATGTGACGCTTACGATATTAAGATATATGAAAATAAAGAAATCCGTGTCTCGTAACTGGAGGCTTAAAACATATTAATGTTATTATGGTTTTAATTTACTTGTACAATAGAACGTTTTTCTTTGTGGGCCTGCAATTATAATTATTATAAATAATCTAGTGCAGTCTCGCCCTCCTTTGTTTTTCAATACCCGAAGCATCTTCATTTTTCAATATACCATCCTTATGGTAATGCATTTTGTTTTAATTTTCCCACTTTAGAAAAGTCAAGGTGATTCTTGAATCATCTAATAATATTGTACATAATAGATGTACTTTCTATATAATAATAAAATAATTATTTTAGTTTTACCAATAAATAAATAATAAATAAATGATTAAAATATTTCTTTAAATTTTTGCTATTTATTATTAAATAATTGTTTAATATCAAATAATTACCTTTAACATTACCATTAATATGGGTCGAAAATTTATAATTAAAAAGAATTTAATCTACGTTTTACTTAGTATTAAGCACGATTTAAATAATGTTAATAATACAACAATAGTGATTTTTGAAGATATTATGAAACCCTAATCCTTTTATTTCTCTATTTTGACCGTACTTTTTTTTGTATAATCACAAAAATATACTAAACTAAATGTAATGAATGTAACGTGTTTGACGGTACATTAGAAATACCTAGAATTTTAGTGTACCCCATTTTACCACATTTTTGGAGCTTCGAGCACCCAAAGGAACCGGATCTAGAACCTGGTGATCAGTAACTGCCATGTCAAAATTTAAGAGATGATTCTACATCCAAAAATATGAAAAATGTTGGTCTGGAAATGAGCCCTAAGGGAGCTACGGTCCTTCGAAGATGAGATATTGAATGGGGAACAAATAAGAGCATCAATAAAATTTAAATACTGCAGGGTGATTCTTCATTTAAAACTGAGCAAAAAAGTGTTTTTACCAAAACACCTAAATTTAATATTAAAGGAGTAATGGCCTTTTAAAAAGTAATGTTTTTGGTGGCACAAAATGTTACTTCCTGGTTTGATCCGCAAGAAAACCAAAATATACGTACACCTAAAATAAATTTACTACGAACCGAAATTAGCCAACAAAACATCAAATATCTTTTTTTAATTTCTAGTTTTGAGAGTGAAAATGGAATCCGGGCTCGAGAAGCTGGTCAACTGAAACAAGGAAGTCCAGATCCAATAATGGATGCTCAGGGAGACTTCGCATACACAGCTCCTGATGGTCAACAAATTTCTTTACAATATGTTGCCAACGAAAATGGATTTCAACCTGTTGGTAAGTATCAATAATAGCTAAAGAACAAGTCACCCATCGTCGTTAAGATTAGAAGCTTTACTTTAGTCACGTGATGAAAATAGGGCGATCCCGTTGGTTAAACATTACGTCTTAGCTCTTAATAAAAGTGTGTGTCTTGTGTGTTGTCATTTTTTTGGGACTTTACTGAAAAATATGTAAATTTTTCTTAGAAACGGTGTCCTATATATGATCAAAAATTTAATAATATACAACTATGACACCATTAGCCTGCCAAAACAAAGCACTATATTTAAAATATGAGACATAATTTTAAAGAAAACTACTCGATTTTTTTTAGTATGGGCCTCACAAAAATAGTTTATGTTTCATATTATAATGTTGAAAGTTCGGATTATAATATGCTTAATATTATGAGTTTTGTTTAAAGGAGACTACCGAGATTCTTATAGGGAGTAGCCTGTAGGAGAATAAGCACCTTGTGGTGGATTGAACTTCACAACTAATTAGTATCCACTTAATTTGAGTTCCATAGGATGATGGAAACATGATTGAAATGAGGTCTAAATTTCAATGAGAGCATATGTACTGACGACTTCTTTAATCGAAACAGGTTGAAGATAAAAAAAAATTTAAACCCACTGATGGTTTTAGATAGAACATCATGTGAGCTTTCAAGGGACATAAAACAATCTGCAGGAAAACGCTTATTTTAAACACATATTTATACACTCTACATTTGCCTTGCATCCCATTCATGTCGAAGCTAAACGTCTCCCCTCAGATTGCTATATGTCCCTTAAAAGCTCACATGATGATACATCTTAAACCATCAGTGGTTTTAACATTGTAACTTATCTTTAACCTGTGTTAAACACAGTGTTTAACTCCTATTAAACTGCCCTAATAGGCTATGCCCATGCCCATTACTTGTTCCGTAGAACACGGTTGGAGTTACTTTCGCAAAGTAGTATTCTCAACGTAGGAGAAGAACCCATTCCCTCCGAAGAATCGAATGGTCACCCGTCAAAGTAATGACTCGGCTCGACGTTGTTTAACCTGTTAATTTGCCGCAGTCACTTACTGACTAGGCTATGTTCCCTATTGCCTCCCTAAGTTATTTTGTTATTGCCATTCGTACACTTTCTCCCTCACTCCCTTTTAACAGGCCAATCTTAGTAGTCTCCTTTATCCTATGACTAAATTTTTGTTACAATATTTTGTTAGTTTTTTTTTAATATGTATTTTTCATTTTTTATAGGTGCTCATTTACCTACTGCTCCACCAATTCCAGAAGAAATTCTCAAAGCCCTGGCATACAACGCTGCCCATCCAGAAGAAGATGACGGTGGTGAAGTGAAAGGAGGATTTAGAGGATAAACTAACATTTAATTATTTATGATTGGTTATGAGTTTTCTTACCCCACTCCATTTTTTTATTATTTTCTCATATTTTCTTTACATTATTGTGGAGAATAATTTAGTACCTCCCTGTCCCATATTTCCTTTAATTCCCTAGTCCTTTCCTAACATATAACTTTATAAACGGTCTCATGTGTTCTCGGAGAAAAGATGGGTTAATTAGACCCTTATTAATAATTATATTTTGTACATGTATATACCATATAAAATGTTGTAATTACTAGAAGAAGAAACTGCAATAAAGAATGGACTTTTTAACATGAAGTAACTTTATTTAAGCATTTATCCTTACTGGATACTGTATAATTGCTGACATATTCATGCACAGCACATGTACTTAGGCCGCCTTTTTGGGCCCATTGTACACGGAAAGAAATTAGTGGGCTCTGGGCTATACATTATAAGATATTTGGTAACAGTGGCAAATTATAGTGATTTAAGCTATAGATTATAAGGGACACAATAACTAATAATGTTAAAAATAAATTGGAAACGATTATATATATTACAGACACGATTATATTTATTACAGGCACTATTATAAATTTACAGAAATTTTATTATATTATAAAAATTATTAGCACGGACAATAATTAAATCTATTCAAGCTATAAATGCCATACTATTTGTTATATTTTATTATTCACTAAACAATTAAAGTATTTCATATAAATTTTTACACTGACTGCCATAATTGTAAGAGAAAGCCTTGTATTTATATAATAAGCGATTATAATTTGCTTGGTATGTGTGTTATAGCGCTCCTAGCTATAATTTTTTTTTTCGTGTACTACCTCCCTTTGCACACAGGTCCAGGATCGTTTCAAAAGTGGCAAAAAATAGTTTTCGTTAATTTCTGGTGATGTTTTTTATGAGGATCTCTTATTTAGACATAATATAATGTATTTTAAGTATATTAGTGATATTAACCCGTCAACTGCCATGTGAGACAAGGAACAAATTGTCAAATATGTTAGGTACTGTTTTGAGAGTTTATCGGAACCGATATTTGCGTCTATTTATAAATATATAATGTGAAACAGAAGGTACCTAACAAATAAAAATAAATAATTATTTTTTACTTACTCAAAGATGTTTTGGAGAGTAAGTAGGAAGTAAGAAGAAAGGTCTTTAGATGTCTGAAATGAAATACTGTATACAAACAATAAAGGGAGATGGTGATGATGAAGATGATGATGATGATGATGATGATGATGATGATGATATTATTCTAATATATGATTGTAATTTTTTTTTACATTATTTTGTTTAATCACTTTCACTTCCGGATTGGTATTCTGTAATCGGATCTAAAAGCTCCAACATTTCTGGGTAAATTTTGCAGTATTTTTTTTGTGGTAAAGGTCTTAAGCTAGTTATAAAAGGATCTGAACTAACTAGCCATCTATTAACCAAATCGATGTTTGTTTCTTTAATTTAATCTTGGACCAAATTTTGAAAACATCAAATACTTTCAACTGATTTGATTCTAAAAACAATATTTTACTTCTCTCTAATACCCAATAGACCCAAAATACTTACCATTGTATTTTTTATGCATTATTATAAATAGTTATTTATAATTTATTCTTATAATAATATTTAATACGTATTTTAAATAGATCACAACATAAAATGACAGATTGTCAAATATAAGTCTAAGTAGTAAGTTTTTGACTTTTATGTTAGTATTTGACATGATTTTTTAAAATAAAATCTTAAACGCTGTTCGATTCCGCGGGGCTCCGCAGCTAGATTTAATTAAAACAATAAGTAAATACCTTTACCTAATTTTAAATAATACATAAAAAACTCGGGCTGTTTAGCGAAACTTTATATCTCTTTTTTAAAATTATACATTTTTTTAAAATTGACAACTTGCATTTCTTTGAATATATCAGATTATTATCTTTATTGTGACCATTATTACAGTTTCTATTGTAGTTATGAAAAGTAAAAGGTATAACTGCTTTAACATATAAGTATTGATTTCCTATATAATCTAATATGTGAGATATTAATTTTTAAAAACACACATGACTTTTTTTTTAAATCCATACTTCAGATACTTATTAAAACATACTGAACTTAGGTCCATTTTATTAAGATTAAAACAGTTTTACGCAGTTTATCTGTTTATATCATAAATCATTAACTATTTTTCTATTATTTAATATAAATTTTGGTTTAATTTGATAAAACATATTTGCTGAATATTTGCCACTTTTGAAACGATCCTGGACCTGTGTGCTTTGGTAGCCACATCTAATCCCCTAATCATCCAACCCTTTGAATGTACCTCAGTAAGGAATTAGGGGTGATGTTGCTTATACCGGCCATGTCGAGCCAGTACTCTTCTAGCATGGGCCCTCGTTTTGAAGCTAACGCTGGACAGTGACAGAGCACATGTTCCATTGTTTCGTCTTCTAGGTTACATCCTATGCAAAGTGGGCTATCGACAAGTCTCATTGTCGATAACCCACTTTAGCCTTAAAAGATGTTTGTGCTAAAAATTGCTATAATTTATGTTAGAGTTCTGAACTATTAGAATATTCTGTATACAGAGTGTCTTTGATTTGAGCACATCATACTGCAAAATCCGTACTGCAAAAATAATGATAACTGAACTATTTTTTAGGTGGTGCTACTTAAATATCTTCACACATTTTAAGTTTAACTTTTCCAGAAAAAAGTATACTATAGAATTCAAAGCATATATCTTCACGGCCTGTTTTAAATGACATAAAGTGCTTCAAGTTTTCAAGTCTTGAATTTAAATCTTTCAAATGCATGTTCTGTTGTATATTTCATCCATTTCTTTTTTATTTTATTTAGACCTTCCCTAATTTTACAAATTAAATACAGAGCGTGTCAAAAGCCCGCCCCCTTTAACTTTGGAACAGCTTATTAACTTGACATTTAAATCACTTAAATAACATAACCTAAACAATTTTTTAGTATACCGGGTGTTTTTTTTTAACCTAAAACATTCAAATATCTAGAATACTATGCATTTTAGAAAAAAAGATGTCTAACAAAAGTTGTTTACTTTAATGGGAGAAACAATATGGCGTATTTACTAATAAGGATATTTACGTTTTCAAGGTAATTTCAAGGTTAACTTTATTTTTTTTTAATGGAAACATATATTTTTTTACGTTTATTTAATTCTCCCCAAAAAAATAAAAATCTTTTGTAAAAAACTTTTTTGATCGGACTTTTAGTTGCAGAGATAACACAGCCACGCAAAGTTAAAAAAGTTGGATCTCCGACTGTATCGAATAATCAATAACTTTATATTTTGAGCCACTAAATACGAATCTAAGCTTAGAATTTAAAAGTTAGCTCCCATTTTCAACATAACCTTAAAAAAGATATCATATCATTGGGAAAAGTATGTTTTTTGAGGTTATTTTGAAAATGGGAGCTAACTTATTAAATACGACATCAGATTCAGATTCAGCGGCGTCGGGGATCCAGTTTGTTTAATTTTGTTGTGGCTGTGTTATCTCTGCAACTAAAAGTCCCATCAAAAAAAGTTTTTTACAAAAGATTTTTATTTTTTTAAGGAGAATTAAATAACAGTAAAAAATATATTTTTCCATTTAAAAAAACAAAGTTGACCTTAAAATAAGCTTGAAAACGTAAATATCCGTAAAAAATAAATACGCCATTTTATTTACCCTATTAAAATAAACAACTTTTGTCCGACATCTTTTTTTCTAAAATACATAGTATTCGAGATATTTGAAAGTTTCAGGTTTAAAAAGGCACCCGGTATATTTGATATGCTTAGTGCACAATGTAGACCGGGGGACATTTTTTAAAATGAAAAGGAGGGTCTTGTTATATGTCATTTTAATGCTTATAAAATTTTCTATTCGTCTATATAATTTTTAATTTTTTAAACCTTTTTTTGGGTTACATTTTTCAAATTTTTTTTTTCTAAAAAATGCGATTTTTTAAGATTTTTTTTTTATAAAAGTTTATTTATAATATTCAAAATTAGTTTAAAAGTATAACTGATGTATTTGCGTCATAAAATAAATGATTTATCAAAAAAAAATTTAATTTTTTTTAAATTTTGGAGCTTTGAAATAAACCCAAAATTTGTTCCGAAGAAATAAAAAAAATATTTGGGCAAATAGAGAATTTTATAATCCTTTAAACGATGTATCACACAACTCCCTTTCTATTAACCCCCCCCTTGTCGTCTGTCTCCATTGTGCCCCATAAGCATACCAAATATATACTAAAAAATTATTTGGGTTTTTTATTTAAGTGTTTTAAATTTTAAGTTGATATCTTAAGCCGTTCAAAAATTACTTATTAACTTATTATCACTTTTGATGCGCTTGGTATAATATTACATTATCTTATAACATATATTTGATGAATTTGTGAAAAAAGTCCAATAGAAATAAATTTTAATTTGTTATTGTCTAAATTGTAAAATGATCATCAATAGACTCGAGAGATTTTTTATATTCTAAAACAAATAATGAAATATATTAGTTCTTAAATTATTGTTGTTGTTAAAATGAGTTAAATTTAAAGATAAATTTAGTACAGAACCTAAAAACATTAAAGAAGTTAAAAGGTAAAGAGTATAACTATAAAAGAAAAATTAGTTATCGATAAAAAAAATTAAAAACTTTCGTTTGGACTTGAAATCTAGGATTAATATGTATAGTCAATATTGTTGTGTGTAACAAATTAGTCTTCAGATGTTTCGATTTAGTGACCTTTATAAAAATGTCCCTCATAATTCGACAAAATTATTCCGTAATCCTATGTTTCTGTGTTTATTTTCAACGTTGATGAGTCATAACTGAGTTTACGCCGACTACTGGTCATTACTTGTTATAGAACTTACCATCAATATACTGGCAACATCTAATTCATAAAATCCACATAGAGTTAAGCTTATTTTCTCATGTAAAAACTGTAATAACATAGTGTTTCTCTAAAAGTCAGAAAGGCCTTATTAGATGTAGGTAAAGGTGGGGTAAGTTGGTCAAAATCGGTTAAGACCTTTATTTAATTAATTTTAAGTTTTACAATCTTGTTTATAAACTGTTTTATGTAAATATTAAACAGCTTAAGGCACATCCAGAAACTGGCATAATAAGAGCATAAGGATGTTATACCGTGCTTGGCTTACAAGATACATGACGGCACATCAAGCCAATCAGGCAACGCATTCTTATTTATTATGTTTGTTATGTGAGCCTGTGGATGGCACGGCGTTTAATATGTTGTTAGTACAATGAAAGGTGGGGTAAGTTGGTCAATTTATTATTTAATTAATTTTAAGCTTCTTACAATCTTGTTTATAAGCTGTTTAATGCATATAAATATTAAACAGCTTATCAAGGCGTTTAATATTTTTTAGTTATTCAATGAAAAAAAAAATACTTACCCTTTCTCCCAATTTTTCATGAAAGAAGGCTAACTCAAACTCACAAAGCCAAATGGGCAATTTCTTAGACTAAAATAAACAATTATATCAGACTGATATCAGTGTATTTTTGGACTGATTTTTTTAATAGAGATCTTAACGGTTTTTTAATAATCGTCGGCAGCAACAAGCTGAATAGAGACTTCGTCGTGGAGTCACACTACCTTCATAAAGTGACATATTTTTACATTCATATATCATACCAGACTTGGAGGGCTAAAAATACAAACATACCAAGTCCAAATTGTTTTATTTTGAGTTATTTATATAGTTGGATTCAGCCTGACAAACTTTATCATAGTACAAATAGACACTGTGCCTATCGAACGTGAAAGTAATAAACATACCTCGGGGATAAGCAAGCTGTTCTTTCGTTTATGAGCGTAGCATAAATTAAGCAGCGAATAGAAGCGACAGCCTATCCCCACTCTACAACAAAGCAACGCCAGTGTATCTATGATTAAAGCTGAAAATGAAGATGACTCATAGCTCGAAACTCCCCGGGCTCTGGTAATAATACACGTATAGTACATACATATGATTTATAGGAAACTTAAAAGTTTGTTAAATTGTCTGTTTCTATTCTCAGACCTCCATGGCGAAAAATAACAGAAGTGTCAAAATATGAAGGGAGTTTTTATTTACCTTATTTTTGACAACAGTTGCCAAATATACCAGATAAAACATAGTTGCCACTTCACCTATATTCCACATGACAACAACCAAATTAGTTTTAGCAACAGCGAAAATATAGCAATACATAATCATCGCAAACTGAAAATACGCTGTCAAATAAAATGTCAACACATTTAAAGATGTTGCTTGGAACATTAGGTCATATGATTTACATAATTTTGAGTGTACTTTTGAAATAACTTTCAACTCACTTTTGATATAGTTGACATTTTTTGACTTTGTGACTTCTAGGAAATACTCATTTAATGTAACAAATCTTTGTTTAGTTACTTCGCTTACTAAAAAATAAATATTTATAAATATTTATAATATAATAATATTTATATTATACAGGGTGTATTTGAAATAGGGTTGGAAATTTTAACAGGTGATTCTACATGATAAAACATGACAAAAAGTTCCTATAAACATATGTCTAAAAATGCGTCATAATGGAGCTACGCCCCTTTGAAATTGGCTAAAAAAATCGGTTTTTATTTAATAACTCAGGAACCCTCTGAGAAATATTAACGAGGTTTTGCACCTGAATTAATCCTAATAAGGCCCATCTTTGTATGTCATTTTCACGTACTTATTTAAACCAGGGGTGTGCGAAACGGGGCGGGCTTATCAGTTTTTTGTCCCAAACTTTTTTCTGTGTAACTTTTTTGCAATTTTATTTTTGAAATACGATTCCTCAGATCAAAATACATAAAAAAGGCACTCCTGTTGAAATACTGTAGGATTAACCGTTTTCGAGAAAAGTTCATTTGAAGGTGAAATTTCACGGTTCGAGGACGAAAAATTAAATACTAAAATGTCGAAAACCAAAATTTTAATATGTGTGATATACGCATTTCAAATTTGAAGTTTATATCTTATTCCGTTCAAATGTTATTGGTGTGTACCATTTAAAAGAATAATCCTGTATACTGTCGTATTTTACATTATATCAATTTTATCATGGTAATTTACTATTTATAACATAATATAGAAAATACGATGGTATTTAGGAACTGTTTTGTAATGACGTCGTGAAGCTTTACTTACCTATCATAAAATAATGCAACGGATACGACAACAAAGCAATTCCATAAACATATCCAGAAAAATCAATCAAAAAATTGATATTTGGTGTTCCACTTAAAAGTGGTATTGAAATTGCAGAACTTATTGCATACATATTAATGCTGCTAATTTTCACTACGTACCAATAAAGTTTCTTATGGTTTATCACTGTTTTTAATTTCAAAATATTGTCCACTGTGTCCAAAATTTTGTATGATTCTAGTAGGCAGTTGGCTCTATTGGTAAACTGGATCAATCCGAAAACTGCAGCTGCCGAAACCTGGACGTAAATTACAAGGTAATTTACAAAACCAAATGTAAATTCAGAAGTTTTTTTGTATTCGTAATATATTGAGTTACTTGTTAGAATAATAAGAAGCAGGAATTTAACTGCAAACAAGAAAATAAAAATGTATGAATACCTATATTATTTTATTTATTTGCAAAAGGAATATAGTCATTAGATTGATGTAGACTTGTGCGCCATCTATTGCTAGATGTAGACAACTACTCATACCTCTCCTAGTCTGGAGACTTTGAATGGTAGTAAGTTGAAGACTTGTGTGTCTCAAGCACATAGTACCACTAACGTGTGGTTAGACGTAGAATTAGTAAGGACAGAAATTTTTAGTTTTAAACAAAATTATAAAAATATTAATTTATTATTCCATCAATCTATTTTTTAATCATGGAATAATAAATTATTATTTTTATAATTTTGTTTAAAATTAATAATTTCTGTCCTTACTAATTCTACGTCTAACCACACGTTAGTGGTACTATGTGCTTAAGACACACAAGTCTTCAACTTACTACCATTCAAAGTCTCCAGACTAGGAGAGGTATGAGTAGTTGTCTACATCTAGCAATAGATGGCACACAAGTCTACATCAATCTAATGACTATATTCCTTTTGCGAATAAAGTCTAAAAACGTTTTTTTAATCAGCGTGCAGAGTTGACTCTTGTCATTGAAGAGGGCCAGCAGCCCGAAACTGACAGTCTACCAATATCACTCTGTACGATGATTAGAAAATAGATTGATGGAATAATAAACTAAAAGTCATAAAGACATGTACCAATAAATAATAAAAAAACCACAAAATAACAGCTGTGTATAAATTAGCAATTTAACTAATATTAAGGTTAGATACTAAAGTTAATAATAAATCATCCGGCATATATGATTGTTTTGCAGTATACCTTATAAACACTAAAATAACTGTCCCAGCTAGATCAATAGGTAAATACGGACCAAGTATTTTTCTATGGTCTGATTCATCAAGCAATATAGTAAATTAAAAGTCGCACAGTTAATATTTTAAAACAGATTCGAATATTGGGTGTGCGCATATACTGCGTAGTTTATTTTATAAAACTATATTCTATACACAAACATATACTATTCAAACCTGTTGTAAAAATATTTACTGTGCGATTTTTAATTTACTCTCTTGCTTGAAAAAACAGACCATAGTTGTGGTCACTAGAAATAAAACTCATATTTAAAATGTGCAATTTTGGAGCATGTGCCCTGTTGAACTTACACTCTTTAATTAAAACACTATCTACTTACTAAGTGCCCAAAATTTTAGTCTACTATATTTCACGAAATAAATATAGTCGTTGGTTCCCTGAACTCTTTTTCTTGAAAAAGGGACAAATGCAATAAGAGTAAAAAAGTTGTAAGAATATCCAATAGACTGATGAACATTTTTAAATGGCCTCAAGAATTCCATTTTAAGGAACGTACAAAACCAAACTAGTCATGTAATATATTTGATATACAATTCAAATTACTGTTATACATTTTAAATTTAATTTAAGATTTATATCTATGTCTAAGTAATGAAAAATTCAATATAAATCCAAGTAATCTACATAAGTAATGGACGCACCAGCATGTATGTGCTTCAAAAATGTACTAAACGGCCAAAAATAGGTTGAAACTCTTTTGAATTATAATCAGCATAATCCGCAACTTTGATAACTATATCCAAGTTGCGGTTATGGTTGTTTGGTAATTACCATTATTAGATTGGTTCAAACTGCATCCAAATATCTTGGTAACACTGACAATTAAACATAACCTATTTGTTTATTGTTTTTTCAGAATTTTTCGCTATATCACAGACTAACCCATTTATTTAAAATTCTACTGGGCATAGATCCATTAAAAATACCTATCTACTTTAAACAAATCCAAACTATAGTTTTTTTGTGACAAACTTATAAACAAACCAAGGAAAAAAGATTTTAGAAAAGAGATGTAATAATAACCAAAACGCTTTAACCGCTCTCAAAGCACACAGCATTCCGAAATCAAACGGTAAATACCAAACGTATGACCAAAACTTTGGTAACTAAAACGAAAAGCCTTTTGTTGAATGTTACCTATCTAACAGATGAAAAATTTTTATATCCCTATAAATAAACTTAAGACTATATTATCTCTCCAAAAATGTTTTTATTATTATTACATAAATAATAGCGACATGTTTCTGCCCTTTTTACATAGGACCATCTTCAGGCTAATAATTAAAATTAAAAATTAAAAACAAGCAACAACAGTTACATTACACGTATAAAAAGTCATACTAAAAAATTTAAAATGACTTGTATACGTGTAATGTAATTGTTGTTGTTTGTTTTTAATTTTAATTATTAGCCTGAAGATGGTCCTATGTTAAAAGGGCAGAAACATGTCGCTATTATTTATGTAATATTAATTAAAACATTTTTGGAGAGATAATATCGTCTTAAGTTTATTTAAAAACTACCTCCAATATGAGCAAGGATCATCAAAAATATAATATCCTTGCTTTTCATGTTTTCGTTTGAAGATATAGCAGATCGCTGCCAAATTGTAAGTGAAAGACAAACTCAAATGTTACAATTGATTTGGACTTCTCTAATTAGATCGGTCGATCGGTCGGTCGATCTGTCCGGTAAATATTGTGTACACGATAACTTAAGAACGCTTTAAGCTAGAGACTTAAAATTTGGCATACAGGTATGTTACCAAAAGTTCTTGATCGGGATTTTTCTTTGGTGAATATTGGTGCACGGCAATGAAAGCAAATCGGGAAAAGTACATTTTTTTTACAAAAAATAGAAAATTGATGTATAGGGGGTTTTAAGGTTGCCGAAATTGAATCTGATCCCCTGCCGGGGATAGTTTTGGTGAAAATTGGTATATTGGGGTTTTTAAGGTTGCTGAAATTGAATCTGCTAATAAAAAATTCTAACTTCACTCCCTAAGGGGCGGGTGGTAGTTTTCTTGAAAATTGACATATTAGGGTTTTTGAGGTCGCTAAAACTAAATCTTAAAATAAAATTTTTTGATGAGTGAGGGGGAGTATTTTACGTGAAAATTGGTAAAATGGGGGTTTTAAGGTTGATGAAAGTGAATCTGATAAAAAAAATCCATTTCAAGCGCGGATGTGAAAAAAAGTGTATTTACTAAGATTTTACTTTTTGGCCAAGGTAGTAAAAAAAAACTGTTATTTTTCTATTGTTTTTGTCTTTAATTTCTCGACATTTTATTTGTATAAAAAGTGATTTTCGCAAAAAAATAAGTATTTTGTCGGCCTGTTGACTCTTTTTATGTAACTCTAGTGGAAAGTATTCTTTTTAGTATTTACATGGCCTCAGCATTTCCATTTTAGTGAACGTTAAAAACCAAACTAATCATGTAATGGGTGTGGAAATAATATTCTTGATGCACAATGCATTTTAAATTTAACTGATCCGGTATCAGAGATATCCAGTACCCGGCGTATTTCCAGTTATAGTCCAGTCTTTAAGTTAGTAAAAGAGTATTTACCTGAAAATAATTCAAGGAGTTTAGATTTTTGGTTTATTGGGTAGGGTTTAAGGCCTCAAATAAATAAATTTACGACATTGAACTCGATTTGGAACTGTCATTTTTTTAACTTATTTTTCACAAAAAACAGACTTTAAAATATCTCAAGATCGGTGCATACTAGGACAAAAAACTTTTGATATGAAAATAAAGAGGGCCAAATCTCCAACATTTTTTGTGCCATGTATTTTTTTGTAGGACTTATAGCTAATTCAGATTTTTTATGCTTAATAGAATGGTTATTCAATCGAAAATCGGTTTGGACTCAGACATTTAAGAGGTGATTCTACCTTAAAAAATATGAAAAAAAGTTCCTATAAAGGTTGGTCCGGAAATAAATCCTAAGGGAGCTCCGGCTCTTTAAAATTGCAATAAAAATAAAGTTTTTAATTAATAACTTTTATACCCTTTAAGCTAGAGCGACGAGCTTTTGTATATATACTAGTATTAATAAGGGCAATAAGTTTATGTTAATTTATTTTTTTGAGTTTACCCAGAGGCGTACCTAGACGGACAAAATATGTAAGGCTTAACAAATTGCCCCAAAATTTTTTATGTATATTTTTTTTATTTTTGGTAAAAAACATAGATTCCTTAAGTAAAAATACTTAAAAAACGTCATATAGTGTAACACTGTAGGAGCACCCGTTTAAAAAAAAAAACATGAAATTAAGAGGAAGTAACATTTTGTGCCAGTAAAAATGTTACTTTTTAAAAATTACTCCTTTAATATTTTAGTAAATAATACTTTCTTGCTCAGTTTTAAATGAAGAGTCGCCCTGCAGCATTAAAATTTTATTGGTGCTTTTTTGTTTTCCATTCAATATATCCATATTCGAAGGGCCGCAGCTCCCTTAGGGCTCATTTCCGGACCAACCTGTATAGGAACTTTTTTGTCATATTTTTTAACGTAGATCACCTGTTAAATTTCTCGAACTTATTTCTGAATATTTATTAAAAATAAACTTGTATGGTGTACAGGGCAGTAACGTAAAGTCCAAATGAGGGGGCTAAGACCCTTGGCCTTGGTTTAGGCCCCCTGGAGTTTTCGTTAAGTCCTACCTATTTACTTTTAAAAATTAATTAACATTAAATAAAAAATATCTAGTTTACTATACACTAATGAAATTATTGTAATTACTGTAATATATTTATATATTATTTTATGATCCGGTATTTGTGGTATATCAGGATGTATCCTAGTAATAAAAAAATTAATACTTAGTATACACCGACTAAGATAGATCACTCGTTTATTAAAAATAAACTTATACTGTAAAGAATATTTCCTGAAATTTAATTACCGGCTATCGGTGTCTGTCTTTCTGTCTGTCTGTCTGTCTGTCTGTCTGTCTGTTTATAACTTTTTAACGGAATGTCAGATTTAAAAAAATCTTCCACCAAACAATTCAGGATCTTTGTTATTTGCATTACGTCAAATATGGTTAAGACTGGCGTAGGGCAAGGGGGAAAAAACGGACAAAACTATAATTTTGAGCGATATCTCACCTATTATTTATAGTAGGACAAACATTTTTGGCAAATAAAAATTAGGTTTAATTAAATATTATGTAATATTTTTTCTCCTAGAATTATTAGCTTCCAAGATATGTTTATTTCAATATACTTTGATATGTTTTTACTATTTTGATTAGATGTCAAATTTTGACACTAGTAAAATTTAATAGATAAAATAAAATTTGAATTAAATTTAAGTTGAATAGGGTCTTCTTCGATTTTTGGTTTTAATTATTTTTAAAAACTAGAGGTTCTAATTATAATATATATGCTATTTATTTATTTTTTAGTCTACTTAAACAGGAGAAAAAAAATTATAAAATTTGAATTATTTTTTCCCGCTCCACTGAAAACGTAACAGACAGAGTTTGCGCAGTTCAAATCAGTTTTGATTTTGTATGTTGGCTACTCTGATTGTTATTAAATAGATGTGACTGTCATGAAGCGTTGATGTGAGGTTATATTTTCCTATTTTTCGGTTTTATTCAGTTTAAGTTTTATTTGGTGTGTATTTACTGGACTTTTTATATTTCAAGACAGTGTATATTGCATTTTAAAAAGGTAGGCAAAGCGTTAGCATAGCTGCAAGTCTTTTGCGAAACACTAAAAGGTTTGAGGCCTTAATATTTGGACCTTTTTTTTTACCATATAGAAAATTTTTGGTTTAAATTTCATATCTATGTCAAAGCATTCTTGAAATATAGTTTATTTTCAAAGGACTTGCAGCTTTACAGACTATAATGTAAGTTTCTCTATGTGCAGAAAATTTCTGCATCCGGGGACATACTTTAAGTATTACATAATATATTTCAAGAATAATGTTTAGTTTTTATTTAAAAAACCAAATTATATACCTACTCGTGTTTAAATTTTAGGCATGGATTTCAATAACTGTTATTTTCCAAGTTGCAAAAATTCATCAAAAAACTGCAAAGAAGTTTTTTTTACTGTACCAAAAACCAGAGGCTGTAAGGAAATCATAGTTATCTGTTTTTCAACAACCAGTAGCGCAAAGAAATCTATAGGTGGATAGTTCTGCTGTGAGGACCATTTTGAAGTAAGTTTAAAATTATATACAGGGTATATGGTATATTGATAGAAAAATTTTAAGGGGTGATAGATGAGTCCAAACCAAAATGATCAAAATTTGCGTTACGTAATACTTAAACGTTCCCTTGGTGGTTTTTAGATAAATTTTACGAATATTAATCCCAATGATGAAAATGCAACGACTGCTTTAGCTGGAGTTGAATTTTCCAAAAAATTGGGATTAATATGAGTAAAATTTGAAAAAAAAGCACCAGTACCTAACCTAGTATCATGAATTGATATTTAGGGAGAGAATATAATTTATATTTAATACACATACCTCTTAATTATAACGTATTAATCAACAAATAAATTATATTTTATAAATTAAAAAGCAAACAATAAGCACGATTTCAGATTAGAGAAAAGAGGGGTAAAAAAACCATCGTAGGGTAAGGTATTTTAACTTATCAGTACAGCATACTACATTTTTATATAATTTCATATAAAAAATATATAATTCTTTGTTAAAAAAAATCATCACAAATAAATGATATGTGCTCATTTTACCTTCCCCAAGGAAAGTCTTGCATTAATTAAAAAAACATCGGAAAATTTTTATTGCTTTTTTACGTTTCTGGACTTTTATATCCAAAAAAAATTGATTTCCGTAAAAAAAAATCTGTCTGTTGGTTGATTATCTAAAGTTCTAGGCTGGGATTGTTTTTGGTAAAAATTGGATTGGGATAAGGGGTTAAAATGGGGTAAAAACAATTTATTTCAAAAACATTTTTGTTTTCAATTTATTTTTCGTTTTACGAAACAAGAAACTTTTTTTGAATTTTAATTTTTTTCGATTTAGATTTTAATGAAACTAGGCCTATAGGGAAAAATATTAATTATTGGCAGCAGTATTTTTTGTTATAATAAAGCCAATAAAAACAAAAAAGTGTACACATTTTTTTTTTCCTCGGGACCAGCAAAACTGACCTGGTCCCGGTATTTGTGTGCCCTACCTGAGACAGATATTTGGGCAGTTGTGTATTTTCTCTTGTTCTAATTATGTTTATGTTTTTTTATGTTTCTGCCCTGCCAACTTGGCAGGGCAGAAACGGGAGGAATAAGTTATATTTTACAATATTTTAGCTAGTTATGCATGTTTGCTTCCCACTATACATATATTATGTATATTATGAAAGAATTTTCAAAAAAAAATAACCGTTTTTGTATGGCAAACTTTATTCCAGAAATACAACAATTTGGATTTTAAATTTCGGTGCCAACCTGCAGGGAACATGTACTAGCACTAATATTTAAAGTTATAATTAAAAATGAGTAAGGCACTTGCATCTTGTGTTAAGTTTATTTATTTGTACAATCATTGTATTATACAGAGCGGTCCAAAAGTCACCCCCCCCCTTAACTTTTGAACCAGTTGAGATATCAACTTCAAATTTGGAACTTTTAAATAAGACAACTTAAACTATCTTTTAGCATATATTTAATACTTTCAGCTCTTAAAATGTGGGCAGGGGGCATGGGGCACATTTTTTTAAATGCAAAGGGGGGTCCTGTAATACATCATTTTAAAGCTTATAAAATTCTCCATTTAACTCCATATTTTTAAATTAAAAAAAAAATTGGGTTTAAAATGGGGTTGAAAATGGGTATTAATGTCAAAATGCCTCTAAAAAAAAAACAAATAATTTTTTAAAAATGCCAAATTTCATCATAAAAAAATGTTAATTATACTTTTAAACTAATTTTAGTTAACATAAATAAAAAATTATAAAAAAAAACTTAAAAAATCGAATGTTTTAGCACAAAAAATTGAAAAATCAAAACCTTAAAAAATATTTTTTAAAAATTTAAAAATGTTTGTTTAAATAGAGAATTTTATAAGATTTAAAATGATGTATCACACGACCCCCCTTTCCATTAAAAAAAATGTCCCTCCATGCCCCCCTGCCCACATTTTAAGAACTGAAAATATCAAATATATGCTAAAAGATAGTTTAAGTTGTCTTATTTAAGAGTTCTAAATTTGAAGTCGATATCTCAACTCGTTCAAAGGTTAAAAGGGGGGGGGGTGACTTTTGGACCGCACTGTATAATAAATTATGTCTACATTAAATTCCAAGATAAGTAATTTTAATATACATAATATAATATACATACATATACATATTTTCATATACATAATATACATTTATATTTAAATAAATGTTTGTTTTTCAATACTCTTTTTGAATTTTATTACCCCACCCTAACTTATTTTTTTTGTGGATTTGAGGAAAACTATGTTGTGTTCTGAAATCATCTAAAATTCTGATCCTAAAGTAATTTCCTATATCTTCAAAGAACATAGAGGGTCCCCCAATTTTCAATTCAGAGGGCTTGATGTATTTCATTTTGTGGTCCACTTGTGCTAATGCTGGTTTTTGCACTTAACCTCTGCAATTGCATGCTTATATCCACCTAGAACAATTAAAAATGCTTTTTACTTTTGCTATGATTATATCGAAGGCTTCATAACATGGAACGGAAACCAAAAACTGAAGGTACACCTCTACGTTATAAAGCCCTCAATATCAAGAAAGTGTTAAATCTTATTCTGAGCGGGGGGGGGGGTAGTTGGCAGGAAAAAATCTGGTTGTATATCATGGCTTGGTTCTAAAAGGGCCAATGTCACTATATCCTTATTATAAGTTATACTGCAGAACTAACTTTTTCTTAGATCTATATAACCTAAAAAAGCCAACGTCAGTGCTTGTGAGATAAATGTAGATTTTAAGTGTTTTTAATAAACATGTCTGTTAAACTGCTAAAACAGCCAATGTTTGACTTGTACATGTTTAAAATTTTTGACATTGGCCCTTTTAGAACCAAGCCACAGATATATACTCGGCTGAGGCTCCTGTTGCTTAGGGGATTGCCCCACAACAGCTGACTTTTTATAAGGTATTTAAAATAGAACCCCAGAATTCCACAGACCAAAATAACTAAAATAATTTACCTTCAGAAGCTGTACAACTTTGCAACTAAGAATGACTATTATTTTCATCAATTTCTGCTGCGATCATGAACTTTGTGCTCAAGGACACGTCCTTTTACTGTGCAAATACTAGTGCTCTTGTCCTGATTGAGTTGCACATAACCAATAACATCTTTCTCCATAACCTGCAAATATACAATGTTTTAAAATATCCTCCACATTTTTCACAAATTACTCAAAAAAAATAGTTTATCCACATGAATAGAACAAAAAACTCAGTAAAAACTAAAATTAAAATAAAGAGTGTATACTGACCATACATTTTTAAACCTTCGGAACTCCACACTAAAATAGTCTAAGTTTTTTGCGAAAAATTCTTTAACCATCACGTAATTAACGTGTAGTAAATTTTCGCTGCTTGCTTTCACAAAAAAAATCCACTGAAGCCATAATTAAAGCAAAAACAAATAAAATAACTTTAAAAACAAACCGATTCCGAAATTTAACACGGAACTCTCCACTGACAGATAAAAAGTGAGGTTATGTCTACGCTAGCAGTTTAGCCACACTAAGAAATAAAATGTCGTTTCTGCGCAGTCTCTATCTGTGACGTAGAAAATAAGGCGCGACGAAAAAATTTAAACTTTAAATCGATTTTTAAAATAGTAAGCGTTATCAAAAAGGAAAATTACTTTACATTTACCTTACTATTATAAAGTACTTTGTAAATCAGTGTTCAAATATTAAAAACAAGACTTAGTGGAGAACCCTATTGTGTTTGATATTCTATTTTGTAAAAGTCCTCATTTCGCCACCCATCTAGAAAGGGTACCCGTTTTAGTCTTTTTCCTATTTGTAACAATTTTAAAGTAATCTTTCTGCATAAGTTTGGGCGTAGGTCAGTAGATGGCACTGCTTGTGTGCACCTTGTTCCAGAGCCATACATTTGACCAATGTAATTTGTTTTTATCATCATCATTATTATTTAATTCAGTTAATTATCAATAAATATAATTTATAAGTAATTAGAATTTATCTAGATCTTGAAAATATCACGACAATAAAAGTTCATCCTACTTACATAAATAAGATTCTGAACAAGTTGTATAATGATTTATTGTTTATTATGTTAACCTTTAATATAATGATTATTGAGAAGCCTGCCGCAAGCAGGAATTTAGTACTTAATGGAAAATGAAGAAGAAATAATATCGCATAATTATTACATTTTATATACATAAATATTTACATTAAATATTTATATATTTTATCAACTATCATAATATCGGTTTCAACCAATAAAAAACAAGGCATTACTATGTTATGATCTAAATATTTTATATGTTGTTAAAATTTTAAAATAATATTTCTTTAATATTGCGCTATGATACAATCTGGCTTCACGAGATTCGGCTTCGGAAGAGTTCGGTGTGTCCTACATTTGATCGGACCCCTCCTCGGTAATTCTTGTCGGTATAACTTAAAAGTTGTCTAGTAGTCCAAATTATTTATACAAATTTAATTTATGGTTAAAATGATCGTTTCAGATGTCAGAAATAGCAATTAGTTTGCAAATTGATGAGACTGAAACTCTTTTGTCGGGGTAATTAAATATGAGCGGTATCTTTGTAGATATTTTGCGCTAATAGCATTGTCAAATAAATTTAACTAGTGACCTTCTTATTGGGTATATACACTCATGAAAAGATTCATAATTATTCAGTTTTATTCAGGGTGTCACTATGTAAAATTCAAAAGTGAAAATGTAGTTTCTGTGAAAATTAATTTTGAGATTTATTCTTGAATTAAAAAAATAGTTTTTAAACTTAGAAAAATTTTGAGACTCGTTTTATCAGACAAAAATAATTGGACACTTATAAATACTGTTAGTATGAACACTGATAGAAATTTTGACGAATATTATTTAACTTTGAAAAATATTTTGTAAACTTATTTAAATGACTTATACGAACCAGTTTTAATATACACTAAGAAAAATGTGGACAATAAATTGGGATTTGAAAATGATTGCGAATAGTTGGGATTTCAAACATAGAATGTTTTAAGTTAGTAGTATTTAATGGAAAACTAATATATAATGGAAATTAGAATTTAAGGGCTTTGCATAGAAATAGGACTTAGAAGTAAGAATTGATCTTTCATGTTCTTGGAGAATTTATTCACATTTATTTAATATATTATTCTTAAGTTAAGAAGAAATCGTTTTATCTGTTTCCAAAGCGCCGTCTCCTAGAATACCCGCTCCCGAATAAAGTGATAAGTGGTTAAGTATATTCTCCGCTCGGGTATACTTTAAATACGATGGAAGATTGTATGGCCAACCTAACTGAGTAAGTTATAATAAAAGTTATAATTAACTGCTCGGCTATAACCGAATTATATATCACATCATTAGTAGAAAAATATTTAATAGTAAAAAAACCACATCACTAAATTAGTGATAGAATTCGACATCACTACAACTATAACGACAGGATATTTTCGTCTCGAATATATACCAGAAAATCGAATATATACCAGTTTTCTAGTTCTAGGATATAACAAGCTTGATAATGTAATATTATAACAAAATATCAAATAAAATGCAAAATTAAGGCAATTTTTAGGTCTTATTAGCTTATTTAATATTATTAAAATTTAACGAATTTGGATATTTTTTATTCCAAAAATTAGAAATTTCAAACATGAATTTATTGTGTCAAAATAAATTAACATCAAATCAATTATTATTAATTATTTATTCAAATTACCTTTGAAGATTTAAATTGTTAAAAAATTGTTTCAAAAAATAGTCTTGCAAATACACCTCCAGATTCGGTATATTTTCGGTACATCCGAAATTTTCACTTCTCTGTCGTGCATGGAAAAAACGGATTTCTTGAACCAAGGACACGTATCTTTGGATATGTTCAAAGCCATATTCTCTTGTTTCAAGGCTGGCATTTTCTTGAACCAAAGTCAATGTCCTTGAATAAATAGCGCGGATTTTTATCCCAAAACCCGTGCTATTCATTCAAGGACATTGACTTTGGTTCAAGAAAATGCCAGCCTTGAAACAAGAGAATATGGCTTTGAACATATACAAAGACATGTGTCCGAGGTTCAAGGAATCCGTTTTTTCTATGTGTATTAAATATAAATATAAAGGGTATTTTTCAAAGGAAGCTCGCCCCATAACTTTTTTATTCTTAGAAATAAAAGAATAAAATATACAGGGTGTCTGTAATACAATATTTTGAATTATATCATCTAACGCTCTTTTATTTTCATTCCGCTTTAACCAGAACGACCCCTACTTTTGATTTCTAAATGGAACACTCTGTATATTTTTACATATTTAGATTCTCCATTAAATTCTGTGTATTATTTTAAGTTCTTGTCAAATTTTGACAGCTTTTGTCACTTTTTAAATAAAATTTTATTTCAGATTTTTTTATCTGAAAAGTCACTAAATTTATTCATTTTGGTAGAAAAATATAATTTATTAAAAAAAATTGCTTATTTTTTTTTGCTTTAACTTAAAATTTTGCTTAAAGTGTTACGCCCATTTTAATGGTATAGGAAAATAGTTACAGGAGAGGGCGTGGGTGTCCAAAATGATCAAAATTTGCGTTACGTAATACTTTAAGGTTGCCTTATATGATATAATTCAAAATATGGTCTTTTAACACCCTGTAAATTTGATACTTTTATTTCTAAGAATAAATTAGTTATAGGGGAGAGCAAATTTTGAAAAACGCCCGGTATATTTATGTGACAACTCACAAAAAAAAAATCATTTAGTGTGTCAAATTAAAAAAAATATATTTTATTCAATACATACTGATAATGAGACAATTACCAGCTTTATTTTAAATAGATAAACTCAATAATAACCCCCGCGTGGCTTTTACTTTATTGAGTGGATAATTATTTATCTTACCCACTCAACTGTCACTTGTCAAATTATTTTCTTGTAAATGTCATTAAAATAAAAATATGAATTCCTAAGCTATTTATTGGATAAAACCTTGCATCGCAGGTTAATTTTCTCATTGGCAGTATCTTACTTTACCCACTAGTACCATAAATAACTATTTTTTTTGGATTATTATGTAAAAAAAAATTCTACATAAGAATCCGAAAAAAATTACAAATACGTAAATAAATATATTCAGTCATTTTATTTCATTTATTGTAAATACTTAGTTTTTATTAATGAAATTTTATTATTTATTATGTACCTATATTTATTTACTTATTCATTATATTAAAATTAAGAGGCGTTTACACTTGAGCGAGCAACAGTGTCGCAGAAACTAACATCCAAAATTTTACTTCCACTTTTACAATTTTCCCTCTGCTGCCAGTGTCAATCTGCTGTTATTAAATTGAGTTCAACTGCAGGTGAGCTTTTGTGGCAACAGTTTGATAGTCTGTGTGAGGAGTGGGGACTGTTGTTTAAGTATAAATGCCGCTTTGCTGAAAAACATGTATCTTCTTTACTTTGGTCTTTGGTAATATATATTTTTTTTTAAATACGCGTTTAACCCTTTTGGTACGAACGACTTATACAGTGCTTGTCAAAAATAACCCAAATTATATTTTGGTATATATTTAATATGTTTAGGAGGCACAATGGAGGCAGGAGGCAACGGGGTAATTTTTTAAAATAGAAAGGAGAGTCGTGTGATACGTTATTTTAAAGATATAAATGAAAAAATCAAAATGTAAATAAACTAATTAGGTAATATATTATTATCTAAATATCTAACATTTATTATAGAGCAAAATATGTGAAAGGAAGACATTTGTCGTATTTGTAACCATTTTATTAATTATTCATCGATTTTAATCTTAGGTATAGACAAATATTTATTATACTCTGCTAGTAGTAGACTAGTAAAATATTATATAATTCAAATTTTTAAAATTGTCAAAACACCGTCTGTCTTTCCGTCCGTCCATCTGTTTGTCACGTTTTTGTTAAGAATGAAATATTCTATCGAACTAATATTGTCAGGTATAATTTGGTTATATGAAAGAAATAAACCTATTGGTTTTGAAAAAATCCCTTCAAAAAGTTATCCATGCAAAGTTTCCAAAAATTATGAAAAATAGAAGAAAAAGTTCGACTAAGTCCAATTTTTATTACCTTTCTTTAAAAAAAGATTTATTTAAACCGGGTCACTAGATCAATTCAAAATTTTTTGGGTGATCCCCTTATAACTTTGAGTAGTTTATAATTTAGTATTAGATTATGAAATACGGTATGCATAGACTCAGAAAATGTCATTGTAGTTTTAATAATATTTTTTTTTAAATACATATTTTTTATTTATATCGCCACCATTGGTACTTAATACTTTACTTGTGAAATTAAATACTACAATTTGTGTATTGTATACGACATCCTGTCATATTAACATAACACAACGTGCTGGTACATTCGGAACCCCAAGAATCATTGTTTATCAATATTGTAACATTTGGTAAAGTTTATCACACTTATAGTATGTTATACTTTAAGTTGTTGTTAGTTGTTATTGATCTAGTTTAAAGTATGTTACAGTATTCAAAAAAATGGCAGACTAACATCTCTACTCTAAATTTCTCTACTCCCTAACATCCCTATTCCATAACATCCCTACTCCACAACAACTCTACTCCGTAACATCTCTACTCCATAACATCTCTACTCCGTAACAACTCTACTCCACACTATAGACACTCGATTAGCCACTTGTCTTAACTCAAAAGAATATTTGTCATGCTAAGTCACTGTCAAAAATGAATTCAGTTTATTAATTACTTACATATTAGTGCATGTTAAGAGTACGCGGTCATTGTTGCTTTTAGAATAATTCATTTATGATTGTTCTAGATTTACATTTAAAGATAAACGTTTTCTAGGAAAAAAATAAAATAATCTAGAAGAAGAAGATTCTTTGTTCTTTGAACTGCTCATTTATTATTAAGTGGCTAATAAAGTGCATATAGTGTGGAGTAGAGTTGTTACGGAGTAGAGATGTTATGGAGTAGAGATGTTACGGAGTAGAGTTGATGTGGAGTAGGGATGTTATGGAGTAGGGATGTTAGGAAGTAGAGAAATTTAGAGTAGAGATGTTAGTCTTCCAAAAAAATTAACAATCGGTAAATATTAAAATTTTGATTAGTAATAATACAAAGATTGCAACCACACAGAATTACACATTGACAAAATAATCCTTTTTTTTTACTTTTCTCTGTATTATTACTAATCAAAATTTTGGTTTTATTTACCGATTGTTATTTTAATGAATACTGATTAACAATAATACATGAGGGCCGTAACCTGAAAAAAAAATTCGAGAAAAAAAAGCTTTGTCTCTGACGGTTTCTACCAAAATTGCAAAAGAAAATTGGCGCACCAAAAAAATACCAGGGGGGCTCAGCGAAAACGCCAGGGGGGGCTTATTTAAAAATGTTTTGATTGTTTTTGTTTTAGTAACTATGACTTTACGTACGGTACATTTATCTTGGTTTTATTAAAACTAGGCCTACATAGGAAAGTAATCTTTTGTGGGCAGTTTTTATCTAAGGTTATTTTTGACTTGAGAGCTACAAAGAGTAGATAAAATAATAATTGATTTTTTTGCAGAACTATAGTTTTCTGACATTTATGTATTTGTAATATCTGCTTAATATTCTGCAGAGGTGTGCACTAATTTTGAATAATTTTTATGGTGATTATCTTACACAATACGCGTAAATTATAAAGGTTATAGTTTTGCATACGACTAAGATTAAAAAAAGAATTATTGCATATCGATACTTCAGTTCTAAACTGTTGTATCTCTAAACTAGGTCATTTGTACAAGTGGACATATTGGCAAAGTTGTCAAATTTGCATTGAAGGGAGATTATGCATAATAATATCACTTGCACTGAGACCAAATACCCATTGAGCATACTACCACTGGCTACTTCCAAACCACACAAGGCACAGATCTTTGCATGTACAATTCTTAAAGGGGTTTTTATTTTTACCTTGGTTTAGTTTTCTCCTTTTATTAAACAAACTATTATTCCACTATTTAAGCAGGCACTAAATTTCAATAATAATTTTAAAAAAATTCCAAGATTGGGGTGGAGTTATGTTTATACGCACTCAAGGCTGAATTTTTATGAAATATTGTACCAGTTCGGATACTCATTATTGGTTTTTAATTACATCGCCATATTGGTGAAACTTTGGACATGGCTTTCAAAATATACTGTACCGGTGACCAAATGTGATCGAAACAGCGCCTCTTATGGCGAGTACGATAAGGGGCTGTCCATATATTACGTAACGTAATTTTTCAAAAAAATTAACCCCCCCTGCCCCCTGTGTAACAAACTGTAACATTTATCATTTGTTTCGCGATAAATGTATTCTCACTATTGATTCGTTTTTCTCGACAAAACAAACATGAACCTAAAATATAGTATAACATAACCTTAAAAAAACTTTACACGAAAAAATCACTCAAACTTTAAAAAAATATTTATAATCAATATCACACAGGGAAAAAATACTAGGTACCTCTTTTTACACTGAGTGTCACATATAACACGTATAGATGTTTATGCACAGGTACACAAAATAGTACACACATTGGTGTTCTGTGAGTACACATTCCGCGCGAAAATGTATCATCGCCGATGATTTATCGGCAAGATCACGCAAGAACAGGGCCGAAAATTTTTTTTAATATCAATGTCAACAGTTTTTTTACTGATTACAATATTATTTAAATATGCATAGTTTCGTCAATTTTTTATGTGAAAAAGGGAATTATGGGCCACTAAATAGTAATTTATGTTGAAATAAAAAATACATCTGCCAAGCTTAGGAAATAAACATTAAATTTATTAAATTCCATTACCTAGAACCCCCCCCCTCCCCCTGTCACAAACTGTAACAATTTCTCTGACCCCCCCCCTAGGCGCGTTACGTAATATATGGACAGCCCCTAAGTGGGACACCCTGTATATGTATTATTATATGTTTATGAGATTTAGTTTGTGGTTACATATCGGAATTTGTATTTACATATTTTATAGCTTAAGAATGAGAGAAATTATTATTGTTATATAACAAAATTTTGGAAATCATCTCCCACTAACAATGCAATTTTATATAATAAATGCGGAAGATTAGTATTAGTTAAGCAGTAGTATTTTAAAATTTAAGAAGATGAAAACATTGGTACGTTTTATAAATAAATTACCATAATAATAATTATTTATTATTATTATTATATTATTTAATTTAATATAAACATAATAACAATAAACAATATCTTTAATTTAATAAATAAACGCTTGGTGCTAGCAGAATGCTCCCTGCTTTAGTTTAGGATCAAAAACAAAAAGTGCTACATACTCTCTGGTGAAGCCAAGGATCAAAAGTGATATTCAAATGCATGCCTTGTACAAATTAAACCACGTGTGTGTTAAAGTTAACTAATTCAGTTTTTTCTAACCTATTAATGTTTCTAAGGCTAAGTTACCCAGTTAATTCTTAAGACACTCACCATTCAAGTTTTAGTTAAAAAAAATGTTCTAATATTTTTTATTTATTTATGCATTTTAAAAAGTTTTAAGGAAATGTCGTTTGGACTATTTAAAACTGTCTTAATCTATTTTTAACCATTTAAAACGATTAAAAACTATTTGTAACTGTTTTAAACTATTAAAAAAAAAATATGTTTACAACTTCTGTTTTTTAAATATAACAAAATTTTGGAAATCATCTCCCACTAACAATGCAATTTTATATAATAAATGGGGAAGATTAGTATTAGTTAAGCAGTAGTATTTTAAAATTTAAGAAGATGAAAACATTGGTACGTTTTCTAAATAAAAAATAATAATTTACCATAATAATAATTAAAACTTTAATTTAATATAAACATAATAACAATAAACAATATCTTTAATTTAATAAATAAACGCTTGGTGCTAGCAGAATGCTCCCTTCTTTAGTTTAGGATCAAAAACAAAAAGTGCTACATACTCTCTGGTGAAGCCAAGGATCAAAAGTGATATTCAAATGCATGCCTTTTACAAAATAAACCAAGTGTGTGTTAAAGTTAACTAATTCCGTTTTTTCTAACCTATTAGTGTTTCTAAGGCTAAGTTGCCCATTCAAGTTTTAGTTTTAAAAAAAGTCCTAATATTTTTTATTTATTTAAGTATTTTAAATAGTTTTAAGGAAATGTCGTTTGGAAGTTTTAAAACTGTCTATCTATCTATTTATAACCGTTTAAAATGATTTAAAACTATTTATAGCTGTTTAAAACTATTTAATACAAAATAATTGTGTTTACAACTTCTAACTGTTTTTTAAAACTATCTAAATGGCTTATAATTGCTTAAAATTCTTTACAACAATTTTTTTTTGAGTTGTTTAAAATTGTTTAAATTTTTTAATAACTATTTAAAACCATTTATAACTATTTAAAACTATTTAACTTTTGTTTAAACTCTTAACTTTTTGTATAGTATAAACCTGTAGTTTATATTTTATACATAGTCAATTCTTAATTTATTTGTTTAAAATTAATCAAAAAGTCCAAACCGTTTTAAGCTGATTAAAATTGAGCCTTCTGCTTAGAAATAGTATACTAAAGTACTAGTTTCATAACACCCGTTTTTAGCGCACGAGTACAAGTTTAGAAAACGAGCCGCTTGCGGAAAGTTTTCTAAAGTACTAGTGTTCTAAAAACGTGTTATGAATCGAATGCTTTATACTATTTTTTCTATTTTGCTCCAAAATATAAAAAAAAATTACATTTAAATTGAAGACCGATTTAGGGATCTTTGTTTTGGGTTGGAATTACTATTTTTGCTATGTTTGAAATTCACAGAACAAACTATATTTTGATATATTTTATAGGTAGCTTTTCTCTTTTTCACTGCAAGTAATCAAGGCACAATTTAATCAAGTTTAAACACAATTTCGTAGAAACTAAACTTAAAAGCGGGGTTTTGTCCTGTATTGCCAACCCAAAAGAAAAAAGTACAAACCACTTATAGGCCTATAAGAACATGCAAAATGCGTGTGATTTGTGAGCTTATAAGAGAAGCAAAATAGAAAAAGAAAACAAATAAAAAGGTGTGAATTATTCACCTGTGTGATACCTGTGGTTTAAAACCACTGGTTTTCCTATATGTATGCTCGTAGTATAAGCTAGACGCAGTTCAGACGGGGTCATTTGTGGGTGGTAAACATGAATAGTAGTAACTAAGAAAAATTGTACTTTTCTATAGGGTATTCCAAAAAACACTTTTGCAGTAAAATATACCATAATACCATAATTCTGTGCTAAAGCTTGAAAAATAAAATAAGGGCCAGCCCCACTTCATATAAGAATTGAAAAAAAAATATTTTTTTATAAGACATTTTTTTTTATCAATATAGTTAATATTGTTACTATAGCCTATTATGTGGACCAGTTATACCAACATATATCATTCATAAAATCTTGCGTTTCATTCATTATCCAACTATCCTGTGGCAAATTTTAGCTGGAAAAAACTAAAATTAATTAATTTGAAAATTAAATAAATAAATAAAGGAAAATTTTAAGGCAATAAAAATAGATCTCTGGATGGACAGACAGACCGACCGACAGATCTACATTGACATCAAATAATCGGTTATTCAGAATGTACTGACCATAAAACGGATAAACGCAATCTGGAAAACTTTTTTTTTCGCTATAGCAATAGTTTCGTCTCTCCTAGGTCGCTGGAAAGTAAAAATCAATTTTTTATTCAAAAAATTGTTTTCATAAGGATTACACTTAGGGAATATTTAAGTATTACGTAACGCAAATTTTGATCATTTTGGACCCCTCCCCCTCTGTAACGCTATTTTCCTATACCATTAACATGGGCGTAACACTCCAAAATGACCCCCACCTCCCCCTAGGAGCGTTACGTAATACTTGAACGTTCCCTTAATTGTAAATTAAGAATAGTGGAACTGGATCTTGGTGAAAAAAAAACAAAAAAAACAGTTAATATATGTCTACGTTTCGTTTTTTATTAAGACTTCTTCATTAATATTGTGCTTCTCACACATTGGCTTAAACAAATCTTTTTTATATTGTAGAGTCCTGAAGAAGTCTTAATAAAAGACGAAACGTCGACATACATTAACTGGTGTTTTTGTTTTTTTTTTTTACCAAGATCCAGTCCCACTATTCTCAATTTACAATTTAAACAAGGATCACTAAAACCTCCATTAATATTAGACTTAATCCTTCTAGAAAATCACTTATTCATATTATTGTTTTATTTTTCAGATAATTTTTGTATGTTTAACAGGCTTTGCCTTATCACAACAAGAAATTAAAATACTAAAGCAAGAACAAGAAATAAGTCCAGAAGGTGCTTACAGCTGGAATTACGAGACTGAAAATGGAATTCAAGCCCAAGAAAGTGGGCAATTAAAAGCTGGAAGTCCAGAGCCAATCCTAGAAGCTCAGGGATCATATTCTTATACCGGAGATGACGGTATACCAATTTCGGTGCAATACATTGCCAATGAAAATGGTTTCCAACCTTCAGGTATGAAAATACTGCTGTCCACTAAATAATTCTTTCCTTTGTAGGCCTAGGTTCGATATAACAAAAAACATACTTCTTTTCAAGTGGTTTATTTTTCGAAAAACAAAAAAATTAAAAATATATCTATATATTTTTTTATGTTTTCAAAAAAAAATGTTTAAAAAAAACTTACCGCACCTATGGTCTAAGTTTGAAGTCTTTAGCCGAAAGCGTTCTCGAGTTATCTTGGAAACAACTTTCCCAGATAGACCGACTAACAGACAGACAGACAGATCGGCAGACCGACAGAGAGGATTTATTTTTTACGGAAATATCTTTTTTGGATATAAAACATTGAGAAACGTAAAAACGAAAAAAGCAATTTTTTTATTTTTTTTTTAATAACGGAGGACTTCCTTGGGGAAAGTAAAATATTTTATACAGAGTCATCAAACTTTAAGTACACAAGCCAATATCTCAATAGCGTCTTTTATCTACTTGTCTGTTCCTAAAATGGTAAATAAAAACAACAAACTTGAGAGAAAAACTTATTCGGTCTTGTTATACTTTCTCATTAAATTAATTTTATTAAATTTGCAATTTGACAACTCATAAAATTTTTTGATTGGCCAAAATAATATAGAGGTAAATAATTTAACAAATTCCCCTAATTCCCTATTTTCTTCTCATTTTTTATATTTCGTTTTTACTTTTTTCTTTACTTTTTATTTATACATTTTGTTTAATATTTTAGGGTCCCATTTACCTACACCTCCTCCAGTACCAGAAGCCATCCTTAGATCCCTCCAATACATTGCATCTCAACCTCAACAACCTCAACAACAACAACAACAACCTCAAATTGAAGAAAGATTTGGAAAATAAGTTTTAAATTTAATTATAAATAAATTATAATTAATTTATAATTAATTTATAATTAAATTATAATTAATTTATAATTAAATTATAATTAAATTATAATTAAATTATAATTTAATTATAATTATAAAGGTTGGTTTATCCAATAAACACTAAACTAAGACTTTGACCAAAAAACAATTCAGATTTTTTTGTCACATTAAATTTTATTGGTTAAAATATTATTTAGGTCAGTGTTAATTATTGGGTAAACCAGTTTTTAACTTGTAAATTTTGTAGATAATCTTTTTAAATAAATATTTTTTAAACAATTTAGTGTGTAGTTATTAACAAAGCTAATTCTTGCAGATGCGTTTATAGGGTTCCCATGGCTCCTCCTTGGCCCATACTTTTTAGGTATTTTGCCGTAATTTAGTAAAAATTTGTATACCTTTTAGGTATTTGGTTGACCATATCCCCCACTGAATATGCCCCTGAAGTCTTGAGACTTTTTTGACTAAAAAAATGCACAAAAATAAGTATGTTAAAACGAAATTATTTTAAACTGTTTAAATTTTCTCTCATCTAATTTAAAAATTTAAGGTTCGCTTTTACAGTTTTTTTGCAAATATTGCCAATGGAGCTCTCTACAACTAGAATTATGAAACAAAAGACGTCTACCCTATCTCTATCTCATTTGTGCTACACTTTCCAGCCTACCAAACAAGTATTGTATTTGTTTTTCATACAACAAATATAGTATTTATTTGGTTGGCCGGAAAGTGTAGCAGTGAGCGGCACCAACGAACATAGCTAATGTGAATTTGTAGAATAAGATAATTCTACTAAAATTAAGATGGCGCTAGTAATTTCTTTAATATAGTTACACTTTTCGCCCGGCCAAGGAAATATTGTATTTGTTCAACAAAGAACAAATACAGAATTAGTTTGGTTGGGTGGAAGTGGGAGTATATGTATGTATTCTATCCTTTTTGGGTAGAACTTTTGTCCCTGTCTAATCTAACGGGAGAAATCTCCATTAAATTTTTTACAAAATTCATATACTTTTTTCCTAGCTTACTTGATGTGACGCTATAAACATCAATGTTTGCTTAAATAAAATGTATAATTTACGCTTTACATGATATGTGTCTTGAGTATCTGGCACCAAATCCAAATACAAAAGTTTACCTTAAAATCCAGTCCCGAAGTTCGATGATTCGTAAGATTCAAATACTCCGCATTTAATCTTACTAAAATCTACAAGATGTAAACTCACCAAAGAACTTTTATCTCAAGAAGTTATTTTAGACCAATGTTTATGAAGGTGTCATCTTTTTGTTTGTTTGTTTACATAAACGTAAGCGATACTGCTTCTGGGTTAAACCTAAGAATCGCTAGTTTTGACCTTCTGGTGACCAGAGCGATGTGGCGTAATTTTCACTTTATCATTATGATAAATCTTTATACCTACATTAAAATTTAAAAAAACTACTATACTACGACACTATAATTATGTTTGATAATGTAATATAATTAAATTTATTAAAATTAAACTACTAGTTCATATAAAACTCACATAAAACTAATATTTCTTAAAATTTACAATAAAATATCTAAAGCAGGTGTTGCAACCGGCAACACTGTATTGCTTGACAAAGTTTACGACATTAGACTGTGAGTTTACACATTCTTTCTCTCTCTTTACGCGTACTAAGTGTAAACACTAGTCACTCCCCACCAGCCCCTCACCGTAGATGGTTCACTCTTCAAACAAAGCATACGGTAGATTTCATCATGTTCATTCTTGAGGTAAAAGTTCTTTGAAACTCACTCATTCACATTTTCTGTACCCCACGTTATTTTTTTTTCACCGTTTTTACAAAGGCGGAGTGCTCTTGAAAGGCTTTATTTAACTTAAAGGATACAAGTAAATAATGTTGATTTCTTTAAATTAAACTTTTGATTTAATAAATCTAGTAAACTGCTTTAATACGCTATTTTGACACCCCGAAAATAAGAGATCGCAGTTGTCAACTTTTTTTCCGATTCGTTCGGCTGCGTGGTAATCGGTGTTTAAGTAGTTGTCAAGACTTTCCTGAGTAGAAGACGGACTAAAAATAAAAAAAAAAAAAGATTTAGTTATTATTATAGATCGGTAGAATCAAGTATCAAGTAAAAACCTCTGATAGATAAAAGGTATTGTATATCAAAGTAGAGAAGACATCTTGTATAGCCGAATGTATTATATCCCGAGATGTATCGAGGGATATAATGTGCTAGGCTATAATAGTCTCGACTATGTTTTTTATATTATTTTTTTAGATTTTGGATAATAAAGTAAAATATTAACTCAAATGCGTTTTCTTAAAATATTCATAAAACTCAAGTTTGTTTGTTAATGACGTTTGCTCGAGCGTTGGCTCAAATAAATAGTTTGAACTGACGTTTAAAAATCTATATGTTTTAGGATTTTTATCATAATATGTATGTATTGATTTTATTAATTGGTAATAATTATATTTAATAAGTAAAAAACTATTAAATAATATTTCTATATGTTTTAGGATTTTTATCATAATATGTATGTATTGATTTTATTAATTGGTAATAATTATATTTAATAAGTAAAAAACTATTAAATAATATTTTCTTGGGTTTAATTAGTGAAAACTGGACCAAAAACAGAAACATCTGCAGTGACATAAATCAGATGATTGCATTATTTACTAGCAGTAAATAATTTTATTTTATTATTGCTCTGGGTGATAAAATTTAATTTATCAATTATAATAAGACTAGATGAAACGTTGCAAGCAACCTGTCAAAACATCGGCACTATTGTACACTAGAGCCATCTAGTTTGCAAATTTTAAACTAGGTGTTTTGTTTGATTTTAAATTCTGTATCTTTAAAACATTATATTCCAGCAAAAAAATGTATATAATATTTTTTATAGGGCTTAAAAAGAGCTTTTATTTAAAATATAATTTTTTGAAATCGGGTTATAAATATATGAGATATGCTAAAAAAACCTTTTACTGCTTTAAACGCCAATATCTCGAAAACAATGCGTTTTAGGAAAACTTTGTTTATAACATTTTTTGACCAATTATCTTTTATATAAGTGATAAATTAACCAAATACAATAATAGTTGCCTTAATTATAAACAAAAAACGCTAAAAATAGGAGTTTTACCCTATTTTTACCCGCTTACCCCCAATCGTTTACCCCCAAAATCTAATCAGCTCTTCGAAATACGATAAGAAACAATATGCAAAAAACCGCAAGTCGATAATTCATGTAGAAATGGAGTTAGAGAGTTTACACTCAGACAGACAGACAGACAGACGGAGGCAAAATTTTTTTACTGATTTTGACTCGGAATGGTCTAAAAGGTCGAGAAATGTGAAAAAAAACGTGGTCAAAGATTTTGACTTTTCGGCGAAGATTTCAATACATCGGCACTCTTAGTAGCACTAAGTGCCGATGTAACTAACTGGCTAGAAGTGAAAACAGACTATTAATTCTTCAAAATAAGATAAGAAAAAAATACATATTTAACTTAATTATGAATATTTCTACTACGATTTTTTTTTAAATTAGCCCAAAAATTTATTTATCTAGGTACTATAGTAAAATATTATTAAATCAACTTACGTTAAAAGAGCATGGACAATTTCTGCCAACAGTCCAGATTTTTCTTCAAAAGGATTGGACGCAACTTCACAGATTGTTTTTAATAGACATGCCTTTCCATCACCAAAACCATATCTAAAAATCACCTTTCAAAAAAAAGCTTTCTTTCAAGTTTTCTCATAGAAATTATACTTAGTACATTCATTTAATGAACTTCACGGCCAGTATGTTAATAAAACGATTATTTTTAACAAGAGGCGATATTTCAAGTTTTAGCTTTTTATAGTATTTCATTAAAAAAAAGCAATAGTGGATTTTCTCCTTTGAGAATCGAACCCGGAACGGATTATTTTAGACACTAAGCCAAACTGGACGGTGAACGTACCGAACGAAAAAAAAGTCCTGAATTTCGAAAGATTATTTCTCCAAAATTACTATAGTTGACATAATATTTGTTTATTTAATACTATTTTACGTTATTCTAGACTATTTTAATTCATTCACAGAAATAGTCTATCAATTTTTAATTAATAAAAAATATCTGATAAAGTTTTGGTAACGTATTCACTAAAACAAAATGGCAGAAGGGTGCATTTAGTTTCTTTCATAATGTGTCAAAAGTTCCGAAATATATTTCCTGCGCATGAAATATCCTTGAGTAATATCAATTGTTTTTACGATATGACACCTCGTTTCGAGATACATCGGTATAGAATTAAGATTCCAATATCAGACGTTTAACACAACTTTCTCTATAAGGCAACTGACAGAGTTGGGCACAGACTACTTCATGATTACAATTAATTACATGATTACTTACTTACTTCATTATTTTTTAATTAATTGAATAATTTCAAGTTTAAATGTACCTTAATAAATGTATAGCATAAAGAGTAATATAAAATAAAGTTGAAATAATAATAATAAAGGTGAAATATAAGTTTATTTACTCTGTAATTGATAAACAAAGACAAAAGTAATCATTAATTTTCGAATTATGATTACTTTTAAGATTACTTTTGCTTTTAAGCAACAGTTTACCTAATCAAAAATAATTTTACCAAATTTTGATTTATTTTTATTTCTGCTATTTTCATTTATTTTTATACAGCCTGTTCCAGAACTCGCGTACAGAAATTTGAGGGTATGTTAAAAACCCTCTGGGAAATATGAAAAAAAATTCAAAAAAATCCATCTTCAATACTAATTAAAAAGGAAGCTATTTAATCTGACAAATCCTGTTGCTGGTTTTAAATTACCTACAAATTAGTTTTTCCCTACTTGTTAGTAACTTTGGTTTGGACTTGAAATTTTTGACGAGAGCATTGTTTGAGACTTTCAACTTTAGAATTTTTTTAGGTTATTATATTTTGACAAAACCGACAGAGACTATCAAATATTCTATTTTTATAGGGTCACTCCATCCGGCGGTGGTTTTTTGACATTAATAAATATTTATGTCACATTAATCACCATGTCAACCTACGGAATATGTACCTGCAATAATTAAATTTGCTTCCATAGCTACAAATTCAACTTTTAAAGGTAATTTAACATCAGCAACAGTATTGGTCCACTTAAAGCGTTCCTATTTTTGAATTGAACGAAAATGGATTTTTTTTTGACATTTTTTTCATATTGTCCAGAGGGTTTTTAATATACCCTCAAATGTCTATATGCGAGTTCTGGAACAGGCTGTATATTAAAAATTAAAATTATTGCTTTAGTTGAAAATAATTAAATACATTTAAAGTTATTCACGAAGTATTCGTTTCCCAACTCTGGTAGCTGGAAAGTAAAAAAAACTTTAATTAATCCATCCTCACCTTTCAAGAAACTTTTCAATTAATTCATATATAATCCATCTTGAAGCCGATCTCCGTTTTCTTGCATAATCGATGCTAGGACGAGTGAAAATGGAGCTGTTTGTCGGTAAAAGGTAGTAGGCTTTGGCCACCGTTCCTAAAGTGATACTTTGATCTCTTAATTCTATAGGTATACCAATTCCAACTATCATCTGAGAATTTAAAAATGTGGATTTAAAAGGATTTTACTAAAGAATTTAATGTAAATTTTTTGAAAAGGCATGATAACTCATTAAATTAATGAATTCCTTTTAATTAAGTTTTAAAGGATATATTTATATTTAATTTATAAAATACAATTTAGATTTATGAAAGTGTTAAATAGTATATTATTTACCAAGTGAGAGAAGATTAACATTTTTGACCTGCGTCAAATTGAGGGTTGAGCGCGCTAGCGCGAAGGCCGCAAGACGCGGTCTAAAATGTTAAATCTTCACTCACGTGGAAAATATAGTATTTTTTCACTACCAGTACAATTAATTACCTATTTATTTATTTATTTTACTAAAATTTAATGAAAAAGCTTATAAATTTAAAATATCAAGCTGGCCGTTCGCGGCCATTAAAAAAACAAATGCCATTAAAAAAACATTTCTGGTGATCTGCTAAAATTAAGCTAGAAAGTGTTTCCGTGTGTGTGTAATAAAATATATAAAAATGGAAAGTGAAATGCAAAGTGATGATTCTGGTACTCCCCCAGAATAAGGGGACAGGCGAAAACTGTGAGGGAGAATCTATTGCCTCAAAATCAATATATGGGGGTTGTACCTCTAGTAATCTATAATCCTTACGGTAATATATGGGTTGTATAATCCATGGTTGAATATGATGGACCAATGATTTTCACTTTTCAAAGTGTTTTTTGTAAAACATGTTTTATAGGTACTAATTTAGTTAATATTTTTTAATTTATCATGCAATAAATAAATTTGGTGCCTTGTAAATAGCAATGTGATTTAATAATTATGTGAAACGTCAGATGCCAAAATACCTGAATAAAAATTCATTATTAACCATGTAACCATGGTACAATTTCATTATTTTTAGAACCTCTGAGGTAGAGAAATAATATTTCTACTAATGAAAAGAACAGTAATAAAGATGTGCTTTTAGGCTAGTGGTGAAAAAAAAAACTATATATATTTAATATACAGGGTGGTACATTGATAGAAAGTTTTTTCAGGGGCGATAGAAGCTAAATAAGCTCTTCTATTAGACCACATATACCCTTAAGGGTATCAGAAGAATCCTTTATTTAAGGTTATCTGACGTTTTGTACATACCATGATGTCAAATTATAAAAACTAGTGATTTTCTTCAAGCTTATATAATGCGCAAGTGACCTATGCATTTATTATTGTCATTGTCACAGGCTCTTATGCGGACCTAACATAACGTTATAAGCCAGCGCACAAGATATATGACAACACATCAAGCCAATCACGACATCTTATGTTTTATATTATGCCACTTATTCGAGCCTCAGGCTAGGCCTTTAATAGTCGACTATGGCATAAAACACCTTTTATAGGTCCCAGAAAGATTATAAATAAATAAATAAAATAATAACAGAGTTCTTACTTGCACCCAATTTATGCCTTCTAAAAAGATCAAAGACCTTTTTTCTCTTGATATCCTCGCACCACTTGTATCCAATAATTTTGGACAAACGAAAGAAAAATAACACAAAATCAAAATACCTAAATTGATTTTCATTGTGTGTTGCCACGAAAAAATAATACACATATTTTAAAAGATTCATTGTTAGTTTCGAAGGTGATAATTAACTTTTTATATTTATTGACATGTTAATTATAACTGTGTGGTTATATTTTATGATAATAACTTTGTAAAGTACTTGTTTACTTAACTGTATACATGGGACCGCTAGTTAATTATAATTATTAATCAATAATGGAAAAGTACATAAAGGATGTAGTCACAGAATAATAAGGCTCGTTCATGTATAATAATAATTATACATATAATTATATTATAATTATAAATATAATTATAATTAAAAGAGATCCTTGATGATTGCTGTCAGCTTGGTCCATCTATACCCAGACAGCACATATAAACTATTAGATATCCAGGAGATATACTTTCTCGATATCCAGTATGTCCAATGGATAGCCTGGATTGACAGTAGATATCCCATGGATATCCAAATGTCGGCCTATGTCCAGGATATCCACTGGATATCCACGAGATATCCAGTGGACATCTATTTTTTAACCCCCTAAAGTATATCCATTGAATTTCTAGTAGCATAGTGACAGCGGAGTTGGAAGTATCCGGGTACATTTTTATCCAGACACAGTATCTGGATTTAGACATATTTTAGACATACATCTTTTGAATCACAATAAAATCGAAAAAAAAATTCCAACTAATAATCAGTACTCGGCTAATTTCCAGTACTCGCATTGGCGCCGCGTCGACTCTAGCGTTGACGCGAGGTTTTAAATATTTACATTTTTATTTCTTTTTATCTTGATTTTTTTAATGATTCCATTTAAAAGAGGTAGGTGGGAAAAAAAGTTATCGATAATCGATAATCAATATTGTTGTGTCTAACAAATTAGTGGTCAAATGTTTCAATTTAGTGACCCTTATAAAAATTTCCCGCATAATTCGGCAAAATTATTCCGTAAGCCTATGTTTCTGTGTTTATTTTCAACGTTGATTCATGGGAGAATTTATAACTTGAGCTTTTTTTTGTGTGGTTTTTGTCGCGCGGCTTTAGGACGCTCTGTTTTTTTTTAAATGTAACTTACTTGATACAATTTATATCTGAAAAAATTTTTTTACCCAAATTTATAAAAAGTAATAGTCAATTTGAGGAGGGTTAAATGGAGCACCATATGGACCGAACGAGTTTAATGTAATTTACGGGGATAGTTTCGGATTCAATTTCAAAGACCCTTATTCTTCATTAGTAAATTTTATATTTTCCAAGTATCGATTCAAAATTATTACATATTTGCCTTAATATTTGCTTATAAAGATGAATGGAAATACATTTTCAGATGGTTCATATAAATAAAAACAATACAAATAAAAAATATAGAGGGTTTTTCAGAAATAAGTTCGAGAAATTTAAGACGTGATTCTACGTTAAAAAATATGAAAAAAAGTTGATCCGGAAATGATTCCTAAGGGAGCTCTTTAAAATTGTAATAAAAATAAGGTTTTTAATTATTAACTCTTGTACCCTTTAAGCTAGAGCGACGAGCTTTTGCATGTATACTATTAATAATAAGGGCAATAAGTTTATGTTAATTTATTTTTTTTTCAATTTATTCAGAGATGTGCCTAGGCGGACAAAATATATGAGGCTTAACACATTTTTGCCCCAATTTTTTTTTATGTGTATTTTTTTGTTTTTAGCTGGTAAATAAATGAAAAATAAGTGCAAAGAATAAAAGTTTATTTATTTTTACTGTATCCAAATTACTAGTTAGGGGTTAAAATACTAATTTTACTTAATGATAAGGGGAAAATACAAAAAAAAAATATTTTAACAATTGTTTATTCCAAAAAAAAAAAAAACAAAACGCAATATTATTACAAGGTGATCCAAATTCGAGTATCGAAGCCTCGGTAACGCTTGAACTAGACCTCATATATATAATGACATTAAACGTTATCTTTGTTGTATAATGACATTAATCGACGTTTAATAAACGTCACACGGTGTGTGAAGTTTAATATCACTTTATTCGGAGTCCCTAGCTTGAACCAGTTTTAAATAAAATTGATATGGTGTCAGTAATATTCTCCATATTATTTACAAGGAGGGCGCATGAGCGCAGTGAGGCCAATTTATTTATTTTTTCCAAAATAAACAAATTTTTATTGGTTTATTATTAAAAAATTTTCATTGGTTAAAAACTATTTTATTCATGCTGAAATAGGTTTTTCTTTTAGTAATTTTACCGTCCTAACACTTTATTTTTATTCAACGTAAATTGTCAAAATGTTGACATTAAAAATGGCAACCATCAACATTTGAGAATTTACCCTGAATTTAAATAATTAGTAATTATTAATAGTGCGTGGAATAAAAGGAAAAACATTTCAGTTGACAGCTACCAAACTTTCAGGGCGTCTTCTGGACACATTTTACATCAAAAATTCACCGGGAGCCACTCTGGCAAATGATTGATTGCTACATTAGTAAAAATTCCGCCATTTTGATGACGTCATATCACCTAGCGTCAATCATTTTCCAGAGTGGCTTCCGATGAATTTTTGATAAAAAAATGTATCTGGAAGACGCCTTGAAAGTTTGGTTGCAATCTCATAGACAAGTGTTTTGGCTTATTCCAAGCACTATAATTGATCTCGCTATGCTTTCTTCGTACATAATATAAAGTAAAGCATATCATTAACAGTTAATATTTTAAGAACAGATAAAAAGATAAGGAGATAAAAATAAGAAAAAAGATATTTTAAAATTGGTGTTGCCGTTACTAAAATATTGGCTTGAGTACTCAAAGTTGGATGACCCTGTACATAATCCTAAATAAACAATTTTTCATTTCAGCTAAATAAAACTTTATATTTCATCCATGACTGTCGATTAGTAAGTCTTTGGAGGCAGCTTGACAGGTGTCAGTATAATAACCACATTTTTCAAAGAAGGACATGAAAAACTGTGCTTCTATTCCAGATGACCTGAAAATTTTAAAATTTTCATTTGAAATTGATTAAATTTTCCTGATTAAAATACTAGGTGAATAACTTAAGCAGAGTAAGCTATCAGCTGTATTTTAACGATATTGTTAAGACTAACAAAAATAAATTTATTATAAAAACAATAAACTTCTCTTAAACTTATTCTTAGACATAGACATTCATAGATAGTTTTGTCTGATTCTATTTCAAGTGTTTTTAGTGAACGTTTTCTTCTTTTTTCACATCAAAACTGTGGTGCACTGTGGTGCAGTATAAAAACAGGAATGAAAAAGTACATAAGTTATGAAACATAACGCAATTAATTCTATAAAAGTTGTCAATATACACAAATTATGCTTAAAATCGTCATTTTAGCCAGTTATTCAACAAACTTTACCCTCAAACAAGTTAAGGGGGCAGCTTCCATAGGACCGTCCCCCATACTCTCTTTTTTTTATATCCCTAAGAACAAAGATATTTTTAAAATTGAATTTAAGCACCCAAATGCTAAAAAAATAAGGATTATTCAGTCTTAGGATAAATTGTTTTCTAATTATCTATTTTCATGCTTTTTATTATGAAAAACTACGTGCTTCTTCGTATAAAAATCTACGAATGAACACAATTCTCATGAAAAGTTTTAAAATTTTGCGAAATGAGAAGTATTTATTAGTTGGTTCATACAAAATCATTTATATAAGGTACAAAATATAAAAGTTTTACTTGGTTATGTTCACATTCAATGTTTCAGTGTAAATCGGACTTTGTGACAACGTCATTATTAGCGCCAAATTTAAAAAAGTATATAGCATATTTGGAAATACTATAGGTCTTTATAAATTAAAGGATAGGTTTTTCATTTTTACTTAATTCGTTAAATTATAGTTTAATTCTGTAAAACCAATATGGCAGCCTACTTAAGGTCGATTCAGGCATAATTATCACTAACTACACTAAACTGAATTAAGAAATTAAGAAATTAAGAAATTAAGAAAATTAAGAAACATAACCTCAAATTCTATAATGTTTCTTAATTTTGTTAATTTCTTAATTTATTAATTCAGTTTAGTGTAGTCAGTGATAATTATGCCTGAATCCACCTTTACTGAGCTTAAGGTAGGTACTTTTGATATTTAGAATAAGAAATGCATAAAATCTTTTATTACCTTTCAACGATCTTTCCAATTTGGCAAAAAAATCCACAAGTTTCCATACTTCGTAGGTTCGATATAGTTTCACATAAATGTTTCAATATGCACGAGATTCCTGGTAAGGCAAACCTAAAAAGAACACGAAGTGATTTTACTGAATGGCTCGTCGACGGAAAAGTGGAATAAAATTTTATCATTTATTTAAAACTGAAAATAAGAGAAGACTTTAAAATATTTCCTTTATAAGTAGTCTACATAGAAAAAAAAATAAGCAACAAAAAATTAAAATATCGAATACACAAAAGTGAAGAAAATATATTTTCAAAAAAAAAAAAAAATGAAAATTAAAAAAAAAATAATACGAAATAAAAAAAAAGTTTTTAAAAAAGTCAAACCAAAAAAATAGTTTTAGCAGAAAACAAATACACAGTTGGAAGTAAACAGGCCATTAAAGGTCGATTCAGGCATAATTATCACTAACTTCACTAAACTGAATTAAGAAATTTAGAAATTAAGAAGATTAAGGAACAACCTCAAATTCTATAATAAATTTATCGTGGTATGCAACAATTAAGATAAAAGATAAAATATACCATAAAATAATGATACAATCTTAAAATAAACCATAGAAAAAGAAGAATTTCTGAACTAAACTAACTTTTGTGCAAAATGTTATAAACAAACGTTATCCAAGTATCAAAATAAAAAATGAAGATGGCGATTCGTACATTTTCAGGGTTAAGGAAAAACATAGTAGTTACATAATAAAATAAAAGGTGCTTTTAGAGATAGTTTTAAAACACGATTTTTAGACCCAACAACTGCAAATATAGTAATAATTGTCCTAGGCAATAGATATTTGTTTTTGTTTTACTTATTCAGTCGTATTTACACATGCTTATTATCTATTTGGCAGTTACCTTATTATTGCATACCCCGGAGTTTATGTTTCTTAATTTTATTAATTTCTTAATTTCTTAATTCAGTTTAATGAAGTTAGTGATAATTATGCCTGAATCGACCTTAACACAAAGACGTCTTGTGTAAGTTATAGGGCTTAAAAAGAGCTTACATTTAAAATACTATTTTTTTTTAAATTAGATAATAAATGAGCTATGCTAAAAAAATGCCACTATCTCGAAAACAATGTAGTTTAAGAAAAAAATCCACTATCTCGAAAAGAATATAGTTTAGGAAAAAATTGATATAAAATGTATTAAGAAACTAAAAAAATCTTTTATTTAAAATATAATAATAATTTTTATTAATTAATTAGTTAAAACTGACTATAACCAAAAAATAACAATAAAAATTTTAGTTTTACCCCATCCTTACCCCCTTAACCCTAATTATTTACCCCTAAAATTTAATCAGCGAAAGATGATAAGAAAAAATATTCAAAAAGCGCTTGTCAATTTCTTTTATTTGATTTCGACTAAGGAAGGTCTAAAATGTTGAGAAATGTGAAAAAAAAACATGGTCAAAAATTCTGATTTGTCGGCAATGATTTGAATAGATCGATGCAATCTTGGTAATATTAAGTGCCGATGTAAACATGTTTTTTTGGTAAAAAAGCAATAAAACTTTTCCCTGAACTAACCTCGATCTTGTAGAATAGATAGACTTTGGAAAACTTACTTATTTGGAACGTTTTGTATTTCTTCGTGAACGTCTCGTTTAAAAAATTTATGGCGTTTTGGTATCGATTCGGGCAAATCGTAATTTATTCGAATACTCCAACCATGAGCAAATACGTCTGTAAAATTCAGAACGGTGTCTTTGCCATTTAATCTAAACTGGAAAAAAGGTAATAAAATGGTGAAAAAAATAAAATTTTCTGTCAGTTATCAAAAATAAATAAATAAATAAATAAAAATAAATAAATCAAAAATAAATAAATAAACAAAATACAGAGGGGAAACGCGGCCTCCGTGTTGGGGACATTTAACGTTGAGCCGGGTTTGGACGAATTTTTTTATATTTAATTATATAGTTTAATTTATTATTAAGTTTAGTTTAGGTTATATTAAGTTCATGTTAACTGAACAAAATAAATATTTTTTTTTTCAAAAAAAAAAAAAAAAATTAAACATGTAATTTGCATTTATCCTTTTATTAGTATTTAATTGTCCTTTTTATTATTATTTACTTATTCTTTTATTCGTATTTAATTAGTAATTAATAATTATTATACAAGGGTGAACAATACTGTTTTTATGGCGATTACGGATATTGCCAAACTCGGATAGTGAGGCTGTCTACCGTAATCGCCTTAAAAACGGTGATTATCACTATTTTTTTTTGTAATAAATAAATTTGAGAAAAAAATACGAATGTCATCAGCTTCAATGACAATTAATCAACCGTCAACTATTCCATTTTCCGCACTAGTACAATAAATCAAACTTTTCGTACATACAACTTTAAGATAAAATAAAATAAAAGAAAATTGTTTTGATTTCCTATTTTTGACTCGATGCTTTTAAACAAATTTAGGGACTTTTTAAAAAATCTTCTTTTTAAGGAGCACTCTAAGGTACAATACTTAAACATAACTGCATTATAGTTTCTAATACAGTTTTTTTTCTTTTAAAAAATTTCATTAAAGTTTTAAATGTTGACTCATTTTTAAAGGATTTAAAATGCTTCATCTTAAGATTAGTTAAGGTAAATATTTAACATTGAAAATTGCTTGTTAAAATTGTATTTAAACATAAAGTCTTGAGTTTTCCTTCAGATTTTAGAATTAATAACACAGGCCCAAAAAAAAGTTGTCTGTTCTGAGGTTGAGACCTACCTATTCTTATGGGGTTAAGACCTACCTATTCTTATGTAGTTTGGGATGCTGAATACGAATCTTTTATAAAAAAGGCATTTTATTGGCTCAATTTTTTGCTACACTGAAATAATATGAGGTTTTAGATAGTTCAGTGTAGCAAAAAATACACCTTTTTATGACAGATTCGTGTTCAGCATCTCAAAATACATAAGAATAGGTGGGTCTCAACCCCAGCACATTTAAAATGTAAAACGTTTTATTGCATCTGTTTAAAAATGCTTGTCTCCAATTGGTTGGATTTTTTACAGAATATAGACATAAAACAAAATAATTGATGCAGTCGACAAAGAAGAAATAGTTATTTATAATACAAGGGCAAAAAGTTAATTTTTTGATTCAGAATTATTTTAGAAGCCGAGAACTTATTGTTTATAATTCTTATGTTTGACTTGTGTAACTATTGTATAACACGAATAAATGATTTTATCCAATGCATACAGATAATAAGACAATTACCAGCTTTATTTTAAATAGATAAACTCAATAATAACCCCCGCGTGGCTTTTACTTTATTGAGTGGATAATTATTTATTTTACCGACCCCCCTTTCCATTTAAAAACATGTTCCCCATGCCTCCCTGCCCACATTTTAGGAGCTGAAAATATTAGATATATGCTAAAAGATAGTTTAAGTTGTCTTATTTAAGAGTTCTAAATTTGAAGTCGATATCTCAACTCGTTCAAAAGTTAAAAGGGGAGGGGTGACTTTTGGACCGCACTGTATAATTTTTTTTACCAAATGTATTTATTTTACTGATGATTCTACGATGATAGTAATGTTTTTCAAGTAGTAGACAGTTTCTTTTTTGGCACGATTAACTTCTTCAAACTATTATAAATTAAAACTGAACTGTGTATGTATTTTTATTAATAAAACTTACAAAAAATTTACTGCTTTTGGCAAACACAACTTTTCTTTTAATGCGTGAATGTGTTTCTCCCAAAGTTTCTCCCGAAACTTTTATCACAGTAATTATCATAACTAAATTAAAAACTAAGAAATAACACAGCGTTGACTTACGTATACACATTTTTACATATCTAATAAAAATTTAAGTAATGTTATATTTCAAGACGAAATATTTAACTTTTACTAATTATTATAATTTCTTTTATAAACATAAACGTTATGTAAATGAATATTTTGAACTTTACGATACAATGGTGTGTTTACGCACGCCGTACTTTGTCCATCCTTGAACTTTAAATTTAACTGTTTTCCTAAATAGGGCAAGATCCTATAGGGAACGTTCAAGTATTACGTAACGCAAATTGTACCAAAATTCATACACTTCATACCCCGGTTCTGGCGTTATTATAGATTACACTGTAAAAACTGCATGTAAAATAATGTAAAAATACATGAATTTACATAGTACGGAATAGTAAATCAACTATTCTGGACTATTCATAATTCATGAATTTATGTAAAATAATGTAAAAGAATGTAAAATAATGTAAAAGAATGTAAAAGAATGTAAAATAATTTAAAAGAATGTAAAAGAATGTAAAATAATGTAAAAGAATGTAAAAGAATGTAAAATAATGTAAAAATATATATTTACATTTATTTACATATTTTTACATGATTTTACAATGTCGGGCTTTTTGTTATTTTAAGACGCGCGTGCGCTTTGGACAATAACCAAAAAGTGTAAAAAAGGTAAATATTATTTATGTACGATATTTAAATGCTTTATTTGTGGCCTAAAATTTAAATTCATTATAAATTACGATGTAAGCAGTTTATACTCGTATTAGGGTGCAAATCGTTTGGTTTATTAAACCTAATGAACTTTGCGCTACGATATTTCAAAAAAGCTTTGACACAGAGACTTGTAATTTGGAACAAACATTTTCTAAGTAGTAAATATTTTTTTTCAAATTTCAAGTGTATGCAAAATATTACCATTCTGGACTATGTAATTTTTACCGTTCCGGTCTATGCAAAATATTACCATTATGGACTATGTAATTTTTACTGTTCCGGTCTATGCAAAACATTACCATTACGGACTATGTAATTTTTACCATTCCGGTCTATGGCAACATATTACCATTTACGGACTATGTAATTTAATGTAATTTATTTTTACCTTGTATAGAGATTTCATCTTTTGGCTACCCCCCCTAATAGGGGGTGTGTTAGGGGGGTAGCCAAAATATGAAATCTCTACAGCCTTGAATAACCCGAGAACCGAGGTATGAAGTGTATGAATTTTGGTACATTTTGCGTTACGTAATAGTTGAACGTTCCCATAATGGTCATTATAAAGACGTTTTTTAGAAATTAAAAAATTATTTCATTTTAATTTCTTACCTTAAATTACAAATAATCTTTATACAGTGCGTGTCTATATTCCGCTCCCTGTCTAACTTTTTAAGATATTAACTTGAAATTTACAATCCGTAAATTAAAAAGTCCCAAAAATTTTATATTAAGTATATTTAGGGTGATGATGACAGAGGGGCAAGTGGAAATATATATTTTTTAAGCAAAAGTGTGGTCGTGTGATACATCATTTTAAAGCTTATTCAAGTTTCTTTTTGACAATATAATTTTTAATTTTTTAAAACTTTTCTTTAAAGGTGTTGATTTTTTTTTTAATGCGATTTTCTTAGATTTATTTTTGCATTTTTATTTATATCACCTAAAATTAGTTTAAAATTATAATTTATGTTTATTAAACAAATATGGTTTGATTTTTTTTAATAATAATAATGTCGTTTATTGCATAATCTATACAAAAGGCCATTGACCGAAGTCCTTCAGCCCATATAACATAATAAATTTAAAATAAATCAATTTTAACAAAAAATAAATAATAAAATGCATATAAAAAAAAAAAAATTGGATTTAGTAAAAATAAATAAAAATATTAGTAACAGTCTTTAGTTTTTGAGATCATTCAATATCTGGAAAAGTGTTCTTTCTGGAAATCTCGCACGGGGAGGGTTTTGGTTCCGAGGGATACAGAAGCTGCTTAATGTGGATTGATTAAACTCGGATAACGCAAATTTCTTGGAAAGCTCTTGAAGGCGGGTGGTAACTGAAGTAGTGACTGTCATATCAAGCAGTAGCGCATTGAATGGTCTGTGCAGTGGATTAGTGCTGTTCCTGATTTTGGTAATTTTTCTTAATGCGGAGGTTTCTGCCACTCTAAGGTTGTTGATTGCGGGGTTGTTGCAGTTAAGAAAAAGTGGGTGGCTGTATTCCATTAGTGGACGACAGATCATTTTATAAATACTTGTAGCCGTATGTAGGTTAATCCCTTCTTCTTTAAACGTAAGATTTCTAAAGTGTCCTGCTCTAGCAATTGTTTTATTTTTCATCGTTTTGGTGTGGGCGTTAAAATTAAGCTTACTGTCCATGTTTATTCCTAGGTATTTAACAGATGTAGAGGGTGAAATACTTTCGTTGTCGAGATAAATTTTTGGCGAATTGTTGGACGGTTTATGGTTGAATATTATAAGTTGTGATTTACGTGCGTTCACACGCTGTCGCCATTTGCGGTACCATATTGATGTTGTATTGGTTAGGTTTTAAAGACCGGTTATAGCTTTTTTTAATGACGTATTATGTGTGATGAGGCCGGCATCGTCAGCAAACTGGAGTATGTAAGAGTTAGGGTCGAAAGTATTAGGGTCGTCGTAGGGGTAGGAGTAAAGGTCAAAGCAAAATATATTGTATAAGGTAGGAGAAAGGGGGGAGCCTTGCGGAACACATTGGTCTGGAGTAAAAAAAGATGAAAAAGAGGAGTTTATCTTGACTTGGATGGATCTTTTCTAGGAATCTTTTGATAATAAGGATAAGGTAACTAGGTACGTCGAGTTGCTTCATTTTAAATAGGATTCCCTTGTGCTACACACTGTCAAAGGCTTTTTCCACATCCAACAAAAGGGCTGCTGATTTTCCTCCGTGAAGCTTTGTAGTTTGGACGTTCGATGTTAATATAGTTAGGGGAAGCACAGTAGAACCGAATTATTTTTTTTTTTTAATATTGACAAAAATTCTTATTCCCAACACTTTTTTAACCCCCTCAAAAAAATATTAAAAAAAGTAAAAAATATACAGGGGGATCAATATATGACATGCCAGAATAGGTGATCTACATCCAAAAATATCAGAAAAAGTTCCTATAAAGGTCAGTCTGGAAATGAGTCCAAAGGGAGGTACGGCCTTTAAAATTGTAATAAAAATAAGGTTTTTAATTAATAACTCTGGTACCCTTTAACGACGAGCTTTTGCATGTATATTAGTATTAATAAGGGCAATAAGTTTATTTTAATTTATTTTTTTGAATTTATCCAGAGGCATGCCTAGACGGACAAAATATGTGAGGCTTAACACATTTTTTTTCGGGGGCATTAATTTCAAAATCGGTAAAATTGATCCTTATAATAAAAGTATTTATGTTTTTAAAGTTAGGTTAATCAGAATTTTCTTTCAGCTTTTTTCAAATATTTAAAAGCTTAACACTCCATAACTTTTTTGTTTTTACTTTCAACAATGGGGATCTTTCCCTCATAGAACTTGATTTTTACTAAAAAATCCTGACATCGGAGGCACGAACAGAAGGACTTTTCAAACAAAAAAGTTGCTTATTTTTTCATGAAACTAATTTATATCCAAGAATTTTTTGTCTAGGACGAGTTTTGAATAGTATAATAATAAAATCGCTAGCTGTTTAGTTGTAAAGAGTAAGTAATGGGCAATATAAGTGAAAATCAATTTTTATCCGAAGGAAACTCCAAAGGCGGATATTCCAGAAGGAAATTCATTTATAACGTAAGAAATCTGTATCATCTAATTATCGGAATACTTGGTGTAAACGCGAAAATGGGAAATTATGAATTTCCATTTGATATCCTTAATAGATAAAATCCGGATAAAATGTAAGTATAAAACTTCAAGAAAAAAACCGTACCAAGGGGTTTTCTATTATACAGGGCTCACCGAGAAAAACGAATATTTCTGGCAAATATAACTTTAATCATAATAATTAAAACCAAAGAACTTTTACCTCAAGAATGAACATGATGAAATCTACCGTATGCTTTGTTTGAAGCGTGAACCAACTACGGTGAGGGGCTGGTGGGGAGTGACTATTGTTGCCAGTTGCAACACCTGGTTTAGATATTTTATTGTAAATTTTAAGAAATATTAGTTTTATTTGAGTTTTATATGGACTAGTAATTTAATTTTAATAAATTTAATTATATTACATTATCAAACATAATTATAGTGTCGTAGTATAGTAGTTTTTTAAAATTTTAATGTAGGTATAAAGATTTATCATAATGATAAAGTAAAAATTACGCAACGTCGCTCTGGTCACCAGAAGGTCAAAAATAGCGATACTTATGTTTACATCAGAAGCAGTATCGCATACGTTTGTGTAAACAAACAAACAAAAAGATGACACCTTCATAAAAATTGGTCTGAAATAACTTCTTGAGGTAAAAGTTCTTTGATTAAAACCTATCACAAAAAAGAATACCAGAGTACAGTTTATTCTCCAGTTTATTATTCTCCTGTTTTTTGTATGTAAAAAAAGGTGAAAAAGAGTAGTAAAATAAAACAAAATTTAAGAAAGAAAAAACATTTAGTTAGTTAACCTATTGCTTCTGATATTAATAATAAAAATAGATAAGAGGTGGGGTTATTCAGAATGGGTGGGGTTTAACGTGGTAAATATTTTTTATTTTTTATTCGATTGTTTTCCAAAGTGACATTTTTCGGTTAGATGTTAAGTTATAAGTGATACTTTTGTTAAGATTTTGTCTTTTGTTTTATTTTGGTGGGCTGCAGAATATTGTCTATTCCATACTATAGTATTTCCAAATATGCTACAAATATTTTTAATTTAAATACTCCAAAAAGTCCGATTTACACTGAAGCAATATGGCTTTTATTATTTTAAATGTCAACATAACCAAGACAAAATTGTGTATGAACCAAACCAATAAATATTTCTTAATAAGAAGTTCTTATTTCAATTAATTATTAGAATTTTCCATAAGAATTTGTTTTAGTTCGTAGGTTTTTATAATAAAAAATAATGAAAATAGGTAAAACAATTTTAGACCTACCTGATGATTTCTTGGGTTCTGGCTCCCAGCTACTGTTTTAGATATTTTGGCCCTTAATAACTAAAGCTGTGGAAACACCTTTAACACGTAGCAGTTTTTGACGCCCAACAGTTAAACTCCAAATACGGAAATTCTAATATAATATTGTCCTATACTCACAAAACAATTTGTTTCTTATAAACTGAGAATTTATGTCACTGGATACCTAAAAACACTTTGTTTTACACAGTATTTCATATTTACAGTTTGTTTTGTTTACTTTTTTTTATCTTTCCATGATGTTTTGATGTGAAATAAAAAAAAGCTTTCACTTAAAACATTTCTGCATAAACATTATTCCTGTAGAAACAAAATTTGTTTTTTGATTTTTTTTTTCAGCACATGTCATAATTTTTACGGTTGGACTTTGCAAATTGGCTTACAGCGCACGTGCATCTTGCGTTTCCATAGTAACTTAAAAATTGTTTACAAGCGGGGAGGTTAAAAAAATATATACCTTTCTTAGAAAACCCCATACCTGGTATTTAAATGTCCTATTCAAATTAGATAAACAGTTGGCCAGGCCAACTTGGCCTAAATTTTCATTACTATAAAATAATTGATTTGTGCAAACAAACATCCCTGGCAGATAATTTGCATATTTTGAACAGTTTCCTTTTACTCGCTCATTTCGAACCGAAAAATCTACATTGTCGTCGCTCATGTAAACAAGAATTTGTGTTAAATTACTTACCACATACTACGGATTTTACATTTAAACTTTTCTCTAATGTATACAATGTATTTTACCGTGTAAAATTTACATATCGACGGCTTAATCCACAAATTGCACTTTGCCTAGCATGTCTTAATCCTATTTTGGTTGAAATTGAGCTCAATTTCTTATGCAAGATCAAAATCTCATGATATTTATATAATTAATTAATAGATTCTCAAACCATATCAAACTATTAACAGGCTTCAAATAAAAAAAAAACAACAAAGCTTTATTTCATTTAAAATCCTTTTTAAAGTATTCAGAAATACGTTAATGCTGTAGTACTGTGATATTTTCATTCATGTATTAGTATGTATTTTTTGTATTATTATAATTGTAAAATTGTTTTAAGGAAATAAATTACTATTACCTATAATTTGCTTCTTTGTCTATGTGCATTAGGGTGACCCAGCAAATTTTCAAATTGAAAATTTTTGAGGTCTCACTCCTTAAATTTGTTCATTGGGGTAAGAGTATCATTCCTGATTTTTTTTAGAATTTTTGAAAAAAATCTAGAGGTTGCTCACAGCCATTTTTTAAAAAGATATTTTTTTTAAGCTTTTTTATTTTTTTCAAGTTTTTTTTTAATATAAATTTGCTTTTTAGCAGTTTAATTTAATTTTTTTAAGATTTTTTTTGTCTCTAGACAAATTCTGATATATACAAACATAAAATTTGTAGTATTTTTTTTATTGGATGTATATATTTTAATATTTTTTTTCTGGACATCTTGTATATCCAATAAAAAAATACTGCAGATTTTATGTATTTATATTTCGAAATTTATCTAAAGGCAAAAAATCTTGAAAATTGCAACTAAATTGCCTAAAAACCAAATTTATCTTTCTAACATGTTAAAAAATATATATAGTTTTATTTTCTGAATACCCCGTATATCCAATTAAAAAAAATTTAGTGGTTTTTATGTGGGGACATATTGGGCTACAAGCAAAATATTTTAAGACAATTGTGCCTGTCATTACGCCTAAAATGAAGCAATGTAGTGCATTTTAGAACTTAAAAGGGCAAAACTCGGCCAATTTGAAAGAAAACTTTCTGAGTTTTTTGAGGTTATCCATTTACTATAGCTTTATACCGTGTCGTGTTGAAAAGAATTAAATAAAAATTCTTCGGCCTAAAAAAAATAAAAAAGTCTAAAAAACATATCTATAAATGGCTGTGAGCGACCTCTAGATTTTTTTCAAAAGAAAAAATTCAGGGATAATACTCTTACCCCAATGAACAAATTTAAGGGGTAAGACCTCAAAAATTTCCAATTTGCAGTTTTCATGGGTCACCCTAAAGGAAAGCTCATTACGTAACGCTCCTGGGGGGGGGTGTCATTTTGGAGTGTTACGCCTATGTTAATGGTATAGGAAAATAGCGTTACAGGGGGGGGTGGGGGTTCAAAATGGTCAAAATTTGCGTTACGTAATACTTAAACGTTCCCTAATGTGCACGAGTAAGATCATTTTCATAAAAATATAAAGGTATAAAAAATCTGTATGTAAGTCTGCTGTCAGTCTGCCTGTACATCTATTGACCATCTTTGTTTTGTATTATAAACTTATATGGCTAAAAACCTTGTAAGGTAGTGTTATTAGTGATGTTTCTTTATGTTCCGCTATACCTAATAAACAAACATACTTATAGCTGTAATATTATAGAAGCACTTACGTAACTTGTTACAAAAATTTTATATTTTTTAACAATCAAACAATTTACAGTATGCTTTTGCAAAGAATATTTATTTTCAGTTATTTATTAATCGTAGCTAGTAGTCAGTTTACAAAAATTATTAAAAGAGATGTATTATTATCAAGAAAACGGAGATATCTAACATTTCCAAAAGGCAGTAATTTTCAAGTAAGTGGAATTTATTAGACAAACTTAATTTGGCAAATCTCTAATAATCCTACTCCATAACATCCCTGCTCTCCAAAACCCCTACTCTGACTATTCTTGAACATCCCTGTTTTCAGTTACCCTATACTATTTAACTAATTAGCAAAATTCTTCTCATTATTTTGTTTAATAATAATATTATTGGCAAGGACAGAAATTTTTAATTTTAAACAAAATTATAAAAATATTAATTTATTATAATAATAATATTATAATAATAAATATTATTGGCATTAACTCATTTCAAAGGCTTTCCATGATTTTTTTTTGTTAACAATATCATGAACGATTGATTATTTATAGTTTGTTTGGTATATGTAAGAGAAAGGCTTTGGTATATGTTAGAGAAAGGCTCATTTATCTTAATAGAAACTAGTTTAAATTGAGATTTTAGGGTAGCGTGCCGGGGCGTGAGTCTAGCTTACTATTACTGGAGTTGCATCGGTCATAAAGTGGGGGGGAATAATACTAGCTTACTATTGCTGGAGTTGCATCGGTCAAGAATTGGAAGGCATCAGTACTTGGTTACATTTTTAATCTTTTTGTGAGTGGAGGGATTTTCGTAATCGTAATCTATCTAATAAATTGTCAACAGGGGTCATACTTTAAATACGTAACGCAAAATTTTGACTTGTTTTAACCCCTCCTCCCATGTAACGCTTTGTAACGCTGAGACTTCCCCACACTAAATAAGTAATGCTAGCAGCCAAGACCCCTAAAATATGTTTGGCTAAAAAAAAACGGGCCTTATTTGTTTAAAAATGATTACATAACACATTGTAATGCTAAGCATGACTCCCATCCCACCTATGTACGTAACGTATTTTAAGTATAGCCCCTTACTGATAAATATACAATCTATTCATTTTTCCAAAACTAGTGATATTGGTAGACTGCACACAGAAAAATATCTTAAATCAAGAATGTGTTGGATATACCTAACGAAGAGAATATATTCTTTTTTTAAGAGAATATATTCTTCTTTTAAGTATATCCTTTCATATTTGAGAATATATTCTTCTTTCAAGCATACCATATTCTTATTCTTTCATATTTAAAGCAGAATTTTGCTTTAATTTTTTTCCAATTAAAATATCACTATTTTATTTTCAGATAAGTATGGCAGGGGTAAAAGATTTTTTTAACGTTCAACCCACAGGATGGAAACTTTTGGTAGAATGCGACGTTCCTTTTCCCTTACCTGAGGACACAACCAAATTCAAAAATCATAAAATATTTAAACGCAGTCACGTCGAAAAAAGGGAAATTTATTCGCAACTTGTTGATACCCTTAATTCGTAAGTATTGCACAATAGGGTATATCAAAAAACACAACTTATGAGACCTTTTAACTCACCACACTTCCTAAATAATACCATCAAAAATTGTGCCAAGTTTCAGCTTAAAAAACGAAATTAGTATCCGATAGACACGATTTTTTAATTAAATACAGGGTTTCTCAGCTGAAATATAATCGTTTATTTTTTGCGTTATTATTAGAGCTACCGGAATAAAATTTATGTCAGTCAAGCTATAACTGCACTAAAAAAAATCATTTTGATAAAAAAAATGGAGAAACAAATATTTGTTTGAAACAAAAAGTAAATTTGTTTGACTGATATTCAGAGTAGCAACGTAAGGCAAATATATATTTGACAGGTAATATACATTAATCAAATTAAATAAATATATATATATATATATATATATATATATATATATATATTTCTGTTTTTTTTTTATTAAGAAGATTTCACATATAATTTATATATATATATATATATATATATATATATATATATATATATATATATATATTTGTACCGAATATCTTTGTTGTTGATATTAGTACACGATTTGTTTAGTTTTATTCCTTATGTGATTGGGTTTATTAATTATTTTATTTTAGTTAAATAAATGCTTATTTAAAAAATAAATGACTTTTTTGTTTTCGGGGGATTACTTTTAAAACAATAGAGATCTTCGCCTCATAGAACATGATTTTTCCTGAAAATTTCAAGTCGATAGGATTAATCGTTCTCGAGTTATCGTGTTTACAAAAATCATGATATCAGAGGGAAGGACAGATGGACTGAAAGGACATTTGAAAAAAAAAATAAAGTTACTTATTTTTTCATGAAACAAATTTATATACAAGAATTTTTGGTCTAGGATGATTTTTGATTTTTTTTTTTTGAAAATTAGAAACTACCGTATAATATTATTCTAGCGCTGGCGCTGTGAATAATATAATAAAGGCAAAATAATTAAAAACAAAAACCAAATAAAATATTTAAAAACGTAAAGTGCTCTAAACAAACAATATAGCGCATGCATCCGGCAACAATGCAGAGACAAACGCATACAGGGCCGTAACCAGAAAAAAATCTGGGAGGGGGGTTTCAACCAAAACTTGGCGCACCTCAAAAAAAAAATTTCATTAGTAAAAATTGCACAAAGAACTAAAACATCTAAAGTGACTGAAATAATTTGTTTATAAAATTTACTCTTACTAGGAGAGAAAAAATTATTATTGCTACAGGCGAAAAAAATTGATTTCACAGTCATGATGTATAATGGTATGTTCTAAAGCTAGTATAGAAAAAAAAATAATTAATTGATTGTATCTCAGAAACAAAAGGCAGTAGAAAACTTTTATTTGGGCACAAATATCGCTTTTTGAGTGTATATTGTCATAAATTTTATTCTGATACCTTTAATAATATTTACAAAAAACGATTGATCTGTTTTAGCAGGGATATCTGCATAGCTTATTTGTGCAACATGCAAAAAATTTTATCTATGCTAAATGTTAGCTCAAAATTTCGCAAAAAAAAATATTAAGTGCAAGTAAGACTTGCTCATGGGGGTCCTGTTCCTGTTTTTTTTCTATGAAGATGTTTGCTTAAGGGAATTAGTTGCCAAATTAGTTGGGAAAGTTAGAAAATTAGGAACTGGTATACAAAATATTTTACTATAACTATAGTTATTAAAACTACTGCAACGAATATTTTAATAAAAAAATATTTTGATGCGAAATTTTAATTAAAAATATTTCATTTTTTTCGCAGCAAAATAATATACTTCGAATATTTAATTAATATACCTAGTTAGATAACTTAAACAACGTTTAATATTCTTTACTTAAGTTTTAGTTTGAATATAATTACTAGGTAATTAATTAAAATATTAAAGAGGCATTAAAACTGTAGTCCAGGAGTCTGGTATTTTTGCGTATAAGAAAATAATGGTATATTTTGGCGCACGCGTCCATGTTTGAAAAGCGAGCCGCGAAGCGGGGAGATTTCCAATGAACGAGTGTGCTAAATGTCTTATAGAAAGTTATTTATACTATTTTATCTATTTGCGGGTTTTAGTTTGCTTGTTTTAAATAACTTTAATATGACAGATATGGGTAATTTACCAATATAAATTGCTAACAATTACACTTAAATTTAATTTTTTTATATGTTTTTCTTAATTACCAATTCATTAGATATTAACAGTACCTGTGAGGTAAGTAAGATATTATTCATGAGAAAAACAGTTGACTCACGAGGCCCTCCGAGTGAATAATATTACTTAACTCATGTGTGCTGTACGAAGTTTTATCCAGGATCTATATTGTTGCTTAAAAATTAGTTTTTTTTATTAAAATTTACACCTCATGTTATAACTTAAAAAAAAACGCAAAAAAATATTGAACGAGCTAGCTAGGGAACGTTCAAGTATTACATAACGCAAATTATGATCATTTTGGACTTACCGTTTTTTTCTTTAATATGACTTTCCTATGTTATCGTCAAGATATTCAGCAATAACTATACCTAAACATAGAAATGAGTCAATGGGGAAGTTACAGTTAAAAAATAGTAGACATCAATAGCATAATTACAGAATTTCAGACCAAATATCGTTAGCTATCCCGTTTTGGCCAACTATCCCCTATTCCGTAACTCAAATTTTGATCATTTTGGACCCCCATCCCCCCTGTAACACTATTTTCCTATACGATTAACATGTGCGTAACACTCCAAAATGACCCCCACCCCCTAGGAGCGTTACGTAATACTTGAACGTTCCCCTAGATATTTTTAAAGTTCTTTAGCACATAAACTATTGAATTTTAAAAGTTGTGACAGAAGACCGAAGACCTAAGAAAAGAATGCAGAACATATGCAAAATTCAGCCTAATCGGAGCGAAACGACTATTCCGCAGTTTTCGAGATTTCAAAATGTTCTAGCACCTAAACTATTGATTTTTGGGAGTTGTGCCCTTATAAACTTTTGATCAGAATGTTAAAAACTATAACATATCAAATCTGACTGAAACCACTTTTAATTTAATTTAATTTAATTTATTTATTTAGTTAGCAAATGCTAATAAAGTTTACAATTGGTTTACATTGTATCACAGTAATTATCACAAATGGTTTTCAACATACATAAAAAGAAGTTTCTTAAAATTATTAAAATTACATATGAAGGGAGATAGGTACTTTGGGTGTCAACGAGCTTTTTCATTATCAAATTCGTTTTCAGCGCTCAAAAATATATGAGAAAAATATAGTCTGGCTAATATCAATTGAACTTATTGTTTTTGTTGGCCGGTGTAATTATACCATTTTTTTGATTGTTTATATCTTTTTTATATTTTTACTAATTTTCCACAAAAATTTATTTATTTTAGAAATAACATAAATGGTTTATCGTGTTTGAACAGGATGATTTGCGAGGCTCAAAGATTTTCAGCCACAAAGGAAAAATCTATGATAAGGCATATTTTATATGCGATTTTCAAGTAAGTACATAATTTTGTTTTAAGATTTTATATTTTAAAAGTCCTTAAGAGCACTTTGTGCCATTTTCTGTAAACCTTTTTTTCTGTGAATTTTATCTATTTATTAAAAATAATCATTGTATACACTGAAAGATATTACGCCATATATAATAACCACATATGATATACATATATATTATACAATATACAGCACTTTAAAATGCAACTCTGAAATGGTATTAGGTAAAAAATACCTATTTAATACACAAATATAAATATTAAACACAATTCACTAAAATATTAAATACAACTAAATAATTTTGTATATTTTTTACAACCATATAAGTTTTAACTTATAACCATAATCCCGTAAGCTTATAAGACTTCCATCATCCGGCGGATTTTTCTTTCTTATGTAAATCCACGTCATTTTTATAGTTATAGTGTATTTATGCAACCACCCTGTTTCTAAATATTTAAATGTAATTACTCCTTTGTAGTTGTATCTCTTACTATAATTCGAGGGCTTAGAGCATAACAGGCGTATCTACAAATTTTAGGTTTCTGAATAACGTTTGTTTTCTCCTAAAAAATAATATTATTTAAAAAAAAAACTTATTTGTGGCAATGTACAGGTATTGTACAATTATTGTACATTGCCACCAACAAGTTTTTTTTTAAATAATATTATTCTTGCATCGTAAGTTAGCTAAGTGGCTAAAAATTTCAGTTTGTATTTAATAACTCAGGAACCCTTTGAGATATAGCAACAAGGTTTTGCACATGAACTAATATTAGTAAGATCTTCCTATGTTATTTTTATGTACTTATTTCAACCAGGGGTGTGGGAAACGGAAGGGCATTATCAGGTTTTTGTCCAAAACTTTTTTCTCTGTAACTTTTTTGTGATTTTATTTTTGGATTATGATTCCTCAGATCAAAATACATAAAAAAAAGCACTCTTGTTGAAATACTGTAGGATTAACCGTTTTCGAGAACATTTTTTTTTGGAGTGTTACGCCCATGTTAATGGTATAGGAAAATAGCGTTACAGGGGGGTGGGGTCCAAAATGATCAAAATTTGCGTTACGTAATACTTGGAAATTCCCTTACGACGCATTTTTAGACATATGTTTGTAGGAACTTTTTGTCATATTTTATGATGTAGAATCGCCCCTTAAAATTTCGGACTCTACTACAAATACACCGTGTAAACAACTACAAAAGGTACTTAATATTATATTTATTATAATAATTATAGTTTTGTTTTCTGAGTGTACCTATAGGTAAATTTCAACTGCGCCTTCGCCAAAATTGTAAAAATACTATTAAAAAAATCTTCAAATATACATAGTAACTTAAAAAAAAATAATTAACAAATAAGTAAAATAATAATAACAAATAAGTAAAAAAAATAAAAATAAAATAAACTTCAAATATATGATTTTTGACCTTCTTGTTCGTATAATAATATGTAAGCATCCCCTGATACGATGGATGTTGGTGAAATTGAAGATACCCTAGAGTCATTGTATTCGTGCCACGTGTAATTATAGGGATGTTTACAGTAGGCGGTGTAGTGACCGCTATAAGTGGTACCACTGTGATTTGAAATAGCGTATAAGTTGTATCTGCAGGGTGTGACGGACTCTGCGGTATAATTGTTCATATCTAAACTTATTAAAGGGAAGTCTACGATGACGCTGAGCTTTCTCTGGAACTGTTCAGTTTGGGAGAAGCGTTTGAGGTGGATTACTAAGATTTTCGCGAGTTTTTTAAAAGCCTAACTAGTAGAATCTATATGTTTTCTATTGATTTAAGTTGTAAAAAAAGTTCAAAATACTAAACAGAAAAAAAGTATTTCTTGAACCAAGGACACGCGTCTTTTAATATATTCAAAGCCATATCCTCTTGTTTCAAGGCTAGCATTTCTTTGAAGATACCGAAAGGCACGTGCCCTTGGCGTAAGGAATTCTTTTTTTGTGTTAAATACTACTAGCGTATACTCTAAAATGCAATTTTAACCCTCTACCACAGACGGCATTGATTTTATGCCTGCATAGTACGCAATTTGTGATTTTTCCCAACTCCGACTAAAGGCCTACCTAGAAGCTTGCATAAGAACATAAAATATAAGAATGCGATGCCGTGATTGGCTTACAAGATACATGGCGCCACATCAAGCCAATCACGGCATCGCATTGTTATGTACTGTTGTTATGCTAGCCTGTGGATATGCCCTAACTACGGCATTCCGTGTCTCAGTACCTTTCGGACATTTAGTTTCAGCCCCAAATCCGAGCGAAGATGTTGGTATGTTGCACAGTTATTTTTCACGACCAACCGAACGATACATCAGTCAAAACAAAAAATCGACATTTAAATTGTTTAAAGAGAGGCGTAATTTTTACGCTTTGTCTGTAGTAACGTTCCATAAATAAGGAGTCTGTGGTAGAGGGTTAAGTATACTCGTTTTTTAGAGAACTGAGTTTATTTCAAACGCATCTACCAAAAACTTAGTCCCAAAAACACACTGTCGGTTCATTAGATCATATATACATAGATGCGCCTTGAGTCCACGTCAAACCGAAATGTTTTCATTGCTATATCCAGGTAGATTTCACCTTCCCGCTTCTGGTCACCACCCACCGCTATAGTGGTTTGTTGACAAATATGTGGATTATTTTCGAATGATCACCCTACCCTGTATTACGCAATAGCATATTTCAGAAATGTTCCCGATTGTTTTCGGCGAAATAAGTATTTTTTACAATTATTTTAGGACAAAAATAACTATTTTATTTCAATTAACTTTTATTGGACGGGCAAAAATTCAATGATTTTCAACATTGCCTTTGCTTAATAAAGTTTAGACATAATATTCGTTAAAGAAGCTACCTTGGTTTTGCTTTTATTTATCGGTAATTAAAAAATTATCTGTGATCTCATCTCCTCTATAGTATAAAACTATTGACGTTCACATTCAATGTCATTTAAAAATTCAATATGTCAAAAAAATATCCGAGCTTTTCATTCTACGCGATCGATATATGGAATATGGTCGTCTAAAAATAAATATTGTAGACCTGTGTAATAAATACAAGACTCCTGTAATCGAAATGTATTCTGATTTTTGTTGCAGGGCTGAAAAAGGAGATTTGGGTGTGGAATATGAAAATGTTTGCCATAACGATAACTTTACGGAATGCTCGATACCTTTATTGGATAACATAATAGAAACCATCTCGGGAAGTATATAAAAGGGAGCGACTAAGCATTAGGGTGCCCGGCACCTACGGAATTGTTTGGGTCCCACCCCTTAAAATTATTTCTTTACGTGAAAAAACAACCCTGATTTTTTTTAGATTTTTTACAAAATATTTTTTGAATAGACAATCATGTGGAGGGTTTTTATTTTTTAAGGATATAAAAACATTGATATTGGACATTAATAAAACAAAAAAGTGTGGATAATAAAATAATATTCTCAATTTTTATGCCCCTCTACAAAAATAAAAACGGCTTTTTTATGCGGTAAAAATGTTCAAATTCAGGAATTATATTTACTTTTTTGAAAAAAGTACAGGAAGTCCAAAAAATAAATATATCAATAAAAGCTAAAAAATTCATTAAATTGCAATAAAAATATCAATTTTGTAGCAGAATGTTTTCAAAATGCCTTCTAATATGTTACGGTACTATATAATGAAACACATTAAATAAGATTATTTGTCAAAATAAAGTATAGGGAGCAAACCTTTAGTTTATTTTTATCTGAAAAAAAAATCAGCAACACCCAGTTATATAAATAAACACATTTTAAAGCAATTTGTACATATTATTATACTTTTTTGCCAAATATCTCTTTTATCGAAATAAAGTGATTTTTTTACATTTTATGAGATTTGAGATTTTTTTGGACATCCTGTTTTTTTTTTCTCCAAAAATTAAATATGGGGCGTTAATTGGTACTTATCAATGAATTTCTAAAAACAATTGACCCATGAGAAACATTTCAAAGTAACCTTTTTTGTAGCATAAATTAGCTTCATACCATGTTTAAACCCTAGTAAAGCCATTTTTCTTATGTATAAGGGTATTTTTTTTTTAATATTCTATTATCATTCAAAAATAATTTCCCTTCCCAAAATCGCCTGATTTCAACGTGTTTATATTTAAATAATTTAATTTAATTTAAACTGCCGGGCGCGACCTCTAAATATTTTTTTTTAAATCTGAAAAAAACTGAGGGTTGTTTTTTTGACTTAAATGAACAATTAGTAAGTGTGTCAAATACCGCCTGGATCTAGTGCCTAAATGGGCCCCTTGGGGCCCCAGGCCTGCAAATAAATTAATTTATATTTAAAAATTTAAACATACCTACATTGATAAAAAGGATTTATTTGGATATAGCAAATTAAATTATTTGGTTGTAACAAATTTTATTGAAGCAAATAAATATTTAGTTCATGTAAATAAATATTTTAATTTTAAAATGATTTCTTAATGGGGATAAAATAGTTTATTTGATAGAAATAAAATTTATTTGTCACAACCAAATAATTCAATTGGCCATATCCAACCAAATATTTTGTTGACACAAATAAACTGTTTTTTCAGTGTATTTCTTAACTTAGACTTGCAATTAATGTATTACATCTCTAGTAAATATTAAGTTTACCTTGAAAAATTTTTTTTTATCCCAACTCATAATTTCGTAGATGTCAAAACAATTTTTTTACTTTAATTTTGCGTGCACTGAACTAGGAGTGAAACTTCAAATTGGGGGCCTCCCCATAAGATTTCTTGTAGAACTCAAATTTTATGGAGTGGTCCGCCTTTGATGTGCCGCCACATTAAATGGACGCCCTGAAAAAATCCTCAGTCCACCACTGACGATATGAATAATGCATGAGAAGAATACGTTTAATAAAGAACGACGTCGTATGCTGAATCAATAGTCTGTTCCTATGTGATATTTTTGGATATTTACATTAATTTAAGTTAAAACAGGACCGTAACTGAGAGTTCAGACCACCCCTCCTACTTCCCAGACAAATATGGTTAAGCTAAATAATTTATACAGGTTGATCAATAACTGGCATGCCAAATTTTAAGAGGTGATTCTGCATTCAAATATATCAAAAAAGGTTCCTATAAAGGTCGGTCCGCAAATGAGCCCTAAGGAAGCTACGGCCCTTTAAAATTGTAATAAAAATAAGGTTTTTAATTAATAACTCTTTTACCCTTTAAGCTTTAAGAGATTTTGCACATATACTTATTGCCCTTATAATATAAGGGCAATAAGTTAAAGTTAATTTATTTTTTGAATTTATCCAGAGGAGTCCCAAGACGGAAAAAAATTATTAGGCTTAACACATTTTTGCCCCAAACTTTTTTATATGTACTTTGTTTTGGATGTTTTGTAAAATTATGGATTCCTTGAGTAAAAATACATAAAAAATGTCATATAGTGTAACACTGTAGGAGCAACCGTTTAAAAAAAATGCAATTAAGAGGAAGTAACATTTTCTGCCACCAAAAATGTTACTTTTTAAAAGGCTATTACTCCTTTAATATTAAATTTAGGTCTTTTGGTGAAGAATACTTTTTTGCTCAGTTTTAAATCAAGAATCACCCTGCGGCATTAAAATTTTATTGATGCTTTTTTTTTGTTCCACGTTCAATATGTTTGAAGGACCGTAGCTCCTTAGGGCTCATTTCCGTTCCAACCTTCATAGAAACTTTTTTTCTTTTTTTTTGTAATTCTTGATTTTTCCTACACATTTTAAAATGATTCAAAAATCCGTTTTGATTTTTATTTTTTTCTAAAAGTTTGCCCCTTTATCCCTAGTAGGATTATTTTTATCTCAAAATGATGTATTTTTGCTACAAAAAATTAATTAGACATTATATTAACTCACACTGATAAAACAGTTTATTTGTGTGTACAAAATATTTGGTTGGATATGGCCAATTGAATTATTTGGTTGTGACAAATAACTTTTATTTCTGTCAAATAAACTATTTTGTTCCCATTAATAAATGATTTTGAGATTAAAATATTTATTTGCATGACTAAATATTTATTTGACCCAAATAAAATTTGTTACTCGCAACCAAATAATTTAATTGTCCATATCCAAATAAATCAAAATTATCTTTTTTATCAGTGCAGGGATCTAATTTATTATGCCTAACGTATACACTGATAAAAAGGATTTATTTGGTTGTGAGTAACAAGTTTTATTTGAGTCAGATAAATATTCATGTAAACAAATATTTTAATTTCAAAATTATTTATTAATGGTAACAAAATAGTTTGTTTGACAGAAATAAAATTTATTTGTCACAACCAAATAATTTAATTGGCCATATCCACCAAATATTTAGTTGACACAAATAAACTGTTTTACCAGTGTACGTTCTTCAGTTTTCGTATTTACAAGGAATATGACAAACCGTCGGATTTTTAAAAAGTTGTTGAAAACTGAAAATTAAGTAGGTATTACGTATATATGTGCAGATATTTTTATAATATATGAACCCTGCACAAAGAAACCCAAAAAGTGTGTCAAAGCCATTCTTCTCAGGAAACGCGTTTAAAGTTTTGCAAAAGTTTTGCTAAGTTTTGCGAAAGTTTTGCTTTAGACTCCGGTGGATTTAGGGGGGCTATGCCCCCCTCCCCCGACATATATTAGCATAGAAATACCTTCAAAATTATATTTTTGGTAAAAGCGCAATTTTTTTCCTTATGAATGCCCCCCCTTAAAAAGAAATAAATCCGACCCTGTTACATAAAAGTGAAATACGTAAATTTGACACACTATAGTCCGTCCAAGTATGCAAGATAGTAGTTTAAAATACCAGCGATTTTTAAGATACATCATTGGTTAAAAACTCCTACCTTTTAATATATAAAATATTGTGATATTTTTTGTCTATGACAATGATATACGGTCGTTAAAGCTAATAAAAAAAGAGAAAGTTACATAAAAAAATGGTTATACTTAATGTTATTTTGTATGGTATTGAAAAAAGTACTTTTTTGGTTTATTCTTGATACACTCACACTAAGTTAGCATATTCTACATATTGTACAAAAGCAAATTATATTGAACACAACGTCAAATTTTTAGGTTACAATTACAACTTAAGGCCTATCCAGAGGCTCGCATAACAACCATTACAAGAAACATGACGACACATCAAGCCAATCCTGGCATCGCATTCTTATGTACTATGCTTATTATGCGAGTATTTGGATAGGCCCTTTCCAGAAAAACAGTACCGATATCTGTTAAATTTTTGATACACTACGATTTATGCATAATTATGCTATTTATGTGTTCTGTGGTGTAAAACGGGCCGCGTCCCTTAATATCTTGGGCCGCGTCCCTTATCTTGCATAACTGGACGGAGTATAGGTAGGTTTCTCTTTGCAGGGTCACAAATTAAAAAGTTATACTAGTATGCATAAAAATATAAAATCTAGATGGAGTGACTTTAATAAAGTGTGTCACTTCCTGGCCCCCATATTTTTTTTAGTTACGGCCCTGACTTAAAGACTAAAATTCGAGACAGTCTATTGATTTTTCTTAAAGACATAATATCTTTGATATGTTTATATTAAATTATGTTTTGACTCTATCCGTTCCATTTAACTACATAGATATTAAGTTTTAGTAAACTTATTTCAAGAAAATTTAATTTAGGGTAAAAGAGGAAGTTATTGGCCACACACCCCCTGAAGGCAAAATGGGTTTTAAAATTAAAGCATCTTTTGCAAATTTGCATGCAGTTATTTTACCATTACCTAAGAAACGGACAAGGTATTGATTTTGCTAAAAGTGGCTATATACTAAGGTAGCCCTAAACTAACTGTATGCAAATTTGCAAAATGTGCTTTATTTTTGAAACCCATTTTGCCTTCAGGGGATGTGTGTGGCCTTTTAAGGATTTTCTTTAACTAATTTAATTATAACCATAATGTTTTTTATTTATTTTAAAGTTATGATTGTACTAAAATATAAAGAAACCCACATTTTTTTGCTATATTAATTTCTAATTTTAATAAATTAACCCAAAATTAGCAATGAACATTATTAATTATAATAATAATTATTTAAATAGCATAAGGCCAATTACTAATCGATGGCCAATAACTCCCCTTTTTAAGTGCATATTCACAAGCTCGCATAAGAAGATAAAACATAACAATGCGATGCCGTGATTGGCTTGATGGGCCGCCATGTATCTTGTAAGCGAATCACGGCAACGCATTCTTATATTTTAGGTTTTTATGCAAGCTTCTGGATATGCCTTAACCTAGGTTAATTAAAATACCAACCTTCTTAAATTTTGTTTCAATTTACCAACTTTTTCGAAGTGGTTGGATTGGTTGTCGTAATATTTATAATAAAATTAATTATTTTCTTTTGAGTAATCAAAAACTTTTTTCGAGATAATTAGAATTATATTTTAAGCAATCCTATAAAAAATATAATATAGGTATACTAAAAAAGTTCACACAAAAAAATCAAATTGTAAATTAATGTAACAAAAAAGACTAGAACAAAGTTACTTAAATTCAGAACTCGCGTACAGAAATTTGAGGGTATATTAAAAACCCTCTGGAAAATATGAAAAAAATTTCAAAAAAAATCCATCTTCAATACTAATTAAAAAGGAAGCTATTTAATCTGACCAATCCTGTTGCTGGTGTTAAATTACCTACAAATTAGTTTTTCCCTACTTATTAGTAACTATGGTTGCATTTTAATTGTTGACGCGTGCATTGTTTGAGACTTTCAACTTTAGAATCTTTTTAGGTTATTATATTTTGACAAAACCGACAGAGACTATCAAATATTCTATTTTTATAGGGTCACTCCATCCGTCGGTGGTTTTTTGACATTAATAAATATTTATGTAACATTTAATCACCATGTCAACTTACAGAATATGTACCTGCAATAATTAAATTTGCTTCCATAGCTACAAATTCAACTTTTAAAGGTAATTTAACATCAGCAACAGTATTGGTCCACTTAAAGCGTTCTTATTTTTGAATTGAACGAAGATGGATTTTTTTACATTTTTTTCATATTTTTCAGAGGGTTTTTAATATAACCTCAAATTTCTGTACGCGAGTTCTGGAACAGGCTGTTAAATTAATTAAAATAAAATAATAATTTAAAATTATTTGATTTTTTGATGGTACAAAATTTGATTTATTTCTTAAATAGAAAGGTTACTACAATGTAGGTCTTAAATATTAAGTGTTAGAAACAAATAACTAATTTAGTTAATCTAAAGATAATTTTAGTTAAAGTTAGACTATTATTCTTGCAGATTTCCTAAAACACATTAAAGGTTTATTTAACTAAACCAATAAAATTAAATGTTCAAATTTTTAGTCAGTTTAGTGTTAATTACACTAGGCAACAAATCGCAACTTTTTTTTTTTGCCCCGATCGGAAAGTAAATTTTCTCTTACTAATTCGAGGGAGTAGAATCTGAATCTGACCTTAGAAAAATTCCAGCACCTAAAATTTTTGAGATATAAGTCCAGGTAATAATGACGTTTTTTTTTCAAAATCTTTAAAAAAAAGTGTAGAATTTTGAAAATTTTAGGGTATATTAAAAAAAATACGATGAATTCAAAAATCTATATGTCAAGGACCTACTGTCAGAGTAAGTACGCAAAAAAAAATAAAAAGCTTAAAATGAAAGTGCAGAGTTTACTTAATTGCACATTTGTGGCAAAACTATCAAATTTGTTTAAAAATTTTATAGGACTTAATTTGTAGATAATAAAATTCTCTACAAAAATATTTATACAAGTATTTTTTTATTTTGCTTAGTTTGTTCGTAAAAAGTAAATAAATGAAAAAGAAATAAAATTAAAGCACACAGTGTAAAATTTTTTCCCGAGCCCAAAGAATATATTTTTCTTATCAATTTAAAGGCCCAGAATCCGAATTTGACCTTAAAAAAATCCAGCGCATCTTATTTTTGAAATTTTAGTACAGGCAATTATGCCAATTTAAAAATAATTTATAAAACAAACTACTGTGTATTTTTTTTTCATTTTTTAGTGGTTCTACATCATAAAAATGTTACTTTATTACATAAGACCCATATTACGTATTTTTTTTTAATTCATTTTTTACCCCTAGTGATGATTTTTGACGATTTTTAGCATGAGTACGTGGCGATAAGCTTGTCCTATGAATTTAAGTATTCCATAGTCTAAGTTGAGTATTTTTTAACTAATATTGAGTCGACGAATTTAAATTTATCCTCGGAATATTTTTATCTCCCATGATTTTAGAATAAAAGAGGGCTAAAATAATGATTTTTTACCACTTTTATTTCATTTTTCTCAATTTTCGTTACGTAATACTTGAACGTTCCCTTAGGAAAAACTGTGAAAATCGGTTCGTTGCCGAAATGTTTTTTTTTTGCAAACTAGAACATTCTACTTTTCCTATATCTTAAAAATATCTAAATATTAAGTTTCATTATCTATTTACTTCCTCGCATATAGGTGGCTCTGGTTTACATAATTCATTTTCCTTCGGTTTTAAATTCCTCTCGCAAAACCTATCAGCTTGCGCCACCTGTTGACCATTCACGCAAATAACATCTCGCTTGCGATGTGGAGGATGCTTGCCCTGAAACATAAAAGAAGAAATCAGTAGAGTCGCTCCATCTGGCGGTAGTTCTGTGGATGGAAAAGGTCTAGGAATCAATATAAAGTTTTAGTTTCAGCAACATGAATAGAATCCTTTAAAAAGGATAAAAGTGTTTTCACAGTCAGAAAGAAGGATTCATTTAGCAGTAAAGTTTCCTTCCAGATGATAAATTTTAAAGAAAATTATTTTTACTGAAAAGAAACAAGGACTACGATAATTTTTCAGTAATAATATTACTACATTATTATAGAGTTCTTTTAAAATCGTACCATATTGTGCAAAGAAACCAATTTTCCTACTACTGTAAGTAAAGAAAACTCAAACAAGAGGGAGAAGAGTGTAAACATTAAATAAACAAGCCGTGAAGATATGTAATGGAGCTCTCTACAACTAGAATTATGAAACAAAAGACGTCTACCCTATCTCTATCTCATTTGTGCTACACATTCCAGCCAACCAAATAAATACTGTATTTGTTTTTCATACAACAAATACAGTATTTATTTGGTTGGCCGGAAAGTGTAGCACTTAGCGGCACGAACGAACATAGCTAATATGAATCTGTAGAATAAGATAATTCTACTAAAATTTAGATGGCGCCAGTAATTTCTTTAATAAAAATAATATAGTTACACTTTTCGCCCGGCCAAGTAGATATTGTATTTGTTCAACAAAGAACAAATACAGAATTTGTTTGGTTGGGTGGAAGTGGGAGTGTATGTATGCCTTCTATTCTTTTTGGCTAGAACTTTTGTCCCTGTCTAATCTAACGGGAGAAATCCCCATTCTACTTATTCCATTATACAGTGTGTCCCCGGATCGACTTGACAATACCATAAAATTACCTTTTTTCTGGATTAAGAAAAACTGCTTAGGGATTTCGCCCCGCTTGCTTAAAAACTAATTTTTGTCAAAATAAAAATTTTAAAAATTATAGATGGCGCCAGATATCAGTGAAAGAGTAAAAATTTTTCACTATTAGTGCGCTGTGACGTCATCATCAATTTCTAAAAAATAAATTTAGTAGTATTTTTATTTCAGAGCCCAAGAGCCCAACCAACCTTATTCTAAACGAAATACTAAAGAAAATCTGTGTTAAACTTTAAGCGTTAAGTAATAATCAAATAACGCCTTATGGTATAAACAAATTTTATAATTATCTCTTGGTATTTTAATATACACGTCCACAGAATCAAGTTTGGCCGCATTTAAACGATGCCGTAATATTTAAGTGACCCCTTAATCAAGTTATCCGGCTTATCCGATCATTTTCTAAAAAATTGGTTGGTATTAGAACCAAATTAAGCCGGTTTTAAGTGTAATTGCGTTATTGATTAGATTTATCTTAATTATCCGGCTTACCCGGCATTATCCGAGAGTTAAATTAAAACGGGACCACCTCTTGAATGTTCTCTTTAAGTTACAAAAGGTTTCATCAAATTCCGTTCATCCGTTCCAAAGTTATGCAGGAACAAACATAAAAAAAACAAAGTCACACGTCGAATTGATAACCTCCTCCTTTTTTGGAAGTTAAAAAGCATGTTTGTTGGGGCTCTTCATGACTGTTGTATAAAAACCTACTATTAAATAAATAAATATTACATAGGCATAAAGGTAACTAAGTAAATAAACTTTCTGACTTTAGTACCCAAATATAATAATTATTTACTGACATCAAAATTCCTTCTTACAAAATAATTAACTTGGAATTGGTTTAACTTTGGTTTTTGTAAAGCAAGCAATGCACAATAACTTTCGATTAGTTTCATGATTATCTACATTCATTTTTATTAAAAAAAAAACTTATTTTTACAAAAATACATTAAATCTTAACATTGCAAACACCCCTCAGAAGTGCACTGTGAAAAGGGATAGACTAAAAGCATACGGTTAAAATTTGGTTATAATTTAGACCTCCAAACAAATAGAAGGAGAAACATACAAAAAAAAAACGGTTTTCCAGTATGTAGGGACCACGAACGTAGAATGTAGGGACCCTACATACCCAACATCTCTACAGTAGGGATCTAAAAACGATAAACACATGCAACTTTCTTATCTTCCAGGGTTGCTCAAAAGTACAAAAGAATACAAACAAACCTTCACAAGCAACATTAAAATTAACAAACCTTTACAGATAACATCGTGTTATTTATTTCCATCTTGATATAAATTAATTTAAATGAGAAGTAAAATTAATTACAGTTTTTATTGCCCAGTCAAAAGTTTACATCAGATAAAAAACGTATTCAAATAATTTAATTTATGGCTCTTTGAGATTAATAGAAAATGCGAGTAAGTACTTGCTGTAACGTAAAACATTAAAATATTTATACTATAAGAACTAGATGAAACGTTGCAAGCACCCTGTCAAAACATCGGCACTATTGTGCACTAGAGCTATCTAGTTTGCAAATTTCAAACTAGGTGTTTTGTTTGATTTTAAATTCTGTATCTTTAAAACATTATATTCTAGCAAAAAACTGTATATAACATTTTTTATAGGGCTTAAAAAGAGATTTTTAAAATATAATTTTTTGAAATCGGGTTATAAATATGTGAGATATGCTAAAAAAAACCTTTTACGCCAATATCACGAAAACAATGCGTTTTAGGAAAACGTTGTTTATAACATTTTTTGACCAATTTAAAATTATTTTATATATAAGTGCTAAATTAACCAAATACAATAATTACTTATATTCAAAGAATACAAATAAAATTTCTTTAGATTTTTAAAGTGCCATTTCCTGGCCATAATTTTTTTTGAAAAAAAAAACAAAACATCAAAAAACGGTGGTCGCTATGATTTCGGCAGTTTGGATAGATTAAAAAAAAAACAAAACGGGATATTAATCAGTATCGAATTCGCTATATCTAGAAAAATTTATTTTGGCCGAAAATATTTCTAAATATTTCTTTGCACTGTGATAAAATCCAAATATAATATTTTTAGGGAATTTTATCTTTGGGTTGGTATTGAAGCCACAATATTATGTTGTCTAACGTATTTTACCGGTGACCATTTGCCACTTTCTAAATTTTTACGTCCTAGGCAATTGCCTAGTATTGCCCAATGGAAAATCTGAACCTGGAATAGCTAATAAATTTAATAGTATATAAATCTTTTCATGGAAATATTTTGTGTAGTAATAAATTGTTAATATATTCTATTGTGCTTTTATTGTTTAACATTATTTGGTTATTAAATATTAATTAGTGGAAAATTCATTTAAATCAAATAATTTAATAAATATATTATTAATTAATTACGTAAAATAATGCGTGTTTCGAACAAATATAAATTATGTTTAAAATAAAAGGCAGAGTAAAGGTCCTTTTCCCAAGTACCCAACTATGGATCCATTGGTTCGTTATGTTTAAAACGGATATTTTTTATTTTAGAAGAACTTTATTTCTATATTCGTCGAAATATTTTTGCAATCTTAATACGATTTTTTTTCACTTAATACTTTTATAGAAATAATCGTTTATCATATAGATATGCAAAAATACTCAGCGGTAATATCTTACTGTTGAATCTAAGAACATTCACATCAAGTAGAGACACGGCCTGAAGTCGTATTAAGGGTGCGGGTCCCTTTTAAAACACGATATTTTAAGAACGCTTTGACATAGGAACTTGAAATTTTGTCCAAAAGTTTTTGCCACGTTAAAAACATTTGGTCCAAAATTTATGTCTCTGTGTCAAAAAATTATTCAAATATCTAATGTAAAGTTGTTTTTTAAACGATTTGCACCATTAATTGACCTTGATCCCTGATAGCACAAAAGCCTTCTAAGAAGATTCTTAAAATAAATAGCAGGAAGGACAGCATGCTTCTTAGAAGCATATCTATTTTGCTCAGGATATTCTAAGAACGATTAAAGAAATGCAAAGGATACCGTTTTAATCATGCTGGGAGTTCCTAAGAAGCTTCTTGTAAGCCGCTGTATCAAATAAGAATGTTTTAAGAAGCATGTTAAGAATGTTCTTAGAAGTAGGTAAATTTACTTTTAAGAATATTCTTAGCATGCTTCTTAAAATATTCTTATTTGATGCATTTAAGTAATAATATTGAATATTGGGCATGCGCAAACAAAGTAGGTAGGCATTTCAGATTTCTACATTAATCTAGTTTTTCTCTTTCTTTCAAATATATTTTATGATATTCGATCCTTTTTATGGATATCATAAATTTGGACATGGCGAAATTTTTTACGTCTTTGTAATAAACCTAATAATTAAAGCATATAAAAATCTTTAGATATAGCATCCATCAGGTAAGACTCATATACGATATGCAGTTTTACTGTGAAACAAACTTTCTACCAGCCATAAAAATCATGCGCCACACAAAAATCCAATGTTTAGAGAAAAAAAATAGCAAATAATTATCATTTCAAAAAATTTTAATTTTTTGTCTAAAACTATATAAAATCACTTTATGTCTAAAAATACATCCATTTCTACTACTTAAGGGTAAAACTTATGTTATTAACAGTAATTTTAAGAATATTTGTAATTCTAACCTAACCAAATTAAAATAATATAGACGCCATATTACTATTCTAAAAACATTCCCATTAGAATATTTTAAGAATATATATTTGGGAATATTCTTAGCAAAATACTCTAATCATGCTTAGCATGTGCACTATAGCATTATTCTCAAAATATTCCCATTAGAATATTTTAAGAATATGTTTTGGGAATATCCTTAGCAAAATACTCTAATCGTGCTAAGAATGTTTAGAGTAGAAGCACTTATGCTACTACAGCAGTGCAACTTTTAAGAACATGCTTAGCATGTTTACAGCATTATGCTAAGAACCTTTTCAAGGGAACGATTAAAAAACCTTCTTAGGATGAAGTGTGTTATCAGGGATGCTCTACTCCATATAGCACAAGTTTTACGATGGATATCCTCAGGATATACTACAACCGCATTATTATTGCGCTAAATGTGACTCTTTATCATACTGAAAAAAAGTAATATCTTTTGTTTATCTAAAAACCAACATAGCATTTAGGTTAAATGTATAATAAAAACTCTGTACAATAATAATTGAATATATTTATTTAAGTGTAAAGTCTATGTGTAACTTTTTCATAATCTAGTTTTAAATCATACCATGGAAATAAACTTATTTGACACGTTGAAAGCCACATTAAATTACTTGTCTGGGGGGACTGCAAGCTTTGAATTATCGTTGAAGCTGCTGGTTTGCTTACAATGTTATTATAGTATAAATACCTCAAAAATAACTCCAGAATCGTACTGAAACTTCAGAAACTAGTCACAACAGTCCAGCCTAATTACACATTGTGTTACAGTATGTTAAATCCGTAAAAACCAATATAACAAAATATTTTAATTTTATTTCCAAAAGCAATAAACCAACACAGACCCTTTCCTTTGGTCCCACTGTAGTAGTCAATGTACAAAGTTATTTTTATTTTGACGTTTCTCACAAAATGTGTAATGTTGCCAAATCGTGCATTGACATATGTCAAAATTCGTAATTAATAGTTATTTATGGTACTAGTGGGTAAAGTAAGATATTGCCCATGAGAAAATTAACCTGCGAGGCGTCAGTCAAGCAGGTTAATTTTCAAGAGGGCAATATCGGTTTACCCATGAGTGCCATACAAGGTTTTATCCAATAAATAGTTTAGGTATTCATATTTTTATTAAAAATTTTAATGACATTTACAAGAAAATAATTTGACAAGTGACATTTGAGTGGGTAAAATAAATAATTATCCACTCAATAAAGTAAAAGCCACGCGGGGGTTATTATTGAGTTTATCTATTTAAAATAAAGCTGGTAATTGTCTTATTATCTGTATGTATTGGATAAAATAAAGTATGTTCCGGGATGTAAAAAGGGCTGAACTTTGTGCCAAGTATTTATTTTTTATGTATCTAAAAGCATGTAAAGTCTTATCTTTGCCGACGAATTAGCCCAAAATACGATACCCTCCTTTAAAAAAATATTCTATCTGTTTTTTAATTTTTTTTATTTTTTATTTTTTTTTTTTTTTGGTATTTTTTTTTCAAAATACATACATACCTTATCGTAACAGGTTACTGGACAGGATTGCCAAGGCCCGGAAAACCAGTGATAAGGACAAGGATCCTCATTACATGTCCTCATTAATTTCTGGGGTCGTTCATTTTCCTCACAGAGTAACTCGTCCACAATAGTGGGTCCATTTAATTCTGAAGCCACTGTTGCTATAGTTGATTCTTGACATAAAGGCTTCTTGTGTTGGACTCCTCCTCCACAAGTGGCCGAGCATTGAGACCAGACGCCCAAGATCCAAGAGTACTTTAGTTGTTTTTGAGTTTCTGGACGCCACATTGTGTATTTGTAGTCGATTCCAGGGTTGTAGGTTTCTCCCATGAAGAAAAGCTAGAAATGCAAAAATATATACTTTATTTTTCGAAATAGGAGAAAATTTAATGAAGTACTAACTTTATAAATTTATAGCTCAGTAGCCAGGTCGGTTAAAACGAATCAGGTAAGCAATTATTTTGATGAATATGTTAGGGCAAGGTCTTCTAAACAATATGATCTCAAAATCGACCCGAAAGTTTTAAAAAATGTCAAAATATCGAAAATTTGACAGAAAACTAAATTTTTTCCATCCGTGCGCAAGGACTCATTAACAACCCTTGTTATGTAATATACTATTAATATATGCCAGAGAGAAATTATATAGTATGTATAACAATCTTCTAGCTATGACAAGAATTATAATAAGTAGATATATAAATATTAAATTGAATACAAAAAATAAATTTCCAGTAAGGGGCTGTCCATATATTACGTAACGCAATTTTTCAAAAAAATTGACCCCCTCCCCCCCCTGTGTAACAAACTGTCACATTTACCAACAACCCCCCCTCCCCCCTGTGTAACGCGTAACAATATAAAAATTTGTATTTTTTTTTCTAACATATCTTGATACAGAATTCCGCATAATGCGAGATGGTAAAAAGACAGTGTAAAAATAATACATATTTATTATAATAATACATATAGCACTTAATGTACTTAAACGAAAAAATCACTCAAACTTTAAAAAAATATTCATAATCAATATCACACAGGGAAAAAATACTAGGTACCTCTTTTTACACTGAGTGTCACATATAACACGTATATTGTTTATGCACAGGTACACAAAATAGTACACACATTGGTGTGAGTACACATTCCGCGCGAAAATGTATCATCGCCGATGGTTCATCGGCAAGATCACGCAAGAACAGGGCCGTAAGATTTTTTTTTAATATCAATGTCAACAGTTTTTTTACTGATTACAATATTATTTAAATATGCATAGTTTCCTCAATTTTTGTGTGAAAAGGGGAATTATGGGCCACTAAATAGTAATTTATGTTGAAATAAAAATACATCTGCCAAGCTTAGGAAATAAACATTAAATTTATTAAATTCCGTTACGTAACGTTTACCTAGACCCCCCTCCCCCCTGTCACAAACTGTAAAAATTTCTCTGACCCCCTCCCCCCCTAGGCGCGTTACGTAATATATGAACAGCCCCTAAATATACAATCACAGATAAACATCAACTAGAAATCAGTATAATAAATTGCAGCTTTAATTAAAATTTTAAATTAATTAACTCACTTAATCGTTGTAATTCAAACGAATAGTTTTATTACAAACACAAGTGTGCGAATAAATGGCTCGGAAATTAAAATCAAGTACAACTTGTTATACTAATTGAAGCTTAATAATCTTGCATCTTCATAAGAAGGTAATTTACATTTTTAATTTATCGATTATTTTCTATGCAGAATAGGGTGGATTAAAAGTTAAAATTCAATATTTCATAGAAGATAGTTTTTAGTCCAGTCAAATAACGAAAAATTCCTGTGTTATAATGCGGTTAACAGGCTAATATTTTAAAGGGTAGTAGTGAGTAGTAGTGGGTAGTAACAGAACACTACTTTTAGTTTTTCACAGGGTGATTTGCTAAGGGGTGTCCGCTATCTTGAATTTTAGGGGTGAGTGCGGTTATCTCGCTAAATATGCATTTTACGACAAAAATGTATATAACCAATTTAGTTAAGAAAAAAAAAATCCAAAAAGTTTTGTTTGGATGATTTTTTTATTATACTTACATCAAGTTATAAATTTTCAAATATGGCCATGTTGGGGGTAAAAGTCGTTTTTTCGATTATTCAGCCAAATTAATTATCGGAGGATAAAAGAGCAAACTTATAGCTCTTGAAATTATCTATAATTTTTGTATATTATAAATTTTCGTTTGGTATTTTGTAACGGTTACAGTGAACAGTGAAAGTCTAGTTGCGTCCTCTGTAAGCGTACCAAAGTACCTATGAAAATTTATAATACATGTATACATGTATATTAAACTTATAGAGAATTTTAAGAGCTACAAGTTTGCTCATAACGACTTTTATCGTCCGATGAATAATTTGGCCGAAAAATGGAAAAAAACAATTTCACCTCCAACATGGCTATTTTTAAATTAACTCGATTGTTATTAATATGTTAAAAAAAATTATCCCAACAAAAATTGTTGGAAATTTCCGGCCGTGTGAACCTGGCCATGAAGATGGGGCACTTACGAAATAAGGGTCCTTTCCTAAAAGGGGACCCCCTAGAAAGGTTAGTGCCCCAATTGGTTTCGTTAGTGCCCCTTTGGTTCTCGACTTATAAGGTTGGGGAAAAAACACCTGTTCTTCACAAAAAAAATAACGATTTTTTCGATTTTTTTTATTTATCACTCGAAAGCATTTCGTTAGTGCCTGTTAGTGCCCAGAATTTTTTTTCTCCATCCCCAAAGGTTAACTCTCAGGGTCACCTCCAAGTTGATAATTTTAAACCGTCACACTAACAAAACTAAAAGAAATAATTTTATTTTTTTCGCACATAGGAGGTCTCTAGCGTTGGTAGAGGTTAGTGCCCAATCAAACTCTCCTCAGCCTTTATTATGAGGCTCACCTCAGGGCTCCGAAAAAGTGAACAAAAAAAGTGTATATTATTAAAGCCTCGATTAAAGCATATACGAGTTCTTTGTCGTTAGTAGACGTTAGTGCCCTCAAAAAAATGACATAACGTCCAAAGACGACGACTCCAGAGGCTTTTAACTTTCCCAGATTTTAAGACAATACCTATACAGTATAACACTATATAACTTAAGCCGGGAAAATTATTCTAACCAAACTTTTGATCATCATTCAATTTTTGACATAAAACTTGAGTTCCTTAGTATCAAATTATTAATTTTGCTTTCCCATTTTTAAAATATTCAAAACTTTGGGAAAGCCTTGCATTTGTGCAAAAGTTTTAAAATTTGTTTCGGGTATTTTTATGACGTTTTATATATAAATCAATTTTGAGCAAAAAAAATCGGTCGGTCAAATACGTTTTGGTGTTAAAGACTTAGTATTTAACGTAAGCTAACGTTTACACCAGAAAAAAAAACGCCTACAAAATATATAGAAATAAAAGTAATAAAATTGTGGACTTGCGCCTTTTTTGAAAAAAACCAACAATTAATTATTTTGTTTTTGTCTTAAAATGAAGCATTTAACCTAAACTATTAAAAACATATAAAAAATAATATGTGCCTTTTTTTGTAAAACAGCTATTTCCAGCACAATTCCTCATTGTCGTAAAAATTTAAAATGGCTAAAGTATATAGTAAACCTAATTTGCCCAGAATAAATTTTACGTCATTGAAAAAAGGACACTTAGAAATACATTTGACCAAAATTTGAGAAAAATCGTAGGGGGGGCACTTTACGTAAAATCGGGTTAAACATAGTTATAAAAAAACGTAAAAAAATATTTTTGAAGAAGAAGAAGAAGAGCAGAAACCGACTATTAAAAAAAATTATAAAAAATTCAAGATTGTCATCTAAGTTTACATGGGTGCACCAAATTTCATCAAATTTGGATTAAAATTGTCAGACTTATAGTAATAAATTGAAAATAAAGCTGTTTTCTTTATCGTCAAAAATTGAAAAATTACAAAATTTTAAAAAAATCATATCTCAGCCAAAAAATTTTTTTAAATTCTTTTTTTTGCATAAGGCTTTTAGTATTAGAGTGGTGATAATATAAAAAAAGTTTAACGAAAATCCGTGACATTCAATCACCAAGGTGGTATGGATTCGTACAGAAATACCCATATAGTATTATAGTCTATGGTATGGTCTTAAAATCTGGGAAAGTTAAAAGCCTCTGGAGTCGTCGTCTTTGGACATTAAGTCATTTTTTTGAGGGCACTAACGTCCACTAATGATAAAGAACTCGTATATGCTTTAATAATATATACTTTTTTTTGCACTTTTTCGGAGCCCTGTGGCGAGCCTCATAATAAAGGCTGAGGAAGTTTGATTGGGCACTAACCTCTACCAACGCTAGAGAGCTCATATGTGCGAAAAAAACAAATATATTTCTTTTACTTTTGTTAGTGTGACGGTTTAAAATTATCAACTTGGAGGTGACCCTGAGAGTTAACCTTTGAGCATGGAGAAAAAAAATCCTGGGCACTAACAGGCACTAACGAAATGCTTTCGAGTGATAAACAAAAAAAATCGAAAAAATCGTTATTTCTCTTTTGTGAAGAACAGGTGTTTTTTTCCCCAACCTTATAAGTCGAGAACCAAAGGGGCACTAACGAAACCAATTGGGGCACTAACCTTTCTAGGGGGTCCCCTTTTAGGAAAGGACCCTTATTTCGTAAGTGCCCCATCTTCATGGCCAGGTTCACACGGCCGAAATTTCCTCCTTAATAAAATTGGTTATATGCATTTTTATTGTAAGATGCATATTAAGCAACCCACCCCTAAAATTCAAGGCACCCTTCTACCTTCCACTGGTTGTTCGTTTTGGCCATTCTTTGAAACATAAACTGCCTTCAGGATTACCGTGATCCCCTATATCTTAAAATTTGGAATAAAATTTTCAATCTATTTTATTCATATTCAGATTTTTCAATATATTTTATAACAATAATACTGCATTATAGTTGATTCAATAAAACAAAAACAAAATTTGTTATTTTATGGGAAAACTAAATATTTTTATACATATCTATCAACAATACATGTATACCTACCTACTTTATTTTTATCATTCTGATACAGGTACATAGGTACATACGCAGGGCAAGATTTAGGGGAGGGGAAGGGGGAAGACCCTTAAATTTGTAAAAAAATCACCTACGGCGCTGGGGTGTTTATTCGTTTTTTTTTTTAATTTAAGATTGTAAAACTTAAACGTAAACATTGTAAGAGTTTTCGCCGGTGGCGCGCCGCGGCGCTTAAGCCTTCTTGCATTTTTGTAAAAATTTATATTGTAACAGTGCACTGTCACAAGTGTTTTAAAATTAATATACACTATCAAATTTGTAAAAAAATTGCCCATAGTCCTAGAGCCCTCTTGCACTTATATGAAACTTAAAATTGTAACAATGTTCTAAAATCAGAATGGACGCCTGCAGCGCGAGGGCTTTTTTACGTTTTTTTTTTGAGCTTGTAAAACTTAAGCATAAAATTTGTAAACAAAATTTGCTCTGGCGCCAGAACATTTTTAAGAAATATAAAAAAAATCGCCTAAGGCTTTCTTATTTTTTTAAACTTAAGATTGTATAACTTGAGATTAAAATATGAAAATAAAAAAAGGCAGAAATTAACATACTTTGTAAAAAATTTGGCCTGCGGCGCTTAGTTAATAAATGGGCTCGTCATTTTGGCCCCCACCGTACTAGTGCCCTGCACGGGAAAATTATGTTATGGAAAAATGGGGGGCCCGAATAAAAAGTTCACCCGGGGACCGACTGGGTCTGTCCGACCCTGTACATATGTACATATAAATATTTACATATACATGTACACACATATATACTAGTAAAAAAGCTTTATCTACTATAGTCAACGAACTAATAACTATTCTCTCTAGAATAGACATTTCATTCGTAAAAACTGACAAAAATGTAGCCAACATATAAATTCGTCTGTCTAACTCGCACAGACAACAATAACAGATACTGGTTATTGTTACTGTTTAGGCCTGAATATACCTACCATTTGTTTAGAAACAAACCGAGATGTTGGCGATACTTTATATTAACGGTATGCGTATTCTAGAGAGAAGAGTTATTAGTTCGTTGACTATAGTATATTCCTACAAATAAATAAAGCAATAGAGACCGCATAATAAATATTGGTTGCACCAAGGCCGCAATTACTTCTTTATAGAACTCGCCCCATACCTCCTCTTGCAAAAACCATGCTTGACCAATAAAATAATCTTTCTAACCTTGACACACAAATAAAAGTTTTAGCCGGGAAGGTGTATCTACACACAAAAAAACATTTTTTTTTCAAATAGGTTAGGATAGTGATTTTTTTTAAAATATTATATTATGATCCAAGGACGAGAAATAACTTTCTCAGTGGCACGCGGGTGTTGAAAATCGAGGCATGAGTCGAGATTTGCATCCGCGTAAGACCGAGATATATTTTTCGTCCGTGTATCATACGCTATTTTTTATTCGCTTTAATAATTTTTTAATTTAATTTAATTTTTTTTTTTAATTTTTATTTACTTCCAAAGATGTACAATATACATATAAGAAATAGTCATCTTGATATTACAAAAATAAAAATATACAAGAAATCTACAAGTAAAATTTCAAGCAAAAAAAATTCAAGTTAGGTAATACTTAAAACTTAAGAGAACTTAATAGGTACCTAAAAATTATTGAAAGATAAAGATTCATTACTACTTATTTAAATAAACCTTAAATATATAAATTATGTAAATTATGTAAATTTCTTGTCGGAAAACTCCTTTACGGAGTAGAAACAGTTTTCCGACAAGAAAGTCTTGGCCCTAGATTTAAATTGTGTGAGGCTGGCTGCACTTTTTATATGAGAAGGTAAGTTGTTGTAAAGTTTAACCGCAGTAAGCTTTGGTCCCCTATTTACCTGCACAAGATTACTTGTAGGGGCATATAAAGAGTCTGATTGTCTAGTGATGTACATGTTTACATCCCCACAACTGACAAAATCATTTCTATTTTTTCTAATGTACATGACGCACTGAAAAATATACAAACTATAAATTGTCATAATTCTATTTTCAGTAAATAATGACCTGCACGAGGAATTGTAAGGAGCCTTGAACATTAATCGAATAATTCTTTTTTGAATAGTGAGGACTTTGTCAGTGTGGGCACTATTTCCCCATGATTTGAGAGCAGGCCCACGCACTCCATACGCATATAGTTTTTTTAACTCGAACAGTTTGATATCTTCCAGACAAGTAGGACTCCACCCAGAGGAGTCCATATGCTAATATAGAATGAATGCATCCATAATAGAAGTTTTTTAATGTATGTAAACTAACTGTATCTCTTAATTGCAATATGCAGTAACTCTTTATGGCTAATTTTTTAATCAGACTGTCTATATGCTCCTTCCAACTAAGCGTAGAGTCAAGGATCACCCCAAGGAATTTCCCACATTGACTCTGCTCCACCGTTTTACCATTTGCCCTGACCATAATGCTCAAATTAGGTTTAGTATGTTTAGGGTGGAACATAATAAGGTTCGTTTTAGATGAGTTTAAAATCAAACCGTTTTCAGAGCACCATCTATTCATGTTTAGTATGGAGGTATTTAGGTTTGAACTGAGTGAGGGAAATTATAAATAAAACATTGTTCAGAAACACGTTACTGTGTTAATAATTCACTACAAAATTTGATTAAAATCGTTTTTACAATTTTTAAGAAAATCGCATTTTTCGATTTTTGTTCATCAGTACCTAACTATTCTTATTTGAGACAGTAAAGAAAAGAAACACTAAGAAAAACTACCCAAACCAATACTTAAAAATTCTGAAGTTTAAAGTTTGGTTCTGATCCTCAAAGATAATGCCCTCGATAATGCCTGTAGGCCTTTGGAGTCCAGAGTCTGGACGGGGGACGGGCGGGGACATCAAAAAACGTTTTTTTTTAGTTTAGACCTTCAACGGATAAATACATTTAAAATCTGTAAAACTTTTTTTTTCGCCTCCGAGGTCGCTCGAACGTAAAAATATGCCTAAATTATAATTATTAAGTTATAAAATATGTTACTTCAAATATGGGTGAGTAAGCAGATAGAACCAGAATGTATTTTTTTCTTTGTGTAGTATTTTTAAGCGTCGAAAAAATTTCGATTTAAAGACGAAACAATATTTTCTCACTTTAAATTCGATTTCTAAAATAATACTTCTTACAAATCTTCTTTTTATCTTAAAACTCCACTTTAAAAATAAATTATAGAACAAAGATATTGAACAGGAACTGGACAATATCTAGGGAACAAACATATATAAAGAGTCCAACTTTCATAAGGGCCTAATTGCCTATTTTTCAGAAAAATATAAATATGATTAATTTTTCTGGGAATCAAGATTTAATTCAAAAATACTTTAATTTTTTCTTTAAGCCATAATATCATACGCATAATTAAGGAAAACAAGCCGAAACGAATACTATTTTTACACGGCTGGCAATATCTTTAAAACGTTAATAGCATTTATATAGCATAGGAATAAATATTTAGACGTTCAAAATATTTCTCAAGAATTGAACGAAAAATGGATGCTATAATTGCGCGTCTAAAAAGGCACTAAAAAGGCACTTATATCAAAAAATGTATGCTATTTAATATTAATTTAAGGTCTTATTTTTATAGATACAATTTTTAATACTGAATTTAGACAGTAAATTAACAACCTATTTTAGGTCAATATTTTCGATATATTATAATTGTCTGTCAAAAATAGCATGCTATTTTAAGTGTCTATTTGTGCTAGTTGTGTGCATTTGGGGACATTTTAAGTACATATGTTTCTAGACGAAATTAGTTGCTTGCATTTAGTGCAATAGTTTCTAGCACCCATCTTCGTATGTTATTTTCATGTACTTCTTTAACCAGGGGTATGCGAAACGGGAGGGCCTTATCAGTTTTTTATCCCAAACTTTTTTATGTGTAACTTTTTTGTAATTTTATTTTGGGAATATGATTCCTCAGGTCAAAATACATAAAAAAGATACTCTTGTTGTAATACTGCAGGATTAACCGTTTTCGAGAAAAAATAATTTGAAGGTGAAATTTCACGGTTTGAGGACGAAAAATTAAATACTAATACGTTTAAAACCGAAATTTCAATGATGGTTATTCTATATCAAAAACTAAGAACAAAAGTTTTTATACATTTAGGTCGAAAAATTACTTTTAAAGCTACTATGGTCCTTTAAACATGGCGCATTTTTAGGAGACCATAGCTCCCTTAGGATTGTACCTGTATCATTGAAATTTCGGTTTTCAACATGTTAGTATTTAATTTTTCGTCCTCGAACCCTGAAATTTCACTTTCATATCATTTTTTCTCGAAAACGGTTAATCCTACAGTATTACAGCAAGAGTACCTTTTTTATTATATTCAAAAATAAAATTACAAAAAAGTTACACATAAAAAAGAGACTTAGGAAACATTCTGGGACACCCTGTATATGAAGTCAAAATCATAATAGTCGGAGAGCTGGTTACCATTTTTATTTCATTATTTGCTTTGGCTATATTTTATATATGTCTTAAAGTACATTCAAATTAAGCTATTTTCAAATTACTAGAATCCGGATGCGGTTCCTTTGGGTGCTAGAAGCTCCGAAAGCTATGGCAATGAGCTACCAAAAAATATATTTTTTAACTGGCCGGGTCATGTACATTTCATTTATTTAATACATTCATAGTTATACACAATAATTCTGGGGCCAAGGAGTAGAACAGTCTTTAAGAAATGCCTTTGAAATATGTGATACTTAATTTTTTAAAGAAATGATAATTTATGAAATGACACTTTGATGAAAATGAAAATGAAAATTACTAAGAAGATTTAGTGTTTACATATGTCAGCTATGGTTTTTAATAGTATATTATTTACCAAGTGAGAGAAGTTTAACATTTTTGACCTGAGTCAAATTGCGGGATGAGCGCGCTAGCGCGAAGCCCTCTAGACGCGGTCTAAAATGTTAAAACTTCACTCACGTGGAAAATATAGTATTTTTTTCACTACCAG
>OY294048.1:11964090-11986128 GCA_958510825.1 Brachypterus glaber | reverse complement strand
GTTCTATGTGATGTTGCAGACATGTAATTTTTATAGTCCATGTATAGTCCTTGGACTTTAACAATTCCGCCTCAAGTTATGTATCAGCTACATAACATGCTACATATCAGATACATACTAGGTACATAACAATAAAATTAGGCGTTTCCGAATTTTACTTGTTATGGAGTGCATCATAGATTTAGACATGGTGAACATTTTTACGTCTTTTTGATAAACCTAATAATTTAAGTATATAAATATCTTTATATGTAGCATCCATCAGGCAAAATTCTTATACGATGTGCATTTTTACTGTGAAAGCAAACTTTCTACCAGGCTTAAAAATCATGGGCCACATAAAAAGCCAATTTTTAGAGAAAAAATAGCAAATAATCATTTAAAAAAAAATATATATATTTTAATTTTTTGTCTAAAATTATCTAAAATGGTTTAGTTGTCTAAAAATACATGCGTTTCTACTACTTAAGGGTAAAACTTTTATTATTAACAACAATTTTAAGAATATTAGTGATTCTAACTTATAAAAATTAAAATAATATAGACGCCATATTTAGTATTGAATTCATAACATTTTATGTATCGTGTATGTTCTCGTACCATATATATGATACATAACATGCAATATTGCATGTTATGTATCATACATATGTATGTTACATCTTAAGTAATATGGCACATGTAACGTAAAAAATCTTTCTGTTATAGGGCATGTTATGTAGCATACATATGTATGTTATGTCTCATGTAATATGGCACATGTTACCTAAAAAATCTTTCTTTACCATGTTGCATCCATATATGTGCGGACTGGGCATAATGTACCAACTTTCATGAAAACTACCCCCCCACCCTCAGGGGGTGGAGTTAGATTTTTTTTACTATCAGCTTCACTTTCAGCAACCTCAAACACCCTAATATTCCAATTTTCACGAAAACTACCCCCGCCCCTCAGGGGGTGCAGTTAGAATTTTTTTATTATCAGATTCACTTTCAGTAACCTCAAGGACCCTTACACACTAATTTTCACGAAAACTACCCCCCGCCCCTGAGGGGGTGAAATTAGAAAAATTATTATCAGATTCAGATTCGTTGACCCCGAAAATCACTACATACCAACTTTGACGAAAATATTGAAAATATTTTAAAATATTTACCCCCTTACCCCGCAGGGGTGGAGTTAGAAAAAGTTTTATCATCATATGCAATTTCAGCGACCTTAAAATTATAGCAATTTTCAATTTTTTGTAAAAAAAATATTTTTCCCTATTTGCTCCCTTTGCTGCACCCCAATGATCACTAAAAACACTCCCGAGCGAGAACTTTTGGTAATATATATATATATATCTTGCACACAGTATTTCCCGGACAGAATGATCAATCGAACGACCTACCGATCGACCGACCGATAATGTTTTTTTGCTCGAAATTGATTTATATCGACATAAAACGTCATAAAATGCAAAAATAAGCAAAAAAAAGTTTTTTTTTGCAAAAATACAAGGCTTTCCAAAAAATTTGAAAATTTTCCAAATAAAAAAGCAAAATATGTATAAAAGATTAAAAATTAAATTTTGGCATCCGTTTAAAAAAAATGTGTAACTCATGGAGACCTCCCCCTACATATTTGCAATTTTGGTGAAGGCGCTTACAAGGAAACGTACGGCTTTCTACCTTAAAATTTTAAAAATATTTTTTTAAACATTAAACAAAAAAGATATTGTGAAATTTTGTAGGTTTGTTTCTAATTTATACATTTTTAATTTTTTTTTTAAGCGCCATTTTTGCCATAATTTTTTTTTGGCCAAAAAAAAAACATCAAACTGTGGTCGCCGTGATTCCGGCGGTAGTTTGGATTCACTAAAAAAAAAAAAAACGGGATATTATTCAGTATTGAAGTCGCTATAGCCCTTTTTCCGCTACTTTTCTCTTCTTTGGCCAAACAAATTTCTTCTAGATAGGGGGCTATGGCGACTTTAATACTGAATAATATCCCGTTTTGTTTTTTTTTTCAGTAGATTCATACGGCCAGAATCATGGTGACCAACGTTTTTTGTTTTTTTTTTTTCAAAAAAAATTTATGGTAAAAATACGGCACTTTAAAAATCTAAAAAAAATGTATTCTTTAAATATAAATAAACATACCTACAAAATTTCACAATGATATCTTTTTTCTTTCTATATAAAAAAAATATTTAAAAACAATATATTTTTAAAATTTGAAGATAGAAAGACCCCGTTTAAGTCAAATTCGATTAGCAAAATAATTTAAAAAATAATATAATTGTCAGTTTAAAAGTTTAAAGATAAATATGTCGCATAAAGTAACAACAACAAAAAAACAAAGAAGTTGAAACTGATACCATTTCTAGACGGGCTATAATGTCTTGTAAAAAGTAAGTAAAAAGTCACTATACCGGGCGAGTTTTAATCCATGGACACCCCCTAAAATGGAATTGGTTTCAGCCCGATCAAAGCAAATTTTTTGTAGCTTATATTTCTCAGCAAGGGCTACACAATTGCGTACAAAATATTTTTTTTTGATTTCCGTTTTTTTGCCGGAAACTAAGTTGAATTATTTTTTTTTAAATGACACCCCCTGTATATTTTTGCATTTTTGGATCCAGAAAACAAATTTACGTTTAAAAAAAATCATTTGAAAACTTTTTATTTTTTTAGTACGTTTTTTTATTTTTTTTTTATTAACATACAAGATTTAGTTTTATAAATAAAATCTTATTTGTTTGCTAAATAAATTAGATAGGGAAAAAAACAAATTTTATGCAAAAATCAAAATTTGAAAAATTTTTTTTACTTTAAATTTTTTAAAACGGGTTTCCCTTCATAACTTCATTTTTTCAAATGGCAATCCACTTGGAGGGTGTTTTAAGTTCAAACTTTTTGGTGCGCTATTATAAGGGCTACAAAATGTCGTAATTTTTTTTCTTTCAGTTTCACTTTTTCCGGATTAGGCTTTTTTTTTAATAAATAAAAAAATAATTAAATGACTTTTTTTAGATGTAATTGTTTTCTGAATTAAAAAATGCAAAAATATACAAGGGTTGTCATTAAAAAGAAATAAAATTGACTTAGTTTCCGACGAAACCGGAAGTGCAAAAAAATAATTTTATACGCCATTTTGTAGCCCTTTTATATAAGCTACAAAAAATTTACTTTGATCGGGCTGAAACCAATCTCATTTTAGGGGGTGGATAGATTAAAACTCATCCGGTATACTATATCGGGAAATAGGATGGACCTTATATTTTTTTATTACCTTAAAATTTTCATTTAGGTGTAAAAAAAATTCGGAAAATATGAGAGTGATCTAACTTCTATAAGGGTGTTAATGGGGCCCCTAAAATTCGTAAAATTACCATTAATTGTAAAAAATCGTTAAAAATTGTCTGTTATTTTTGTATAAGTCAAAAATTTAAAGAGCCTGAAATCTTAGTTTTTTCCTTTTGAGTATACAAAATAAATAAGGTCAACTTACGTAAACTACGATCGGTTCAAGAATAGGACCTGGGACGCGCACTTTCTCCAACTGGTTGTCCCTTACGTAGAGGGCCGGCGCTCCAGCTATAGTATATTCACCAGGCAGTGTGATGTGCCTGAAAATCAAATAGAAATAGATTTGAACAGATGAATAGATAAGAACAAAAAAGTTTATACATTAAGATAAGTATCTACTTTAAAAGACAATATTTTTTGCACAAGCATAAAGTAAGACAACAACCTAATGCCTTCTTGAATGCTAATAAAAAGTGTACAAATCAAAATTGAACAAAAAAAAATATTTTATTTCGTAGATCTTTTTTTTTTTCGATTTTCTTTACACCCTTTTTATCAGCATCCGGAAAGACATCTTTTTTACTGGCTAAACGAAACAAAGGCATATGAAACTGCATATAATAAGGTTTTTTTTACCACTAGTGAAAATGCTAAAAATCTTGGGTACGTTACATAGAATGACCCCAGAGCTGCATAACCCTAAAAAAGACAATAGTTTAAAGACCAAATGTATTGCAAAGAAAATATTCTTTAAAATGAGCATTTTCTTTTAGTATTTGTAGATACAACAAATTTCTTTTAAGTTGTTTGGTCTTTTTGAGTTAAATCAATTTGCAACGACAAATGGTACGTTCCTAACGTGATGTGACTAAAATAGACCAGATGAACTATTGAAAGCCAAAAATATTCAGTATATTTTTTTGTTCGAAAAAGGTTATTTAAATTAAAAATAAATATTTTTTCGAAAAACGACTGACACACCGACAGACAGAAGATATTTTTTCACAAAATAATCCTTTTTGTACATAAAAAAAAAATAATTTTGTGGGTGTAATTTATAGGTAATAGCAAGGCGTCCTTCTAGGCCGCGCTACTGGTGTAGGTACCAGACTTTTTAGTGATTCCATTGCCAGCTAAGTTGAAAATTTTGAAGCAAAATGCCACATATTTGTCAAATATAATCGGGTTATTCGTAAGAGACTATTTCACTAACAATATATAGGCCAATCAAAACCTTACATTTTTAGTTTTTTGACCAATCAGATCAAAATGAATCTAATAATTTTTGCACAATGCAATTATCACTTGGTTACTATGGAAACAAGAAACTAACAGTTACTGACATCTTAATAAATGTCACATTTTTGCAAAATGTGTTTTTAATTTGTGAAGCTTACCATTAGTTGATTTATTTTTATTGATAAGCAATATAAACGCTTATTTTATTACCAAAACATCCTAGGTATAAACCCTAATTAATTTCAGATAATATATTATATTTTATGCACTTTCCATCTTAAAAGCTTTAAATCAATGATATTCATAAATTTTAATTTATTTAATTGAATCTTGCTATTAAAAACAGGCAACTCAAAACTAATTTAAATACTTATTTATTAAAAATATATTTACAGTAAAGAAGTAAATAATTTACTTCTTTTAAACGGCGAAAATCAACATTAAATGAACAGTACAGCGTTCCTCAACAAGAGTTTTAAGTTAAAACGCATAAAAATAAAACATTTTTAATTTTTTTACCAACGCAGGACTTTCTTGGGGAAAGTAATATTCAGCGGGACTGAAGACTGAAACCGGATTTCCCAGATATAAATCAAAGAAGCAATGTATGCATAAAACATTTCTCAACGAATGATCATGCTAACTTTGTTTGAGAATATTGATGTATATGCGGTTAAAAGATGTCAAGGACTAGAATAAAATAGGCCCACAAAAAAATTGAGTTGATTACTATTAACTAGACTATATTTTGTAACTTATTCTTGTGCGCTGAAAACGAATTTATTTATTTATTTATTTATTTATTTATTTATTTATTTATTTATTTATTTATTTATTTATTTATTTATTTATTTATTTATTTATTTATTTATTTATTTATTTATTTATTTATTTATTTATTTATTTATTTATTTATTTATTTATTTATTTATTTATTTATTTATTTATTTATTTATTTATTTATTTATTTATTTATTTATTTATTTATTTATTTATTTATTTATTTATTTATTTATTTATTTATTTATTTATTTATTTATTTATTTATTTATTTATTTATTTATTTATTTATTTATTTATTTATTTATTTATTTATTTATTTATTTATTTATTTATTTATTTATTTATTTATTTATTTATTTATTTATTTATTTATTTATTTATTTATTTATTTATTTATTTATTTATTTATTTATTTATTTATTTATTTATTTATTTATTTATTTATTTATTTATTTATTTATTTATTTATTTATTACGTTTAAAGTTATTCCAGGAACTTATTTAAGGTATTTTGTACCATATTAGACTGTCAATACTAGTAATTTTGAAGTCTATAGCCATACCATTCCTTTTTAACTGTTGAATATCTTGCTGACCACATAACTGTTTTAAAAAACTGAAAAAAAAAACAATACTGGCACTTAAACTATTGAATTTTGGGAGTTGCGTCTAAAAACACTTTTAACTAGAAAGTCGAAAACAGTCTAACATTTTATTAAAATATTAACAACATACAGGATACACAGTGCTGATGATTCCCAAAAAGGATGAAATGGTACTATTTACTGTTTCCTGCTCATTTGATTTTTACGGCAGATAATTTTTTATATATATATATATTTTTTTCGGTTATTAACCGACAAACGTGCAGTATAGTTCTCCGCATGAAAGAAAGTCTTCGACGTAAGCGGGAGGATTCATTCGCGCTCTCTTCTTTCAGTCAAGAGCGTTATAAGGCGTGCGAGCCTACATCGGACCTCCCACTTGCACACACATTCCAAACATATTTCCCGTAGTCACAGATCCGTGCGTCAAACTATACCTATATTTTTAAAGACTGTCAATTCTTAACTTATACACTTCGCGCAAAAATTAAGGGAGCAGAAAATAATTCTAAATTTTTGGGTGATTTTTGACGAGCTGTATCTCAGTGAAAAATGGTCTTAGAGACTTTTAAAAAAAAGCATTTTGTAGCTCTAATATTCTAGTTTTCCGATATTTTAGCCAAAAAATTTTTTGAGCAACGGTTTGGACGTAATTCGAAGAAAAAACGCGAAAAAAAAAATTTCAAATTTTTCAGTAAATTTTTTCTTGCTCCACGGGCTCGGAATTTTTTTTTGTTTAAGCGATCATATGGACCAGATTGCCTGTTTATTCAGATTTAATTTGAAGTTTGGCGATTTTCTCTACGCCAATTCCTCACGGAGATATCCGATTTTTAATGAAAAAGGATTGTCAAAAAAGGGGTGAAAAAACTATTTTTTCATTTTAAACAGATTACACATTGTTTATAAAACATTTTTGCTCCTTTATTATTTTTATTAATTTTGATCGATCGGTCCAGAAAAACCGTTTAATGTATCGATTTATTATTTTACATGGCTATACGGGGTATAATGAGGTAAAAAATGTGCTGACAACATTAGCGGTTCCTTAAAAATTAGCAAAGATATGGTTGATTAACCAAAGAAAGAGAAAAAGGGACTTTTTTCGATACTTTTGAAGTGAATGTGAAGGATAAAAAAATTTATTTTTTTTTTCAAACCATGGCATAATCTTGTAGAAAATTTATTTCAGTTTTCAAAACTGCCCATCAATTTTCTGTATGACCATTGATTGCTGAGATATCCTTAATTAAGGACAAAAGGATCCTTTTTCATTAAAAATCGGATATCTCCGCAAGGAATTGGCATAGAGAAAATCGCCAAACGTTAAATTGAAGCTGAATAAACAGGCTCTGGTCCATATGATCGCTTAATCAAAAAAATTTTTCAGAGCAAGAAAAAATTTACTGAAAATTTTAAAAATTTTTTTTTGGCGCTATTTCTTTGAATTGCGTTAGAACTGTCGCTCAGAAAATTTTTGACTAAAAAATCGTAAAACAAGAATCTTAGATCTACAAAATGCTTTTTTTTAAGTCTCTACCACCATTTTTTACTGAGATACAGCTCGTCAAAAATCACCGAAAAATTCGGAATTTTTTTCTGCTTCCTTAATTTTTGCGCGAAGTGTATATAACAAAGTCGAAAACTATAACATTGTATAGAAATTTAACCAAATCTGACTAAAATCCACTTCCACATAAGAAGGGAGCGACGTTCTTTTGGAGCCAGCTAGCTTTTTCTATTGTTAAATTAGTTTTCAGCGCCGAAAAAGATGTAATTAAATATGGCCTAGTTAAGAGTACCTAATTGACTTTTTTTTAAGCCAAAATATTAATTTTTATCCCTATTTTGACAAAAAATTTCTTTTTGACTAACCGATTACTCCCAAAACCAAAACCAATCAGGTCTTTTGCATTGCAAATAGTATGCGAAAAACGAGTTAATCTAGAAGTTGATCTAGAAGTTGATTTATGGTAGATTTTTATGTTTAAACGTCAAAATATTTCCTATGGAAATGATTTCAACACATCGGCTCCTTACCAGAATAGTGCCCATGTAAACTGAAATATATCCAAAAGAAACTGCACTTAACCTATGTACACAACACATAAACTTTCACAAAGTTGCTTTAAGAGGTAAACATTTCCCAAAAGTTTAAAATTTGTAGTTTTCGATATATATTTGACTTGTTGATACCAGTACTAAAACGTAGACATTTATTTGTATCGTTTTACTTTAAGTTTTGGGTATGTTCTATAGTTATATTGCTTTCAGCATTATTGGCTTTATTATACTGCCTTAAGAGGTTTTTAATATGGTAATAGTTTTTAGAGTTTCATCACTCAAAAACGAAATATGAGACCTTTGGATCGCTCGGTTGCCCGTCCGTCTGTCGGTCTAGTCTAGTCCAGGTTTAATTACTTTTTCTGTAAAAAAAAAATAATTTTTGCAAAAAAAAAATTATAAAAAAAATAAAAAAATACTATTATTATTATTATTATTTTGTATATTTTAAGAAAATTAATTTAATGGCTACTTTAAGAAATATAAGATATAAATTTCTAAAAAAAAAAATGGATAATAAATATAAAATAAACTTTAAGGAAAACTATAGAGAATTCTCTAAGAAGTGGGTCCAAGTAAGGGAGCCAAGGGACATAAACTATATTTTTTACTCGCTTAAAAATTAAAACAAAAATAATTATCGTCAAAAAATGTTCTATATACAGGGTGATCAGTAACTGCCATGCCAAAATTTAAGACGTGATTCTAAAGACAAAAATATGAAAAAAACATTTCTATAAAGGTTGAGCCCTAAGGGAGCTACGACCCTTCGAAGATGACATATTGAATCGGGAACAAAAAAAAGCACCAATAAAATTTTAATGCTGCATGGTGATTATTTATTTAAAACTAAGCAAAAAAGTATTCTTCACCAAAACACCTAAATTTAATATTAAAGAAATAATAGCCTTTTATAAAGTAACGTTTTTGATGTCACAAATTGTTACTTTTTCTTAATTGAATTTTTGTTGAAAACGGTTTGGACTTTTCCACCTATTTCACTTATTAATACTAGTATACATGCAAAAGGTCGTCGCTCTAGCTTAAAGGGTACCAGAGTTATTAATTAAAAACCTTATTTTTATAAAAATTTTAAAGGGTCGTAGCTCCCTTAGGGTTCATTTGCGGATCAACCTTTATAGGAGCTTTTTTGATATTTTTGGATGCAGAAACACCTCTTAAATCTGAGCATGCCAGTTACTGATCACTCTGTTTCCTTTGCTATTTATGTTACGTATATCTGTAGGTAACCAACTCGGCCAATTTTTTAACTGAAATAAAATTCAAGTAAAGTGCTTGTCGGTTTATATCAAAAATTTAACACTTAAAAGTTATTGCTAAAAACAAGTATGTAATATTTAAATCAATCAAGTGGCTCAAATATTTTTGTATGTTAAGTATTTAAATGAAATGTGCTGCCTGATTGTAGTTGAATACGTATTTTACCTGGACCAAGAAATAGAACAGAAATCAAATGCTTGGTTTGGACTTTTATTGAGAAACTTGAATGAAAGAAACTTGAATGAAAGATGATAAATAGACACCTATTATTTAAAAAAAAATAAAAATAGTATAAATATACCTATATTAATTTCTTAAAAGCAAGTAACTGTTGAACTTTAAACAAATAATTGTATATTTTTTTAAATTAGTTAAATTTTTAGTATAAAATATCGAACAAGTATCACATATCGTCACATAAAGTGTAAAATGTCGTATGTCAAAATTTTACTTTTGTGTTTTAAATTGTAGGAAACCTAAATGAAATGACATTAAACTTCATACTTCAAACAGTGTAAAGTTTAATATCACAGACTTCACATACTAGACCTGTAATGCACGTATTCAAAATGACTAATACATGCGACTCTCCCTCTTTTTCGTATTTTCGTTTATCTCTATTTAGTAATATCCACAGCTATGTAGGCTATACTGATGAGTAAGAGTAGTTAAAATCGCAAGAAGAAGAAGAAGAAGAAGAAGAAGAAGAAGAAGAAGAAGAAGAAGAAGAAGAAGAAGAAGAAGAAGAAGAAGAAGAAGAAGAAGAAGAAGAAGAAGAAGAAGAAGAAGAAGAAGAAGAAGAATAAGAAGAAGAAAATCGTAGGCAAGGCAACAAAAACAATACAAAATAACCAACGTAAAAAATATTTCCCCAGATAAAATTACTGTGGATGAAACACGAAAAATCGAGAGAGGGGGAGAGATGAAGAGTCGCATGATCTAATCAAATTTTATGTGACCTTGAAATTAAATATCTGATCTAGTGTATGAGATCTGTGTTTAATGTCCACTATATTCTACTGAATTATGGCGTTTTATTAAAATGCCCCAGAAATAAAAAAAAAACAAAATTTTGTCATATGTACACTTTGAGTGACCATCGAAAGGTTACCCGTTGACAAAATTTTGATTTCCTCCGAAAAGGAGAAAATCTTTAAAGATTTCCTTGAGATTACCTCGTACTTCAAAGATTTCCTCCAGATTACCTCCAATTTGTACACCTGAATTCCTCTGCGGTTTAACCCTCGGTAAATCGTACTTAATATTAGTTTTTTTTCTGTGTGTACTATTTGACGCGAAATTACCCAAAAATAACCCTATATTAAGATCTTTTAGCCTGATCTTCCATTTCTTTTTAAATAATATTTTTTAGTGTTATATTTCCAGACAATTTCATTAATTTTTTGTGCGCCCTACATAAAAAACCACGAACGAAAAACTTATGAGTTTAATAAAAAGTTATATGAGCATACGTTTCTTATTCCTGCATATATAATATAGAGTAATCCAGATCAACTTGTAAAAAGTCCGACGTAGGGTCATTCCATCCAGCGGAGGAAAACTTTTAAATAAAACTTGTTTTTCGAGTAATGAAACGCCGTGAACTTCCTTTTGTTATGGGTATACCCTTAAGAATCATTTAACTGTCACTATTTGCCACTTGTAACATAATATGTTTTTTCTATTTTGCGACTCTTATAAGCTCATAATCACACGCATTTTGCGTGTTCTTATAGGCCCATAAGAGGTCTGTACTTTTTGTTCTTTTGGGTGGGCAACAGACCTGGCCTATCGCTTGACGTTTTCCGTACAAATGTCTATGTCGCGTTAAAGTTGAATGTTCTACAAAATTTTGTGTTTAGGTTATTTTTGTCATGTTAAAATTGTGGCTTGGTTAATTGCAGTAAAAAAAAGAAGAGATGACTATAAATTATATCAAAATATCATTTGTTCTTAGAATTTTAAACATGGTGTAAACTGTAATGCCAATCCAAAACAAAAATCCCTAAATCAGTCATCAATTTAAATGTAAGTTTTTTTAAATTTTAGACCAAAATAGAAAAAATTGTATAAAGCACTCGTTTCATAATACGTTTTTAGCGCACGAGTACAAGTTTAGAAAACGAGCCGCTTGCGGCGAGTTTTCTAAAGTACTAGTGCGCTAAAAACGTATTATGAAACTAGTACTTTAATATACTATTTAGTACGACCTAGTGTACACGAAATAAAGAAAAATGCATGTTCACTATACATGTCCTATATATATCCTCGTTAGGATATATTTCTACCGCACGAGTACATAGTGCATATTTGAATGAAATGACAACTATGCTCACTCATTTATCCAAACGATTACGCATAGATTTCATTCTGACAAAAGTCATTTGACGTTTATCAAATTTTGAAATGTCAAAATTAAATACAGGAAATTCTTTAAAATATACATTTTTAATATTCTAGACTGTAGATCGAACGAAAAATGTTGTTCGAAACTCGTTTACGACAAGTCCTTAGTGCCCTCGAATGATTTTTTGACTTCGCTTCGCGTCGTCAAAAAAACTTCATTCTCGTACACTAAGGACTAAAGTCGCTTACTTGTTACGAAAACTACTAGTAGTTAATGCCTGAAGGTAAGCTGATTTTACACAGGAATCTGCTGTCAATAAATTAGTAAAGGTCAAAAAAATAACCTCAAATTAACAAACTAATTTTAGTATAATTTTTGCGTTTTTTTTAAGTGTAGGTGTTAGGTCGTAGGAAAAATAGTATACGCACCTCGACGCAAACCATTTCAGTGCACTCTCGTGCATTAACAACTAGGTGTTATATGTTTAATTTTAAAGTTGTCACTTTGACTCTACTGCAAGATGTGTAGATAAGCTTTTTCCAATGATACCAAAATGGTTGCATTAATAAATTTTCAAGTTTCAAGTATATTAAAAGCAATTTCTTTAATAAACTATATCCCTGAAGTTTCATTACATGCGTGGAAGAGGAAACATGTCTGCGGCGTGATTTATAATTCGTTCTAACGGCGTTGGTCCCAGCCTGACGATTTTGAGTTAAAATGTGTTCGTAATGATGAAAAACCTAATTTGGATGTTCGATAAAGATTTGATGTTAGTGATATACTTTCGTGGATAAACCTAAAATACGGTTATCCACATGTTGGTTTTTAAGGTTATGTGCAGAGAAAATAAAACCTACATAGGTTAGAAGTTTCAAACAACACCTGGGATATGGGAATTCCCAGACTTGCTTAAATGTAGTCCCGGAAGTTTTAGTAAAATGAAATGTGAGTCAAGACAATTCCGATTAACGTAACTTTTTCAGGAAAAATTACTTATATTATAAGGATCAATTCTACCAATTTTAAAACTAATCCCCGTGAAAACAAAAAAATTATGGGGGTTATACTTTTTTAAAAAACAATAAAAACTATCAAAAAAATCATTTTTTTTTCGTTTTATGGAAAAAAAATAAAGAAAAAAAGTTGTTTTTTTTATTTAGTTTTTTTCTCTGAATTTTTTCTTATTTGAAAAAAGTGTTAAATTTATTTTTTTTATTTATTCTTTTTTATATATTTCGTTTTTAAAAAAGTTAAATAAAAAAAAAATCAAAAATGTATTTTTATATTTTTTTTTGAAAAAAAAATTTTTCAAGTATTTGAGAAAATGCTATTGCATTTACCATTTACTGTGAATAATATATAATGGAATGCGTAGCATTACATATCTTTAAGGATTGTTAATTATTATGTGTCAAATAGAGTCAATACAGTGCAGAGTAGTGTTATTGTGAAATAGAGTTCTTGGAGAGTAAGGATATTAGGAAGTAGAGTTTTTGTAGAGTAGGAATGTAATGGAGTAAGTATGTTTGAGAGTATGATTCTTAAGAGTAAGGCTGTAAGTCTGTCATTTCTTTAACATAGACAGTCTGCCGTCGCAGGATGGAGCGACTAGTCCGATGTAAGAAAGAAGGTGACTTTTTACGATAACGCTTAGTTTAAGTGGACACTTCTTGTCTCAGGATCCCTGATAAGCTTAAAAATATCACAGAAATGGCCCTATTTTCTAAATGATATGTAACGTGTGACATTTATTTAAGTTTTATGAGGGTAAAATCATTGATGTAATATTATACCTTTAGTTCTCTTTGGTTGTTGTAAATTTATGAAAGTATAATATGACGTCATTCATACCCTACTAAACATATTTTTTACAATATAAGCAAGAATTTTGTACCTTTTTAATGTAGAACTAAATACTCTTGTATAAAATACCCTTTGTCACAGCGACAGGTTAAAATAAATCTAAAAATATAAGTAATATGAGAAATTTTCTGACCGTGATATTTTATTTAGCGCTGTCCGAAAATCATAATGATAATATTAATAATAATTTCAATAATAATATTGGAAAAAAAAACATTTTCAACGCCAAATTAAAAATGGTTCACTTCTGATTTTGAGGTTAAATTTGGAACCGTTGAGTTCGCCTATCATTACTCATCAATTCATTTTTAACAACAATTTTAACACGGTAAAAAATAACCCAAACACAAAATTTTGTATAAAATTAAACTTTAAATCGACATTGACATTTGCACGCAAAACGTCAAGAGATAGGCTTTTGTATGTTGCCAACCAAACAGAAAAAAAAGTAGAGACCTCTTATGGGCCTATAGAGTGCCTATAGTAATAATTTTTTTGTAATTTTCTGTATTTTATTACTTTTGTTGATAAATTAATAAAAGCTTACCTTTTTCCGTTCAGGTAAAACCTCTTAGCCAGAGCACTTCCAATGCTTATATAATTTTCGGAGTGACCCTTCTCCTCGATACGAATATTTCTAGCCCCAGGTGGAATGACGACAATTTCCCTGTACCCCTGGGAGTAGCTCTGTTTGCTGTAGACGCCTTCAATTTTGTCGCACTTGGTGCCGTCTCCTTGGCAGATTCCACAGTCGTCCTCTTTCACAGCGGAGTCCACCACCCAATCACAGCCCACTTCCTGTAACAATACACATATATTTATCTAAATATGTCCGTAACTATTTGTGCAAAAAGTTGTTTGCATATTTTTTTATATTTTTTGTATACAAATATATTCCTTTATATTTTTTTTCTCAAATTTTATTATTATTTTATTTTAAGCAAAATTGGTCATTCTTTTTTTTTGCCTTTTTATTTGTCAAAATTTCGTCAATACCTTTTAATTTCTACTTTTCAAAATATTACACAACCTAGTAATTTTAACATACAAAATCAAGATAATCAGACAAAGTATTTTGGGGTAACACTGGACAAACCTCTAACATGGTTGGTTACTTTTAAAATTAAATAGTATATTACGTACCGAGTACGCGAACTTAGTTTTCAGTGCAAGAGTGCTTATTTTTTTACGAAGCGGACATCTAAAATAAAATTTATCCAATACATACAGATAATAAGACAATTACCAGCTTTATTTTAAATAGATAAACTCAATAATAACCCCCGCGTGGCTTTTACTTTATTGAGTGGATAATTATTTATTTTACCCACTCAACTGTCACTTGTCAAATTATTTTCTTGTAAATGTCATTAAAATTTTTAATAAAAATATGAATTCCTAAACTATTTATTGGATAAAATCTTGTATGGCACTCATGAGTAAACCGATATTGCCCTCTCGAAAATTAACCCACTTGCCTGACGCCTTGCAGGTTAATTTTCTCATGGGTAATATCTTACTTTACCCACTAGTACCATAAATAACTATTTTTTTAAGGTTGTTACTTTTCCTACGAATTAAAAACCAATTGGCGCCGGGGCAGATTAGAATTTGAAATCGTTGTTATTAAATTGTTCGTTTTAGTATAAGTAAAAGTTAATAGAGTGACTTCTAAAATAGTCAGTTTACTCTCTTGTTTCATAAAAGCCACTTTATATATTTACTGTCGCATTTTACTATTATATATAGCGGTGATTTTTTATTAACTAACACTAAAATTTTCCAATCAATGATTTGCACTGCTTGAATTTTATATCGCATAGATTTTATAACAAATAAAGTATTATTTTAAAAAAATATTAAAGTTATTTCAAAATTATTTTAAATAAAATATCTATCAGAAAACGATTATAAAATCATTTTACTTGAATATAAAGTTTTAGTAATGTACCAAAAATATTAAGGTCATTTTTAGAATAATAGGGCATTTCGATTTCGATTGATTATAAAATTGCTTTATCCAATACATACAGATAATGAGACAATTACCAGCTTTATTTTAAATAGATAAACTCAATAATATCCCCCGCGTGGCTTTTACTTTATTGAGTGGATAATTATTTATTTTACCCACTCAACTGTCACTAGTCAAATTATTTTCTTGTAAATGTTATTAAAATTTTTAATAAAAATATGAATTTCTAAGCTATTTATTGGATAAAACCTTGTACGGCACTCATGGGTAAACCGATATTGCCCTCTCAAAAACAAACCTGCTTGGCTGACGCCTCGCAGGTTAATTTTCTCATGGACAATATCTTACTTTACCCACTAGTACCATCAATAACTATTTTTTTAAGGCTGTTACTTTTCATACGAATTAAAAACCAATTGGCGCCGGGGCCCGTTAGAATTTAAAATCGTTGTTATTAAATTGTTCGTTTTAGTATAAGTAAAAGTTAATAGAGTGACTTCTAAAATAGTCAGTTTACTCTCTTGTTTCATAAAAGCCAGTTTTATCACTTTATATATTTACTGTCGCATTTTACTATAATAGCGGTGATTTTTTATTAACTAACACTAAAATTTTCCAATCAATGCCTTGCACTGCATGAATTTTATATCGTATAGATTTTATAGCAAATAAAGTATTATTTTAAAAAAAATATTAAATTTATTTCAAAATTATTTTAAATAAAATATCTATCAGAAAACGATTATAAAATCATTTTACTTGAATATAAAGTTTTAGTAATGTATCAAAAATATTAAGGTCATTTTTAGAATAATAGGGCATTTCCATTTTGATTGATTATAAAATTGCTATATTCACTAAAAAGTTAAATCTCTGTTAAGGTTACATGCTGTTACATTGCCGAATGCTGCTTTGTCTTTGGTGCTTGCTTACCGTCGGACATATTCTACCTACCAGATAAATTTTCCTAAAGCTAAATATAATAAATGACTTTCACCATTGGTGAATCACTAAAAAATGGAAAATTACTTTTTAAGAAAAATCGTATATTTATAAAAGTAAAAAAATTATGGAGGCAAATTAAATTTATCGATCATTACAAAACCAGAAGGCGGTCAATTATCCAGTGGTGCCTACAATAAAAGATAGCTTGACTATTATACACTGTAAAAAAGTAAACTAAGTATTCAGTTATAAATGGACAGGAAATCGAAAGTTATTATCTTACGCCACTCTACTTTAATTTTTGGTAAAAACACGCAATATTTCATGTCCTTCTTTAAATATTAAAGTATGTGACTAGCACTATATACCATCATAACTTCCTATCCATTTCTAACTAAATATTCAGTTACAACTAGATGGGAAATTATGATCCTATACAAATGTACTTTTTTGGTTAAAAACAATATACAAAGTATTAACATTACGTACTTTAATATTTAAGGACGGATATAAAATGTTGCGTGTTTTTAACAAAAATTAAAGTTTAGTTGTATAGGATAATAACTTTCGATTTCCTATCCATTTGTAACTGAATATTCAGTTTACTTTTACTTCCCCCTATGAAAGTCTTGAGTTAGTAAAAAATTCGAAATTTTTTTATTGTTATTTTTAAGTTTCTGGACGTTTTACATCCAAAAAAAAAAAATGATTTCAGTCAAAAAAAATTCTGTCGGTCTGTCGGTCTGTCGGTCTCTCAGTGTGTCGGTCTGTCGAAAAAATTATCCTCTTTTTCAAACATCTGTAACTTCGATTGGAACTGATAAAATGTAAAGTATAAGGGCTCAAAATTTTTTTCTGGTCATAAACTTGTGCGATAAGTAAGATGTATTGTTTTAGAAGCTAAACATCCCCTTAAACAAAACGTTAACTAGGGGTACTTGGATTGAATTTTGTACCAAACTTTCGCACATTTTATTAAGCAACTGACTGGATCCCTTTAACTCCATTTTTCTTGAGATATTTTATGATTTACTACTTTTTTTGATGCTTGGGGGGTAGTTTAACCCTCTATGTGGGGGTGGATTTTCATCGAATCCAAGAGTAATACCCCTTTATGTGTTTTTTCAGTTTTATTTGCCAGAAAATATGTTTTTTAAATATTTTGAATTTTTATTTTTTAACTCCTTTAGGATATCACGTATTTTTGATTTAAAATAAAGCAGAAACCAACGCCATATTTATTTAAACATGTTTTCAAGAAGTGCAAACAATAACAATAAAACTGGCCATGGGCAATATCTTACTTTACCCACTAGTACCATAAATAACTATTTATCCTAAATAGATGTTTTGCTATAAATAAAAATATAATCACATGTAATTAATTTACGTTAAATATATTTGTCCAATTTTTCTCGGTGTATAAGATAAATATCTGGAAATATAAATACTATTGTGGTTATGTAAATTGAGATAATATTTACCTTGCATATACCACCAATGCAGACGTCTCTTGAAACAATACTGCAGGAAGTGCCATCAGCTGCATAATCACCCCATCGCTTTATTACGGTTTCGTTTACAATGCTACAATACAGTTTGCATGGGTCATCTGTAACAAATGGAAATAATTAATAATAGATATTAAAAAAAATACGAGTGGCGATGGAGAATCTTTTTTTACTAAATTTTTTTAGTTTTTCTCGGGCAACAAAAATTAAAAGTCCAATTAATGGAAAAAAATCGTCGCAAAGTTTTAAAATTTCATTATTATTTATTGATTTTACAACATTTTGAAATTTTTTATAAGGTTGCCATACCAGTAAATGTGTTTTGTTATAGGTTTATTTATTTATTAAAAACATAAATAGAAATAATTATAAATTTTAATTTAAAATAGCAATAAATAACAGTTTAATATAAAAATGATACATTAATGCTTTAAAGCATTAAGGAAATAAAAATACTCGCCATAACGATGTTTGTAAATTACACTGTTCCACAGTAAAATTTAGATCAACAAAATAAACAAAGAAAACGGATGATGACTCTGAAACAGGACTAATAATGAAAGCGTTACATTATAGTATTTTGTATATTTTTATATATAATTGTATATATGTATTTTTGCTCTAGAATTGGTGCAAACTGTTGGGCAAATAAAGATTATTATTATTATTATTATTATTATTATTATTATTATTATTATTATTATTATAGTTCTTGTAGCTCAGTCTCGAGTTGAGGTTCTTAAGAAAATATATTCTAAGATGTTAAGGTTTATTTATATATTAAAAAACACGGCATACAAGGGTTTACTGGCTCACTGGTGGCAGTTTACCGAAGTTAAGGGAGGTAAACTAGAGTAGTCACTTTGTGCATTACGTGAACTGCAATGGGTCAAATGACAATCCAAAACCCTCAAACAGCTTCTTGAAATCAAATTTTGTTGTGTGTTTATAATAGAACACGTGATCAACGCGATAATCCTTAATACACCGATGAATAGTATGGTTGGTCTACACAGAAAAAAGGATTCTTCGAACCAAAGTTAATGTCTTTGAATAAAGACCGCGGATCTTTAGTCAAAAACCCGCGCTCTTCATTCAAAAACCGGTGCTCTTCATTCAAGGACACTAACTTTGGTTCAAAGAATTCGTTTTTTCTGTGTACCTCCACTGAACCAATATTATAACTTATAATCAAATATAAATATATATATATATATATATATATATATATATATATATATATATATTATTTGGGTAACTATTTTAAGACCTTCTGTAAGCTGCCAGACCAATCCGAAGGGCCAAACAGCACGCCAGGAATGATAAAAGGTATATCTAAAAATTAGTTTTTATTGAATATCTCTGGAACAGTATAAACCACAGTAAAGACTTTTTGCACATGTCTTAACCTTGATAAAGGCTATCCTTTTAGGTAATTTTTATTTGTCACCCCCCATTTTGCACGCCCCTGGATAAAATTACCAAATATACATTACATAAAAGGATAGCCATTATCAAGGTTAAGACATGTGCAAAAAAAAATTACTGTAGTTCATAGGGTTCCAGAGATATTTAATAAAAACTACTTTTTAGATGTACCTTTTATCGTGTCTGGAGTGATGTTTAGCCCTTCGGATTGGCCTGGCAGCTTACAGAAAGTCTTAAAATAGTCACCCAAATATTATATATAAATTTCAGGCGCCTTAAAATAACGTAGCTTGCCTACTTTTTTACTGATCTTTAGAGCGTCTGGCGGAAGTAAGGGCCCACGGAGGTGGCATTGTGTAAAACATATATGAAAACCAGCCACACTAAAATGACGTAGGCCGGGGACTCTGGGATCTTACTCTATATCCATCGAACGATGCATCGTCCGATTTTTTTTGTCAATTTTGTTTATCCAAATTTTGCTGAGGAAGAGTGTGAAATAAGAAACATGATTTTACTAATGAGGGTACTCGGTGTTTAAACCTAAACATGAAATAATGGTCTGTGATAAACTTAAAATAGAGGGTTGCTGTTTTTGATTTGGATTTCACTAAATAAAGAACACAACAGCTCATTATTAATTCTACCGCTTTTATGTGAGGTCGCTGCGGAAATCATTACGTTACAAAGCAGAATAAATCTAAAGGAACGTTAAAAAAATGTTGCTGCTAAAAAAAACGCTGGTCTGCATTAGAAAACTTTTTGAAATCTTTTTGATTTTTGTTAAGTGATAAACGCATGGTGATAAAGTCAAAACTGCCTTTAGTTTGCCTCTCACAGTGGGCCTTAAAACTTTTAAATCAAAAATCAAGTACCACCTTTTTTTATTGGTGAATTTTGTGGTCTAGAGCTTACTGAGTAATCCAATCGAATCCAATTCCAGTATGGCTTTTCCCTTTGGGTAGTTGGCCAGTTCAAACTAGTATAATTTTCGGCCTACGCAAAACCGTCTCACTCTGTAGTGATGTTTCCGCAGGCGCCAACTTATAAAAAAAAATATCTCTTTGAAATTCTTAAAAAAATATCCACGTGTTCAACGAAATACATTGAATTTAAATTGAACATATTAATAATCACGACTCACTTAAAACTTTCACGACATTACATAAAATAAAAAAGAAACTTAATTAAGTCCTATGCATATCCATGATTGCGACTGAGCTTACTGAGTAAAACATGGCATAAAAATTAAAATAATAAAGTTAGGGGTAAGTTGGGGAGGAGGGATGAAGGTTGGATTTCGTTTTTAGCTACTTTATTGTTGTCTCATTCAAGACGAGTTTTGCAGCACTTGATTATCTCTTCTACTTTTTGAGAAAATCGCTGGGTAATCAGAGGTGGGACGCCCTGTATATCGCACTCTGGTTCAAATTTTATGATTCAGGACTATTTCTTTTTGTGGTCCGAAGTAAACATATAATGCTCCTCCGGTGTGAAGATGCAAGGAGTATAATAAGGAGCGTCATTAAAAAAATCTCCCTGTATATCGAGCGTAATGGATACTTTATAAAATATACAAAGTTGAACTGACCACTTTGATCATGGTCTCCTAGGAGTTTCTATAAGATGTAAACTGATAACTTGCGAAGTAAAGTTGCCACTCGACTTTCTTTTCATTATGGTACAATGTTTAAAAGTGCGAGTGGTTGTAAGTATACTTGAGTCTGTCTACAATATTCATTTTCAAAAAAAAACATTTATTTACGAATAGCTACAATATACGTATATATACTGTATACCGGGTGTATTTACCCAGCGATTTACTCGAAAACTAAAAGAGATAATCAAGTTCTGCAAATACCATCTTGAACTAGACTTTTTCCATTTAAAAAAATGTCCCCCTATGCCCCCTGCTCACATTTTAAGGGCTGAAAGTATCAAATATATGCTAAAAGATAGTTTAAGTTGTCTTATTTAAGATGGTTTTAGCAGAATTTGATTATCTCTTTAAGTTTTCGAGAAAATCGTTGGGTAAATAGAGCTGGGACACCCGGTATACAGTAGGTTGGAGCGAAAGTTTTTTTTTTCGTCCAATCATTTAGCACTATGTACCAAAAGTTGTCTTTATTATAGAACATAACCAGTAATTTTATCAATTTTTTTGGAAATCTATCTTAAAAGCTTTAAAACCCATAAAAATCATTCAGTAAGAATAGAAGACGTACACTTAGCTACGTGTACATCGGACGAACATAAGCCTGTTCTATGTGAACTGCATATTTATACGTACGACGTAGCAAAACCTAACTTGGTTGTAGGTTTTTGCCCCTGTTTGGTGTTTTTGGTGCTGATGTGGGGCGTAGCCTCTTATTTATACGGGGAGAATGCAATTCTGACAAAAAATGTACCTACCTTAAAACCTTTAAAACCCCTAAAAATCAGCCGATAAGAATACTGGACGTACACATAATTCTTATACATCAGAGTCTGATGATCAGACGTAAGAATAGCCAATATTCCCAAAGTTTTTTTGGCATATGCTTAATATGTTTAGTATAATGAGCGCAGGGGAGGATTTTTTTTAATGGAGTTGTTGATCCAGGTTTAAATCCTAGAAGTTAACAAACGGTGGTGCGCCATTTTTAACCTTTTTACATTCATGAATAAATACTTTTAAAATCTTAGATTACCTTATAAGGT
>OY294048.1:11759555-11963890 GCA_958510825.1 Brachypterus glaber | reverse complement strand
CTTGTTATTGCGGAAAATTGTAAATAAAAGTAAGAATATACAGTGTGGAATTTTTCTAAAGAAATAAATGGATAATTCAGAAAACAGTGTATTTTCTTCCTTCTCCTACAGCTTATTTGAAATTTTACTCAAATACTAAATAACATAACTTGTAGCGGAGAGTGCGAAACATGGCGAATACAAGAAAGATACAATATATTTATTATAAATATTTTTTGTGTAAAAAATAAAAATTAATAAATTTATCAATATTTGCTTAATTATATTATTATGTTATTCTTCTATTCTATACATGTAGGTCAAAAAATCGCTTTTAAAGTTTCTATGGCGCTTTGAAAATAATACATTTTTAGGAGACTATAGCTCCCTTAGGAATGATCGTTGGAAGTACCTGTATATAAAGTTTTTTTCTTAGTTTTTGATGTGCATCCGCCCTGCATCATTGAAATTTTAGTTTGGACACACAGAAAAAAGTTTAGAACAAAAAACTGATAATCCCCCCCCCCGCCTTTCGCAAACCCGTGAGTAAAAAAGTTATTAAATAAAAACCGATATTTTTAGCCACTTTCAAAGGGACGTAACTCCATTACGACGAATTTTTAGACATGTTTTATATGAACTTTTAGTAACAGAATAAGCCAAGGAATTACCTCCTTTAATAGTGACATGATATTTAGGAACACCCTGTATGCATATGATGAATTGTAAGCTCTAATACATTTGAATGATGTTGAAAAAATTCTATAAAAACCGGGAAGTATTTCAGTTTTTCAAATTGACCATCAAACCAATTTTTAAATTTTAATAAATAAAACACCAATTTAATAGTGTGTTAATTATAACAAATTTTGGCTTATGGATTTTATAATAGTCTTGTTGAATTAATAATAACCGAAGCAGTTCTCAGACACTCAGACTAATTCTTGAAAATGTGGTAAGCAGTGTTTAGTTTTAAGACGTCCTGACAAATCCAGAAAACTTCAGACCGACAACACTAAATTGTATTATGTAAAAAACAAAAAACTGGGAATGGGATTTATTTCATCTTACTTCGAAATACAAGAGTCTACTTGTACTGAACAATCTGTTAAATTATTTATCACGTCAGTTTTATCTAGTGAATTGGAATAAATAATGCAATAACCAAATTTTATTATCGTAACTATAACATACTAGTATGGCTTGAAGAGTGTTGTTTAAATGACGTCATAGTTAGTTGGTAAAGTAGGACACTATTATACCAAAATATTTTTCGAGGTTTAAAAGTTGATTTATTTGTTTATTTTGCGATATTTGAAATTGAGAACCAACAATGAGGTGTACAAGGAAAAGATTAGCTTGTCCTAACTTTGCAAGAACATTTTTGCATAAAGCTTATAAATTACTTACTTTTATTTAACTCATTTATATAGGTACCTACATTATCCACGAATGATATGTGACGATTATTTAAAATTATTTCAGTTTAATCCGTTCTTGCACAAAAAAGTGCCTGGCAAAACAATCTTACCACAGATTTCATAGATATGAGATCTACGAATCTTACAAATATTTTTAACGTCTGACTTTATATACCTAACCAATTTTTTCCTCTTCTTGTTCGAAAAAAATATGATTTGAGTGAAAAGAAATATAATAGAAAAGGATTACTATTCGAGCAAACCACCTAGGGTACGTGGTTACTACGAATAGTTAGTGTGACGTCATTGTTTGTTGTAGTCAAGTAATAAAATGTATGTAGTATGCTATTCTTCATACTAGTATGTTATAGTTACGATAATAAAATTTGGTTAATGTTAAGTTTAAATTTGGTTACATTCAAGTCTTAGTCTTAACATAGACAAAACACAACTGTTTAGTTGTGGAAAGGGGTTTGTCTTTTATAGTTAAGTTTTTGTATTATAACTATAATACAATTAATTATAATTTAAAGCCTTATAAGAAAAATATTTTATTTCACTTTCATATATGCATATGCATATATTTATGCATAATCATAATTTATCTCTCTCCCACTCCACCTTTCTTCACCTCTATCCTGTCTCTCCCTCTCCTACTCCCTCACTCTCCCTCCCACTATCTCTTCCCCAGGGGAAGTTCCCCTTTGTCACCCCCTTTTTTCCTTTTCTTTCTTTCTTCCTCTATCTCTCTTCTCTCTTCTCGTCTCTCTGTCTATTCCTGAACCTTCTCTATCCCTCTCTCTATCCCCCTTTCTCTCTATCTCCTTCCTGTCCTCTATCTTATACTATCTCTTCCTCTCTCTCTTTTCTCTCTCTTCATTCCTTCTCTCTTCTTCTCTTTTCATAATTTCTCTCTCTTTCTCTCACCTTTTTTCCCTCTCTCTCCCTGTTTTCCTTTCTCTACCCTTCTCTCTACCTTTCTCTCCTCTCTCTTCCTTTCCCTCTCTCTATGTCGCCCTCTACCTTTCTCTCTCTCTCTCTCTTCCTTTTCTTCCCTCCCTTTTCTTCTCTCCCTATCTCTCCCTATCTCTCTTTAAATTATAATTATTGCTGTTATAATTATTGAGGGTTATGTAACTTTTTTTACATGCTTTGATGTTATATTGTAGAAGCAATCGTTTTTTTAACACGCGCAATTTTTTTTTTATTCGTTTTTGTAATAATTTCGAGGGAATAAATAAATAAAATAATTTTATTCTGTTCTGTATACATGTAGTTGTTTCTTTCATATTTATTAAACATTTTGCATTTCTTTTAATTATTTATTTTAATATTGAAAAGGAATTGTCTAAAGAGTAATTATAGTCACAGAATAATTATGAGGTATTTTCTTTCATATAAATAGCTTCTAAAAGTTTTAGAAACAAAGAACAATGCAGTAGAATGTAACATTGTCATTATTTTTTCCTATATAGGAGGAAACATTTTCATTTTTTAACTACCTAGGGTTAGTTTACCCTAATTAAAATTTTCTAGTGACTTTTAGCCTCTTTCGCTAGAGAGTAATTATACAATTCGCAGCGCATAAGTGCTAGAATATTATAATACGGTAGTTTAGAATTTTCCAAAATCAACAAAAAGCGTCCTAAAAAAAAATTCTTGGAAGAAGCAACTTAAAAGATGTAAGTCTGTCCGTTCGTCCGTCCGTCCCACGTCACGTTTTTGTGATCACAATAACTCAAGAAAGAAGTATCCGATCGACTAGAAATTTTAAGGAAAAATCAAGTTCTATAAGTGAAGATACCTGTTGTTTTTGAAAATATTTCCCTCAAAAACGAAATAGTATATTACACACCAAGTACACGAACCTAGTTTCTCGTAAAAAAAAGCACTCGATGTGCACTTTGCGTCGAGGTTTAAAAAGAATTTATTTTTTCAAAAAACAAAAAAAAAATAAAAATATTTTTTTTGAATTTTTTTTGCCCCCTTAATCCACTACGATTTAACACCCTTAATCCACTTCGATTTTTACCAAAAACAGTCCAATAAGATAATAAATCTATGGTCCACATTTTAAGTCTTTAGCTCAAAGCTTTCTTAAGTTAAATTGGCAAGAAATTTCCGGACAGATAGACAGACAGACAGACTGACAGATTTTTTTGATGGAAATCATCTTTTTTTTATAAAACGCCCAGAAACGTAAAGAAAGCAATATTTGTTTTTTATTTTTTTACCAATGCAACACTTCTCGAATAGCCCAGTCAAATAAAAGTCAAAATAAATGCGAATTGCAATAAATGCACACGGGCTGATATTTTAAAGAGTAGTAGTGGATGATGATAGAACATTCCTGTTAGTTTTTTTGCTGGGTGATTTGCCTGAGGCCTCCTCTATCTTGAATTTTAGGGGTGATTGGGGTTGTCTCGCTAAATATGCATCTTACGATAAATATGCATATAACCAATTTTGTCAAGGAGCAAATTTTCAACAATTTGTGTTTAAATCATTTTTTTTTATTATATTAATATTCAAAAACAACCATGTTCGAGAGGAAATTATTTTTTTCCATTTTTCAGCCTAATTATTTATCGAATGATAAAAGTGGTTATAAGTATACTTGCAGCTTTTAAAATTCTCTATAAGTTTCATATATTATTGATTTTTATAAGTATTTTGGTACGTTTACAGAGAGCGCACTCTGTAACCGTACCAAAATACTTTTGAATACTTATATAAAAATTATAGAGAATATCAAGAGCTACAAGTTTTCTTATAACTTTTATCCTACGATTAATAATTTTCTGAAAAATCGAAAATCCAGTTTTACCCCCAACATGGCCATTTTTGAATATTTATAACTCCGTTTATTAAAAAATGATCCATACAAAAATTGTTGAAAATTTCCTCCTTAACAAAATTGGTCATATGCATTTTTATCGTAAGATGCATGTTTAACGATATAACCGCACTTACGCCTAAAATTCAAGATAGCGTACACCCCTTACGCAAATCATCCGGTAAAAAACAGGAGTGTTCTGTTACTTCTACTACTCTTTAAAATATCTGCTCGCGTGCATTCATTGCAATTTCAACATAGAAGTTCCTCATTATTTGACTGGACTACAAGAAAGTAAAACACTTCCCACATGTAATTTAGTTGTAAAATACATCTAATATGGTGCTGGACAGCTGGTTCATAAACTGCCGTCCAATTTACCACCTACGGATACAAGTCTAGACTAAAAAATTTTAATCAACAGTTAAAAATCTTATCAAGCTGGCGTTAAAACATCATTAAAGTCCTTTGCCTGCTGAGATTTAGTTAAAGAAATCTGAAAATATTCGTTAAACACTAAGATCAACATAAAATTATCCAGTTATAAAATAAATTCGGTTTGTTTAAATAAAATAAAAGACTGATGATAAAAAATAGAATATTATGCACCTATAGTATTTCCAAATATGCTATATATTTTTATAATTTGGCGCTAAGTACTTCACAAAGTCCGATTTACACTAAAGACTTTGGCTTTTTATTATATTACATGTAAATATAAAAAAGCCAAATTTTATATTCTTTACCTCATGCAATGATTCTGTATGAACCAAACCCGATCAAACAACAAATACTTCTCATTTCAAATGAGCATTATAATTTTTCATAAGAATTTGTGGTAATTCGTAGGTTCTTATAATAAAAAGCACGATAAGATAATTTATTGCATTTAAAAACAATATAAATACATAAGGCCTATCTCATGATTTATTGGGCTCTGGCTCCTATATATTTCGGCCCTTAACAACTAAAGCTGTACAAACACTTGTAAGTCCAAAATGATCAAAATTTGCTTTACGTAATACTTGAATGTTCCCACATAATAATTTGTTTCTCATAAAGTAAAAAGTTACGTTACTGGGTACCCAAAAACACTTGTGTTTTACGCAGTATTTCATATTTATAATTTTTGTAAACCTATTTTTTCATGATGTTTTGTTGTAAAAAAAAAGTTCTTAATTCTTGTATAACATTGTTATTATAAAACATATTGATTTAAAAGTTGGACAACATTTGACCCACATGGGTGATTATAATTTTATAAGAATTTTTTTTTGATTTTAAAGCATAGGTCAAGCTATGGTCAATTTTCTCTAAAAAATACCTTTTTTGGAGAGAAAAATTCTAGGGGGGGCAACGTTCAGAAAAACCATGATATATGTGTGAAACTATAGGTATCCAACTCTGTAGTTCTATGGTATTACCACAGAATAACTATTCCCCCGCTTGCTAGATCAATTATGGAGAAGTACTGCACGTATGCCATTTTTCCTGTGTTTTTTGGGTAAATTTGATCGGTTTTTATTAATACTAGTATACATGCAAAAGCTTGTCGCTCTAGCTTGAAGGGTACCAGAGTTATTAATTAAAAACATTATACTTATTACAATTTTAAAGGGCCGTAGTTCCCTTAGGGCTCATTTGCGGACCAACCTTTATAAAAACTTTTTTTTATATTTTTGGATGCAGTCACCCTGGATAGGATAGAAAAGGTAATTATTGCTCTAGGTGCAGAGAACTCATTTCTCAGATTAAAAATATATGTATAACACATTAAATTTAATATACGTATATACGTCATCAGCTGGCTAAAATAGAAGAAAAATTATTAAAACTAACTTTGCCGGAATGTTTTTAAAAATTCTACCCGGATTGTGTGGCTTAAATATATCATTTGTTTTTCCCCGCAGGCAACTAGGCAACTATTGCCAAAGAATTTTTTATAAACAGATAACTAGTAATTAAATAGCATTATTTCCGCAATAATAAAAATATAGCGTAAGGTTTAAAAAAATACATATATGCGTTGATATTTATGTATATTTATTGCATGCAATGACAACTTTACCTTTACTATGATATATTTCTTAGCTATAAATCATGTATTTGATTTAACAAGTTATATACAGTGTGTGTCAAAAATTACCTGAGGTTTATTTTGTACACCACTCATTAAACTAACTAAAGCCTAATTATATCTCATAGTCATTTTTTTAGGGAAAGGGTATACCACACTTACCGCAAAAAAACACACTGTTTCTTATACCTGGATCTTTTTAATTTTTTCCGATTTAGGTAAACTCAGAATTTAACTTAAATTCAGGTATTAAGGCCCGGTTGTGTAAATCTTGCTTAAATCTGAATCTAGCCCAATTGGCATAGAAAAGATTGTTATAAGAAGTTTGGACTTTAGATATGTTAATAACTTTTAAAATGGTGGGTATAGGTCTTTGTCCTTCAGAAAAACACGTTTTATAACTTGCCGATATTTCGAAAAATTTATTTGTTACAAAATTCAAATTTAAAACAAACAAAATAAATATCTGTAGTATATAAGTTACTAGTTAAATTTAGCAACAACCAAATTTATAAATTATTTTTGTCAGTGTACTTTAAAATTTAAAAGAATAAAAACAAAAACGCTCCACTACAGGTAAAATGTATGTAAATCAACTTACTGTTAAAGTTGGTTTTCCATCGTAAAGCTAACACTAAAAATATATTTACAAAAATACTTAAATACATAATAAATAATTAAAACAATACACAGATATACAATAGAACTAGACTCGTCAGGGAAACAATACATACTAAACAGATTTCAAGTACCCGTTTAGCAGTCTATTACTGATAACTTTTTTAAGCAAAAAACATCCGAAGAGAAAAAACAAACCAACACAATAAAAATTAATAATTAACCAAATCGAAAACTCTCAACCCTACTAAAAACAATATTGTAACCAAATAAAACCACACAAAATATTGTTGCTACAAATACTCCAGGGATATGAAACTATTGTTTTGTTTGTTTTGTTTGTTTAACCTCGTACTATTCTACTTAATTAAGCATCCCCTAAGTCCAGGACTTGTGTGGGCTAGTAGTAGAGGGAACCACCGGCTTATACTGACTTTCGAACCAGTTTCTAGGGAGTGTCCGTTTCACTTATCGCCTTTGCCAAATTTCAATTATTAATTAACTGAAAAAGGCAAATCGGCGCCAGTGAGAATCGAACCTACGCTAGTAGGCTTGCTATACATACGCGCTAGCCACTACGCTATACCTCCCATTATTGCCATGACACTGGCTCATCCAGAGGTCTGTCAAGTTTTTCAGGTAATACAGATGTATAGAAGCAAAACCTATGTATTTGCTGTGGTGGATTTGGAGTGGTTTTTAAGATATTACCAATTAAAGGTCAGAAAATGTCTATTTTTACATTTTTTAATAACAGTAAAAAGTTGAGTTTTTTATTAACAATCAAAGTAACCATCTTGCAGGAAATTATAAAAACCTTCAAAAGAGTTTTTTAAATGTCGATAGGATCATTTGTTGCTTAGAAAACTGCAGAAAATGATCGAAATTTGCATATTATTCAATAAACAATAAATTTTGAAAAAATCCACCTACGACTTTGTTATTTTGTAAAAAGTTGTAGTACTCAATATGTGGGTAAAATATCAGAACGATTCATTCAATAGTTTTTGCAAAATTACAATTATTTATCCCAGAAATGTTTTTTTTTTGCAATAATATTATGCGTACAATAATGAAGATATAATGATTCTACGGGTATCTTATGAAAGGGAAAGAGTTGTTTTATCAAAAGAAATTATTAATTAAAAAAAAATGATTTTAGCATTGCAAAATCTCGTTACAAAAATACTGTCATTCCTCTCTCGAGAGGAAGGACTAACGGGAGGAAAGTACTCCGTCATCTGCGCATGCGCTAGCAGAAATCGACATAATAACTTAAAACAAGGGCCCATTAAAAAAAAAAACACCAAAGCAGCACAAGACAAAACCAACCCAACATTAACGTAAAAACCAACGCCTTCCATTAAAAAATAAAACACCAAACCAGCACAAAACCAAACAAAAACCAAGCGCATGCGTAGATCGCGGAATACTTTCCTCCCGTTAGCCCCTTTTCTCTCGAGTTAGAAATGTTTTATTTTCTTATTAGGTTAGAAATATACTATTTCGGGGCCAAGAGGTGTTTTGTTTTAGTTTTCACACTGAATGAATATCTGTCCAAAAGGAATTTTTCAAACTACAGTAATTAATAAAAAGGATTTAGTTCCTTTTTAACAAAATTTAATTAATTGCTGCCAAGAGCGTGAATTAAATTACTAGATAGGTAATTACTATTTATAGCATTTCTAAAACAAAATATTTGTATAAAGCTTTTTGTTAAAGTTTGTGCACATTTCTATGCAATTTTGCACCATTGCAATTCATTGAATACGTGACGTTGTGTTGTTTTTGTTGAAATGTCACCTTTAAACAAAATAGCACACATTTATTAACTGTAACACAGGGTGTTCTTTTTTTATTGGCTAAACATTAAGCTTTAATTGTCCTCTAATGGTCAGCGCTATATATAGATTAGACAAAGAGAGATGCTCTACAGACACAAAAGTAAAATTATTACTATGTTTTAAAATAAAATAATGTACATTTTAGGTAAAAATAACATTTTAAATTGTATTTTAAATTACGTGAATGTAGGAAATTTGTTTTAAATACAAAAATATTTTTTTTAATCTTACAGAACTTATGACCTATAGGTATACTGTTTATTTTGACAGTCATTGATAATTATTATTATTATTATTATTATTATTATTATTATTATTATTATTTATAATTATAATCGCCCGCTGTGTGTGAATATTTTTTACTTTTTTTTTGTGTTTAGTGAGCTTTTATGTATTCCTTAATAATTTTACATATAACACACATTTTCAGACAAAACAAAAAGTTTTTCCTGTTTTCCTATCAACCCAACTGAAAATCCCATAAGCGAGATAATTTACATATAAAAAGTCCAAACGAACTAACAACTCTTCTCTCTAGAATACGCATACCTTTAATATAAAGTATCGCCAGCATCTCGGTTTGTTTGTAAACAAATAGTAGGTATAATCAGGCTTGAACAATAACAATTACCAGTAACTGTTATTGTTGTCTCTGTTAGAAGAAAGCTATACGAGTAAGACAGACAAATGTATATGTTGGCTACGTTTTTTTCAGTTTTTACAAATGAAATGACTATTCTAGAGAGAAGAGTTATTAGTTCATTGTAATTTACACAGTTACACCACTGAGAAACTTTGAACGGCTGTTTTGCCCTACAGTGCAAAAACGTAACACAAATTGTGCAAAATTCATACACTTTATTTGTAAGGGTGGTTCAGATTTTTCCTGCTAGCAACCCTCCCAACGCCCCCTGTTATATAAAGTGTATACATTTTGCATAATTTTCGTTACATATTTAAAGTATAAACCCTTTCAGTACAAGCTATTAAGCCTGTTTTCAAGAAAAAAGTTCATATTTAGGCTTGGGGGTAGTTATTAATGGTGTCGCCTTCGCCAATTTTGTATTTTTTTTAATTTTTTTGTCCTACAGGCCCCCCTTAAATACGTTCTACTAAACAAGTGATACCATTAATATGTTTTAAGCCTCCAGTTACGAGACACAGTTTTCTTTACTTGTAAATTTCTTAATATCTTAAGCGATACATAAATTTAAAGTTCTCGGATGGGATCTTCACCTAATTTTGGGACACTTTTGCATCACATAATTTTGAACACTTGCGTCATATAACAACAATGATCCCATTCGAGAACTCAATGATCCCAGAAGAGAACTTTGTTGATATCGTAAGCGTCACATATTAAATTTACCACGGTTTTGCTTTACTTGTAGAGTAGAACGTATTTGACAATGATTTCAGCCTAGAACTCAATGATCCCATCCGAGAACTTAATGATCCCAGCCGAGAGCTTTAGATTTATGGAGCTTACTATATCAACAATGATCCCAGCCGAGAACTCAATGCGAGCGTTATATATTTTGGGAAACTTTTTTGTAACGGTTTCAGCCCCCCAACGGTTAAAATAATAGTTTAAGTAGTACAAGAATTTCTATATTAAATTTCTAAAAAAATCTAAATCAAATTACATGTTCTTACGTTTAAGTAACTGCTAAAATGTCATTTGTCATTTGTTTTTTAAAATAAGTTTTTCTCTATTAAGCTAATAAAATATATAGATACATATTAAACAAAAAAATAAAAAAACGGTTATTTCTGGAAGAAACGTGGGTGGCAAGTTTAAGAAAAGTAGTTCACCAGGAAAATTTCATTACAAAAGAAAAGTTTTCTCAATAAAGTCCATGCATATTACTTTAAATTAAAAAAATATAAAAGGAGTAAATTTAAAATGATCACCCTGTACATAGTTCTTTACAAATTATAATAAATCAGGCAAGCAAGATAGTATTTATATGCCTAATGTAGTCTGAATCAAACAGGCATTGTAAATTTTATTTTTATCAGTAGATTTGTGATAGGGTATAAAACAAGACACATTCAAATATATGCTAATATAATCCTGTAAAAAACAATGGTCTATAGGACATTTCAAAAAACACGAATTTTTAAAAATTATAAGTCCTACATCATGTCGTGAATAATGCCATGACCAAATTCTGTACCAACCAAATAATATTTTTTCCTACGATCCTCTATGAAAATTACATTTAGCACACTCTTTTGTTCTTTAGAAAACGCCTCATATCGCACTAGTTTGATATTTTTATATCACACTCGTGTGATATTTATGTATGGAGGTTTGCCTAATTTTATTTAGATATTTACCTCGTACGAATTTTATTCACCTTGTTTTATAGACCATTTTCCACCTTTCACCACAGCCTTTTATATCTTTTAAATGTTTTAATCCAAATATTTCTGTTTTCCATGTCAAAAATAGAAACTATAGTTATAACGTTACATTAAACTACACAGTATTTTTCTTATGAAATGTAAAACAGTACAATTTTACTGTCTTATATGGCAGCATAACCACAGAAATCGAATTTAACAGGTATACTCAAGTTTGCATTTATTTAGGAATAGGCAACCCATTAAACAGCTATGTATTGTATTAAATATAAAACCAAGAAAACTAAAGCTAAATGAAAATCATATTTCCTGTTTGACATACCTAAATGTATAAATTTGTAGACTCTTTATAATTATTTTGTGCTTTGCTTTTCTTAAAAATTAATAAAAATTAGAAAACTTTAAAATAAGAAACTATATTTTTTCGGGATAGTAGGAAAAATAGTGTACATAACTCGTTGGAAAGTGTATTTAATACACTGGTATAAGATCGAAGCGGAGCTAAGGTCCATAAGCATGACCGAAGACAGAAAAAAACTTAAGGCCTATCCAGAAGCTTGCATAAGAACATAAAACATAAGAATGCCATGCCGTGATTGGCTTACAAGATACATGGCGGTACATGAAGCCAATCACGGCATCGCATTGTTATGTTTTATGTTCTTATGCGAGCCTGTGAACAGGCACTTACCTACGAGTAGCGCATTACGTTTTTCTCACTACCAAGTAGTTAAAATCTTATTTTATAAATAATATTTTTGACATTTATATGTATGGCAATTCAAGAAATAATTTTTTTATGGAATCACTCTATAAAATTAGAAATTGTAGTCTTGTGTCTAGATATCCCCCTGCGGTAAATGTTAGCATACTTAGTGTGCGGTAAATCATTTTTTCTGTCTTTAGTTACGGTTTTGTTTGTATTGATTTCATCTATCACTAAGTGTGCTCGATATAGTACTTTCCATTACTGTCGACTTTTTGATTAAGTAATGTCAACTTACCTAGTTGTTAGTGAGAAAAAAATATTAATAACAGTTAATTATTTTTTTATTTATTTGACAGAGATTTAATTTTTTGTATTTTGCATGATATGGTTTGCCAGATATATCTGATTAAAAAAAAATGTGGGGCGGACCCTAATTTTATTCTTATTAGCTGAAAATTGGTAAGAAGGGGAGAAATTTAAAAAATTCGTGTTTTATAAAGTGCCCCAATGCAGTGGTCAATAAAGAGGGACAAAAAAATATAAATAAATCAGTATTCAATTGCCCATTTTGCTAGAATTTCAATGTTAAAGGCAGAACAATAAAGGCCTATAAGGTTTGATCTAATGGGTCAAAGTCACAAGTTAAATAATAGCTTGAAAAATAAACATTGATGTTGCTTTTATATAATTTCACTTTATTTTTCAGGTGAAAGTTATGTAATAGATTTGATCCCCTTATGATATTGGTAGAAAACTGAAATTATACTTTATCCAATACATACAGATAATAAGACAATTACCAGCTTTATTTTAAATAGATAAACTCAATAATAACCCCCGCGTTTCTTTTACTTTATTGAGTGGATAATTATTTATTTTACCCACTTAACTGTCACTTGTCAAATTATTTTCTTGTAAATGTCATTAAAATTTTTAATAAAAATATGAATTCCTAAGCTATTTATTGGATTTATTGTATGGCACTTATGGGTAAACCGATATTGCCCTCTCGAAAATTAACCTGCTTGGCTGACGCCTCGCAGGTTAATTGTCTTATGGGCAATATCTTACTTTACCCACTAGTACCATAAATAACTATTATCGACTTTCATCTGATACCATAATATGGTATTATTACGTAACGGAAGCTTTATTTTAATATTATATGTTAATGTTTAATACATTTTATTAAACATCATTTGTTAATTTATTTATTTCTCATCTATGGTATGTTTCATCAAGCAAGAGAGTAAATTAAAAGTTGCACAGTAAATATTTTTACAACAGGTTTGAATAGTATATTTTTGTTTATAGAATATAGTTGTTTTATAAAATAAACTACTCAGTATATTCGCACATCCAATATTCGAATCTGTTTTGAAAATATTCACTGTGCGATTTTTAATTTACTCTCTTGCTTGATGAAACAGGCCACATAAATTATTTACTTATAATACCTTATAAACGCTGCCCTCCTTAGTTAAAACGTCCTAACTAACATTGCTACATTCCCTAAATTTTTTGAATAAATGGCCAAATTTCCTGACTTCCAGGTTTCAATTTCAATTTCCCTGACTTTTCCCTGACTGGTGGGAATCCTGGAGAATAGATTAATATGGTATAGAACAACCGGTATATGCAGATAAGCCGAAAATGCCAAAAATGTTAGTTAGGACGTTTTAACAAAGCAGGGCAGAACGGTTATTATAAACAGCATCATAATAACCCATGGTAATATTAGCTGGCGTTCATAATGCCCCATAAATTTTATAATGCCCGGTAATTTTTAATATAATTTAAACAAAAACCAAAATGTTGAACAACATTTATTATTATTATTCTGTTTTTCCTATATTAGTGCCTATTCACAAGCTTGAATAAGAACATAAAACATAACAATGCGATGCCGTGATTGGCTTGATGGGCAGCTATGTATCTTCTAAGCCAATCACGGCATCGCATTCTTAGGTTTTATGTTCTTATGCAAGCTGCTGAATATGCCCTTAAATGTACAATCTCATCCCGTCTTAGCCTATTACAAGTAACACTTTTTGCAGCAGGAAGGTACCACTTGGCACCTTCCAAAACTTTTGACTTTTTAGGAACATGTCTCTTTGATATAACTTTTAAAAATCCTAATAATTACCAATATGTTGATATATAAATATTTTCCTTTTCCGGAAAGTATATATGAAATGTAATTTTTGAAAAAAATAAAATAATAAAATGCCCGATATCAATTATACCTACATATTAATATACCATGTAAACTGCCCTGCTGCGACAAGTTGTCCTATCTGCAAATTAGTTGTTTTGAGATATGGCCAGTTTTATTGTTTTTGTTTGCACTTTTTAAAAACCCGTTTAAATAAATATCGAGTTTATTTCTGCTTTATTTAAAATGAAAAATACGTGATACGCTTTGAAAAAATATTTATTTTTGTTAGTCATTAAGTGACACGAGAAGTGACATTTGTAGATAGGACAGTTAGTCCTAGTTAAAGCTAAAATATCTGCTAAGACAAGTTGTCCTAACTGCAAATTGGATGATTACTTTGCTTACCTTTGTAAATTTGCTCAGGACAACAAATAGCATATAAACACTTTATATTTACTGCAAATAAACAATCATAATACTTATCTCCCCATGGATGTTAACATTTAATTTTTAAGTTATAATATTTGGAGCGAATTTTTGCTGTCAGATAAATAAGTTGTCATACTAGATGAATTTGTTAGGACAAAGTGATTTAAAAAGTCCAATTAAATTACTAAGATCTGTACAGTTAGGACTTATTCTTACTATTAAAGACTAGTAGGACAATTTTACTTAAAAAACATTGAAAATTTTCCACATAGGACAAACATCTTAGGCTAATTTCCAGGACTTGGGTTTTAGATAGAACATTTCTCTTTACTAGGCAAACGAGGCAAGTGTAATGCAATACAATGGTGTGCTTATCTCAAAAAGTGAATTTTTGCAGATAGGACAACTTGTCTTAGCAGAGCAGTATATCCACAATTTGGATTCCACATGTTTTGGTAGTATTGGACAAATATTTATCAACTGTAGCTATAATTCCATCATATCAAATTAACACATTATTTATACAGATTTAATGAAACACCAGCATACATGTTTATCACCATAAATTATACAAAAAATATACATTGTGTAATAATGAACAAGAGGTCAGGAAAATGGTGCGGAATGAACAGCAGCAACATTGGATAGATGCGCCTAAAATGAGGCACTCTAAACTCCTTCTAGGGGGACCAACCAAGAAAAGAACCAGCTTACTTCTAGGCATGTCCAGAAGTCAACTGAGAGCAATAACGGGTATAATAACTGGGCACTGCTTACTGAACAAGCACCGACACCAAATAGGACAGACTACGAGTCCCGTGTGCACGAGATGTGGGGAAGGGGACGAAGAGCCCTACCACCTCATATGTGAATGTCCATCTCTAATAGGCCTAAGATGAAGGTACTTTGGGAACGACTCGCTGGAACCAAACGAGATCATGAACACTCCCCTGAAACCGTACCTGAACTTTATAAAAGAAACAGGGATGATATAAGGAGATCTGTGCGGTTAACACAAAGGTCCCTAGGGGCCAGGTGTTGAGGGCTATGAACCCCGCACTGAACTAAACTAAACTAAACTAAACTAATAATGAACAAGCTGTGCGTTAATCCTTAAGGCCGTAGTAATAGACATGGGGCAGATTTTAAGCCTAGTTAACAGTAGCGGACTGGGTACATAGGGCCCAGGCCGGCAAGGTACTAGGGGGGCCACAAAACAGTTAAAGTGGTGCTGCGAAACGTTTAAAGGGTGACAGAAAAACGTTCAAACAAAAATAACACTGCCCTACAAAAAAAAAATATTTGCCGGGGAGCTTTTAGTTGCGTCTGGCCGGTCTTTACCTCGAAAAAATTTACCTCAAGAGCAAATGCCTCGAAAGAAATACCTCGAAAAAATTTACTTCGAAAGGACATTACCTCGAAAAGACGTTACTTCAAAAAAATTTACCTCGAAAGGACATTACCTCGAAAAGTCGTTACCTCGAAAGTATATTACCTTGAAAGATTTTACCTCAAACGGCTTATACCTCGAAAAGGGTTTTTTTAATTTTTTATCTGTTTCTTTGCGATTATTGTATATTGTAGTTTTTTTGCCCATATTTTATCATTTATTGATTAAAGAACCCCGCACAAAACCCCGTGTTTTTGGCCTTCGGCTAAATTCGCTGGAAATTACATATTTTTTTAACCTTCATGTCCTTAGTAATTATCCAAAATTTCAGCCTAATTGTATGTACAGTTTTCGAGATATCGAGCTTTAAAATTGGTAATTTATAATTCAGGAAAATTTTACACCTGTTAAATTTTTTTTGCTTTTTTAATGTCAGTTTTTTACGTATGATTAAGCTCAATGGTGCAAACTGAAGGTGTTTAGATGCTTTATTTAAATGTGTTATAACATTGGCCACAGAGTGTTTCCCTTTTCCGTGGCAACAGCCTAAAACAGGCGATATAATACATTTTAAAAATGCTAATTATTAATTTTGGTTTAATATTAAAAAACTGAAAATCTAACGGCTAGAAATTCATAATTTTGATATACTTTATAGTTTTTAAGTTACTGAATAAAAATAATTGAAAGCGAAGCTTATTAGAGTACTCAAAGTCCTTCTGTTTGGGCATGATGGGGGTAAACCACATCAAAATAAAACTCGATTCAATCAGCTAAAAATTTTAAATTCTCGTTAAATCTTACAAATAAATGGAATTTTAGAAAAGGTATTGCTAAAGTAGAGTAGGTAAATCAACTAAAAAGCCTACATTGGCATAGTGGAGCAAGGGGCATGAAACGTTGAACTGTTATAAAATTACTTATTTCTGTATTTAAGATAATCGCAGTATGGCTTGCAATGGAGGCAGTTAAACCAAGTTAACCAGGTTCTCAAAAGTAATTTAAGCCTATAGATAGGCTAATTACTTAAATGTTTAAAATAAAAATAAGAATCTAAAATAATTGAAAGCGAAGCTTATTAGAGTACTCAAAGTCCTTTTGTTTGGGCATGATTGGGGTAAACCACATAAAAATAGTTTAACTCGATTTAATCAGCTAGAAGTTTTTAATTCTCAACCTGGATAGAAACTGGATAATTGGGCAAAAGATAAAACCCAGGGTGTAAGACTTCCTATAGGAAGATACCTATAGTTGCAAAATATATTCCTCAAACCAATGAACCATTGAATCCAAAGATCCGATATTCCTTCTTACCAAATTATATTATAACTAATTTTATTAAGATAGAGCACACAAAGGTGAAGCAATTAACTAGTTTTTTATTAACTTTTAGATTCATATTTTTATTTCCTTTTAAACATTTAAGTAATTCGGTACCCCTTTTTCTACCCAGGGGCGGATTTATTTCATTGTAAGGGGACCTTCCATAAGGAAAAAAATTGCTCATTCACCAAAAATATAATTTTGAAGGTATTTCTATGCTAATATATCTCACTGGGGGTGCGGGGGGCATGTCCCCCTAAATCCGCCCATGTTCCTATCACGCTTAAATCACTTTTGAGAAACTAGTTAACTTAGTTTAACTCCCTTCATTGCAAGCCATACTGCGATTATCTTAAACACAGAAATAAGTAATTTTATAACAGTTCAAAGTTTTGTGCCCTTTGCTCCACTATGCCAATGTAGGCTCTATAGTTGGTTTACCTACTTTACTTTAGCAATACCTTTTCTAAAATTATATTTATTTGTAAGATTTAGCGAGAATTTAAAACTTTTAGCTGATCGAATGGGTTAATTTATTTAGATGTGGATTAACCCCATCAAGCCCAAACAGAAGGACGTTGAGTACTCTAATAAGCTTCGATTTCAATTATTTTTATTCAGTAACTCAAAAACTATAAAAAATTTAAAAATTATGAAATTCTAGCCGTTTTATTTTCAGTTTTTTAATATTAAACCAAATATAATAATTAGCATTTTTAATATTAATATATGGCCTGTTTTGGGCTATTGCCGCGGAAAAGGGAAACACTCTGTGGCCAATGTTATAACACATTTAAATAAAGCATTTAAACACCTTCAATTTGCACCATTAAGTTTAATCATACATAAAAAACTGACATTAAAAAAGCACAAGATTTTAACAGGTGTAAAATTTTCCTGAATTCTAAATCACCAATTTTAAATCTCGATATCTCAAAAACTGTACATACAATTAAGCTGAAATTCTGGTCAATTACTAAGGACATGAAGGTTAATAAAATATATAACTTCCAGCAAATTTAGCCGAAGGCCAAAAACACGGGGTTTTGTGCGGGGTTCTTTTAATTTAAGGGCAATTATTAGCTTTTAGTTTTAGGAAATATTTCAAAATGAATTGATTAACCTATATCGAGAGTTTGCTAAAGATGAGCAATGCGTTCTCTAGATTTTATTATCCGTTGTTGTGGTAAATATTAAACAATTCATTGGTGAATATTATCTTTTATTAAATAAGTTTAAATAGAATAAAGTTGAAGGTTTACGATAATTAACCATAAACCTTAATGACTATTCTATTATAAAACACCAAAAAAATGTTTCAGATTCGCATCATTGATGATAATGAATATATTAAGTAGTAACTTTTTGTTGGTAAAATTTAATCCAAAAAATGATAAATATTTTATTTCCTGTTATTAAATTATCAACAAGAATCAGTACCAAATTATTGGTAAACAAAACTAAACAAAAAGTTCAAACTACCATACCTTTTATAATAAATACCAATTAATGTTTACCACAACAGTTAGTAGAGCAGGAGCTGATTCTATCCGTGTAAAATTTACACAAAATTTCGTTTGGTTTGGACTTTTTGATATGTTTTAATATTGTCAAAACAAATGTGGTAGCTAGGTAATATGTTTTACAAAATTTTAAGCTGACATTTTTGTAGATCTGAATTACTAAGATTAGATGTATAAATATATTATTTGTTTATATATAGTATTATAGCTAAAAACTGGTTCAAAAGTCAATTAAAGCCGGTGGTTCCCTCTTCCACTAGCCTACACGAACTGGACTTAGGAGATGCTTAATTGTAGAATAGTGCGAGGTTAATCTGCATACATTTTCTGAGATAAACGGCTTTGACAGACGGACTGAACGTCGGACGGACGGACGGACGGCTGTATTTTCAAAAGCGAAAGCATTTTTTAAAATAATATTTCAATTAATGTATTATTTAATTAACCCGGCGTCGGTATGGTGGAAAAATGTTACACCAACACTAACGTGGGGTATATATAACCCCATCAGAAAGAAGTAGAAAAAAATATGATCATAATTTTTTTATTAATTGTTTTAATTTTGTATGTGCTATTTATATTGTTTATAATAAATAAACATAGAGTACTAAATATAAAACTTTTATTTGGTGTAATGTAATAAAAAAAAGTAAAATATAATTTTTTTCAAAAAAAAAAAATAATCCTTTAAAATAATCAAATAAAAAATAATAAATAATTCTTATGAAAAATCTAACATAAAAATTCCAAATCTTAAAACATGGACAAAAAAAAATTAAAAAAAATTATGACTCTAAGTATCAGGGTTAAAACTTTATTCTAATTTAAAAAATGACTATTCAACCACTAGTTCTGAACATTCTTCGCATTTTATCACAGCATGATCTAAACATATAAACTGCTTACAATCTTGACAGACATGTCTTGTTTTTCTATCCCGAACTCTTGGACAAATCATGCATCTACCTTGTCGTTTTTGAACTTTTGGTGGTGGTTCAGAGCTAGTACCAGTCACCTCGTCAATTTTTAATCGCAGCTCTCTGCCAATTCTAGGGTTGTCTCTCCTTTTATTTAAATGTTCTGATACAAGTTCCATTCCTAATGTTCTAATAAAATATCTACGTTTTGTCTGATAGTCATTAGTATTAAATCTGTAGATAACCTGCGAATTTATAGCAGCCGTATTCATTAATGAAAAAAAAACGGTCATTGGCCATCTTCTTGAGTTACGGGATACATTATACGAAGCCGAAAGTTCATCAACCACATCTACGCCGCATTTTGTAAAATTATAAAATGAAATAATTTCAGGCAGTTTTTTCTCATGTGAGTCATCTTCGATAGAATTATCATGATGCAAGGTCGAAAGTAGAATAACATTTTTTTTAGGCTTTGATTTGTAGGAAACTAGAGTCATATTTTTTTGAAACCCAAACAAACTAGAATTCAAATCCATTTTTTTAACATCTAGGAATTGCTGTGGAATTTGTCTTTTATTTTTACGTAGTGTACCTACTGCCGTCAATTTTTTGTCTACTAAAAGGTCAGTAAATAGATCAACACTTGTAAACCAGTTATCGCAGGTGACGTTTCTGTTTGTGCCAGATATAGGTTCCACTAATCGCTTTACTATATCAATAGGTTTATTACTAACTTTATATGGCCCATCTGGTTGTTGCCCCAGGTATACTTCCATATTAAGCAAATAAAATGTTCTGGCATCGACTAACGCTTGGATTTTTATGCCATATTTAGCAGGTTTGTTTGGCATATATTGCCGAAAGCTACACCTGCCTCTAAATGATTCCAGCTTTTCATCAACTGTTACATATGCACCTGGAGAATAGGAAGCTTTGCAGTTTTCGACGAATTTATCAAAAATTGCTCTAATTGGGGCCAACTTGTCGAGTTGTTTTCTTTCCACCCGATTTTGAATATTGTCAAATCGTATACATGTGATCAAAAATGCAAATCTCTTATATGGCATTGTAGTACGAAAAATATCAACACCAGTACCGTCTGCTTTCCACAAGTCTTCTAAATTTTGTCGATTTGATCTACAGAATCCCGCCAGATATAAAAGCCCAAATACAGCTTTTAGTTCCGCTAAATCAATATTATTCACAAAATTTTTATTTTCATAATTGATTGATTTTTCACTTATCTTTATATTTGTGTATGTCAGGATAGTTTCCAACATTTGAGGGTCGATAAATAAGGTCCAGCATTCAGAAACGGATTTAGCCTGTTTAGCATATGGTTTAACGCAAGGTAGTTGTGTTATTATGTTTTCTGCTCTAGTTCTTACATTTTTTGGAGGAGCATCTTTTACCCATTTCGTTTTTTTGTCTTTACCAAGGAAATATTTCCGTTTTTGTTTTCGCCTATTTCCATCTTTATTACTTTCTTGTGGATTATTATTTTCTTGTTCTTCATAAATTTCTTGTTCTTCATTAATTTCTTGTTCTTCTTCAGTGTCTTGGTCTTCGTGAGTTTCTTCACTAGTATCCTGCTCTTCGTCAGTAAATTGGTCTTCATTATTTTCTTGAAATTCATCACTGTTATATTCTTCTTCTTCTTGATCGGTATCTGTATCTATATACTCGGGTATATTATCAATGTCATCCCATAAGGCTAGAAGTCTTTTTTGCTCTTGTTCGTAGTGAGACATTGCTAAAAATAGTTTATTTTATTATTTCTTAGAACAAATAATTGTACAAAATATTATACCTAAAAATGTAACGTTAACGGTAACCTGGGGTAAATGTAACCCCAGCACACTTTAGAGGCCTACCGTGCTTACAACGTAAGAGCCAAAATTTAACTGACGGTTTTCGTGGATACGTAGGGTATATCTAAAAAGGTATTGGGAGTGGCGCAGCGACAAGTTTATGCTTGTCGAATATTTAGCTTGTTCAATTTGACTGGGGTAAATAATACCCCAAAATACCGTCGCCGGGTTAAAACTGATTGGCTCAACTGCGTTTAATTACTGGTTTTATAATAGTTATGGCGGCTAATGGGTGTACACCAATCAGACAACTTGCAATTGTTTGCATTTTAATAAATTCATTGGACACCTGCATTAAAAACCTGTTATACAAATTTAATTGTTTGTACGCTACATTGTTAATAAAAAAATTAATTAATTTAATTAAAATGTTTTCATATAAAACTAAAACAGTATTATATGAGGTAAAATGCTAACATTTTTCAGCAATTATAGTTATTTATAATACAAGGGCGAAAAGTTAAATTTTTCGATTGAGTAGGTTTTTAGAAGCCGAGGGCCGGCCGATCGAGCCGGCCCGAGGGTAAGGACCTAAGAAATCGAAATTTCACTTTTTGCCCGTGTATTATACAATATTTTTTATTCGATTGCTACTAATTATAATAAATTATTCAAATATGCCTAATTTTAAATTGCAAAAAATATTTCTTTTTACTGTCTTATTACTTATCTTGTTATCCATGGAAAATTGCTATTCAATCAAATCGCTAAAAACAATTGAATCATTTCTTTTGCGTGCGGTTTCATTTTCAGATTAAAAAAGCTATAGCTTGGTGACTAATTTCTGTTAAAATTTGTCTGTTATGAAAATACTTCTGAAACCGTTCTATGAATATTATAAATATTGAAAGTGGTTTTACAATTGAAATTTTGTGTTTTTAACTTATTTTTGTGGATGAATACAGATTATTCAGTTAACATATATTTTGAGGTTGTTATAGAAAAAAATTTTATTTTGTATGAAATAATTATAATATCTGCATCTGGTCAAAAAAAAAAACAGTTAGTTCAAGACCAAGTGACGAAAATGTCATATTTCTTTATAAATATTACATAAAGCATCTTCTTTTAAAAAGCTTAAAAATAATAAGTTTTAGTTTAGTTTTTATGACCACAAAGTTCTACTTTTCGCCGTAAAACATGAACAAAAAGTGTCGCTTTTAGAATCAATCGAATAAAAAAACATTTTTATCTACTAGATACTATCTAGTCAACTATTTTTGATGTAGTAATAAGATACATAGTTGGTATTGATTGAATCGCTTATGCATAAGCGAACGTCCAGAAAGTGTGTTACGGCGTTACATTGTCACGCCTCTGGGTGATTCAGAAATTTCTAACACTTTGTGACAGGGTCTGGGGTCTGAAGCAATGTGATGTCACAAAAAAAATATAATGTGATATACATACAGGGTGTTCCGTGAGGAAAGGGAAATATTTTAAGGATGTATTCTAGAGGTCAAAATAGGAAAAAAGTTCTTATAAACAAATGTCCAAAAACGACTCGTAAGGGAGCTACGCCCCTTCAAAGGGGTCCCAAAATTTCGATTTTTTATTAATAACTTTGGAACCCTTTGTGTTAAAGTATCGAGGTTTAGCACGTGATCTATGCTTTATAAAGCCTATCAGCCAATGGTATTTGCAGGGGCGTCCGTAATGGGGGGTCTTATCACTTTTTTGCCCAAAACTTCTTCTGCTCAACTTTTTTGTGGGTTTATTTTTAGAATATTATAACCAAGGTAAAAACACATAAAAAAGGTACTCTTGTTGTAATACCATAGGATTAACTGTTTTCGAAAAATATACAATTAAAGGCAAACTTACACCTTTCTAGAACCAAAAATTAAAACTAAAATGTTAAAAAACCAGAATTTTAATTTTGCAGTGTGATTCTACATCAAAAGCTAAGAAAAAAAGTTTTATGCATGTAGGTTCAAAAATCGATTTTAAAGGTACCATCACCCTTCAAAAATTTTGGAGACCATAACTCCTTTAGCATTGATTTTTGGAATCTTAGTTTTTGGTGTACAGTTAACCTACACCATTGAAATTTTGGTTTTCAACAATTTGGTGTTTAATTTTTGGTTCTTGAAACTTGTAATTTTGCCTTTAATTGTATTTTTCTCGAAAACGGTTAATCCTAAAGTATTTTAGCAAGAGTACCTTTTTAATGTGTTTTTACCTAAAGAATACTATTCCAATAATAAACCCACAAAAAACTTTAACAGAAAAAAGTTTGGGGCCAAAAAGTGATTAGACCCCTCTTGTCGCACGCCCCTGGTTTAAGTGACTACATGCAAATACCATTGGCCAATAGGCCTTATTAAGAATAGATCACATGCAAAACCTTGTTGCTATAACACAAAGGGTTCCTAAGTTATTAATTAAAAATTAAATTTTTGGTACCCCATTTGAAGGGGCGTAGCTCCCTTATGAGCCGTTTGTGGACATATGTTTATGGGAACTTTTTTTCTTATTTTGACCTATACAACATATTCTTTAAATATTTCCCTTTCCTCACGGAACACCCTGTATGTATTGGAATAATATGTTATACTTACATATGTATTGGAACTTGTAGTTTACCATTTTTATTTTTTAAATCTTTTGTATATATTTACTATTTATACGACCTACTATTTAAATTCAATAAAATTTTCTCAAAAAATATTAAAGTTGGTAAGTACATTTTTTTGTCTATAAAAATTTACCGTGACGTAACAGAGTAGGGGGGTCATTGCCTTGTGTCTATCAACATTGGCAAAAAAAAGCGTGGCATCAACTTAGGGACAAACTTCGGAACGAAACAAAATTGTATCACTTTTTAAAACCCTGAAAATACCCAAAATACAAATTAAAATCTATAGTAGGGGCTACTTGTAGCAATTTTCATTTAAAGTCAGTTTTTCCCTTTATTTTTGTTTTTTTTTTAGTTGGCCAAATGGTAATTTTAGCTGCATGTTTAGGTAATATTATTATAATGGAAAAATTTATAGGGTATTAGAGTTATGATTTTTTTTGTAAAGTCTCGACAAATGCAACAACTTGCCCCATCACGGGGCACCGGGTTTACAAATGATAAATGGCACTTTTGTAACTCAGAAGTTAATCTCGGTTTGGAGTAGAAAACTTTTTTACTTTTTGAGATACAAGCACTTCGACAACTTACCCCTGAGACAACTAGCCCCGGTCACCCCTATTCCATAAAAATTTAGTTTCGTAATTGGGACACGTTCATTTAAAAACTGCATAATATGTTATGAATACAGTGTAGACAATAATGACATTGATCAGCGGCGGACTGGCTTCAAACGCCCGGTGTGATTCAGTCAGGAGCGATAAAGTGGGCCAGTGGGCCAGCATTTAAAATTTATCCAATATGTAATAGGTGGTATTATTTTTGATGTTTTTTTTTATGTAACGACAAACAACTTATTATAAAGTACCATGATTTATTATGAAAACAATTTTATTGAAATTTATTTTTTCAAAAAAAACACGGTTAAAAATTTTGTGCATTTGGAAAAGGGCTCCTAATTTCGGAAATATACGAAAACTTTTTCAAAGTAGATCCGGATACTATTGCTTATGTTATTTTATTCTGCAAAAAAAGAAGTAATTTAATCTAGAATTTGATCATTAAGCAATTTTTTACGAAGTGGTAATTCCATGATAATTGTCGTTACAGCCTCATAAAAAATTACACTTCCTTTAAAGCATTTTATTATGTTATCATTTTTTTCACAAACATTCTTTAAAAATAACAAACAATCTTTAATAATAATATAATAAAATATATAAAAGAATGTGTCATTTTTTCTACGGCTGTAATGTCAGTTACCATAGAATTACCCGAATACTGTAGGAGCCATAATTTTTGCCATTTGCAATTTAAACGATTTGTGCTCCTATTTACCGGGATGAAGCCCTACCGTTACAATATTACAGGATGGATTTAGTTTTTTTTTTCATATAAAAGTAGGAGTCTGTTTATCTCTGCAGATAGTATCTTAGATGCACTACTATTCAAAATTAGGAAACCGTCCGAAATTAGGCGTCTTTCCTATACTATTGGTAATAACAAAAATCCATGACAGAACCTTGAGGTTTTTCAAAATTTTCAAAATTTTAGCTGTTTTGTCAAATTTACTTTCTTCATTAGGTATGTATACTGTAAGATTGACTTAAGGGAGAATTGGGTTTAAACGATACAATTTTGAATTGTCCTGGATTTTTGTGATTACCAATAGTACTAAAAAATCTATAAATAAACAAAACTTTATCCATGTATTTTATTGAAAAACAGCCCAAAACTCATCTCATCTCAAAAGTATATAGATTATTTAGTACAAACATTTCAGATAAGTCTTCTATTCTTACAATTTTTACATAACTTTAATAAGTTAATAGTACCTGGTTTAGGAAATATTTTTGTAATAAATAAATAAGTAACTACCGAATCTGGCCAGTCCGCTTCTAGTATTAATGCAGGAAAACCAGAGCTTGTCAAATAAATACATTCATTTTATTCACCAGTGAGATTAAAACAAATTACGACAAATATGTGGTAATAAAGTAATAAATTATAATAATCCCGAATTTACAATTATGTGACGATCATTGATCGATGCTGATTATCACACAGCTCACGTATTCTGATTTTGCATAATAACGCAACGGAATAGAGAACTTCTAATTTTTTAACTAGATTTCTTTAAAGTCTTGCTGACCAGAATAAAATAATAAATAAATTATGACAAAGGGATATTTCTTATAATATTACAATTTGATTTCAGTAAGGGAACTTTCAAGTATTACGTAACGCAAATTTTGATCATTTTGGGACACCACCCCCCCCCTGTAACCCTATTTTCCAATATCATTAACATGGACTTAACACTCCAAAATGACTTTAAAGGCACTAAGTTCATGTGTATTTGGGTCAAAGCATGCCTGGGAATGCTACGAAACCCTCAAAAAACTGGCAGAAACAAAAGGTTTCTATGAGGCCGCAGACTCTCTTGCAAGATAAGGAGCATGCACTCAATTTACTGGTCCTAAAGCCTTCTGTGACTTTAACAAAAGCCATCAGGTAGAGGCGATTAAAGAATGGGAAACCAAAATCAAAACTCGATTTTGGAAATACCAAAACTTAAGACAGGCCAAGATATTTATAAAATATAAACCTGAACGAACGAACAAGAACTAAAGACCTATACAGAGCTGTTAACCGGACACTGCTCTTTAAAATATCATCTTAAGAAAATGGACAAATCTGAAATTGACACCTGTCGTCTATGCTCTGAAGCACCAGAAAATACCAAACACATCATTTGGTTGCTTCTGTAAAAAGTCATTGTTAGCAAAAGGCTACAATATTTTGAACTGGCATACCCGAGGCCTGCAGATATATCCCAAGTACCCCTCAAAAAACTCTTGAGCTTCTTTGGAAGCCTAAAGTTTGATGTGGACTAAATTATGAAGGGACTTCCAAATAGATCTCATTGGTCGAAGTGATCTGAAAGGCACTACGTTTCCTCACAACTGGTATTGTATTGTAAGTCTGGTTAGAATTTTACTCATCTGAATAAAGTAACCACTACCTAACAAATAGTTATTTCGGATACTGTAATATAATTGAGCTGTTAGAACGTTTTTTACAAATTAGAAGTCACTATCAAGTCACTGGATCTGCTTATCAACAAGTTAACACAATAATTTTGGCATCGTTGGAAAAGTGACTATCTACATACCTTGCTTTATCAAAGTAACGATTTAAAATGAAATATTCAAACATTAATTTGTGGAGACAAAAATTATCACGACTAAAATTAATTTCTATCGTTTTTAAACATTATTTTCCACTGTATTTAAACATGAATTTATCTATTATATAAAATGCTAACTAACTTCAGCAATCAACACCCAGCCCAAATTCCTGGACCTAGCAACTTGAAATTTGTAAAGTTTGTTCCTTTTTCGAATTTTTCGAAATTCAATCCCTAAGGGGGTGAAACAGGGGTTGAAAGTTTTTTTAATAAGCGTACGTATCTCAGAGACCTCTTAATCTAGAATCTTCATATTTGACAAAAATTTTCTTTATCAGGTTTTTCGATATTCAATCCCTAAGGTGGTAAAAATCGTCATATTTAAGTAAAGTGGTAAATTATGTAAATATTACTCTTTTTTAAAAAGTGTACGTATCTCAAAGACCTCTTGATCTAGAATCTTCATATTTGGCAAAAATGTTCTTTATCGAAATCGAAAAGATAGGTGTTTCAGGATTTTTCGATATTTGACCCCTGTTAGTAAAAATCGTCATATTTAAGTGGTAAATTATGTAAATATTACTCTTTTTTGAAGTGTGCATATCTCAAAGACCACTTGATCTAGAATCTTCATATTTGGCAAAAATTTTCTTTTTTTAAATGGAAAAGATACGTGTTTCAGGATTTTGTGATATTAAACCCCTAAGGGGGTGAAACGGGGGTCAAAAGATTTTTAAATAGTGTGCGTATCTCAGAGATCTCTTAATATAGAATCTTCATATATGGCAAAAATTTGCTTTATCGACATGGAAAAGATACATGATTCAGGAATTTTCGATATTCGACCCCTAAGGGTGTAAAAATTGTGATATTTTAGTTTTAAGGGGAAATAATTTAAATATTAGACATTTTTAAAAAAAAGTGCGTATCTCAGAGAAGTCTTACTTTACTATCTCGATATTTGGCAGAAATTTTCTTTATTGATATCGGAAATTATAAAGGAAATTAAATTAGTTAAATTATTAAACAAGGGTAGTAAATAGATAACTAAAGTTTTTAACTGACCCGTTCGAAGAACGGGCTTCACGGCTAGTTTTTAATAAAAGGCATAGCCATTTTTAAATATGAAATACCCAAATAGAGATATGAGATTATTTTAAATTGCTATACACAAAAAATAAGACCAGAAAGTGTAGGATTTGAATTAATTAAGATATTTGCAACGACATGTCGCTACATTGCCAAAATTTGCTAATTAGTCTTGCAGTATAATGGTTCATTAATATGTTATTAAGTCAATACTAATTAAAAAAGAAAATATTTTATTGATAATAACTTACAAAGCGATTTTAATTAAGTTAATTAAAAGAGATTAGTAGGTGGAATATTTCAAGTTTTTGTATAAATCATTATTTCCTATTCTATAAAAGGAATGCAATCTTTAGTCTTTTATGGAGTCAATGATTAACACTCTTAAAACCAGTGTAAAATCTTGTTTAGTTAAGCAATTAAAAAGATTAAACAAACATTTTAAATCCTTGCTTAAATATACGTTATACACGAAGAGATTATTTAGGGTTAATTATATCAAAGGATACCAGGACAAGTTAAATAAGACACTATTTTGGCGCACGCGTCAGGACTGAACAATAACAATTACCAGTAACTGTTATTGTTGTCTCTGTTAGAACAAACCTGTGCAAGTGAGACAAACAAATGTATATGTTGGCTACCTTTTTGTCAGTTTTTACAGATGAAATGCCTATTCTAGAGAGAAGAGTTATTAGTTCTTTGTTATTTATAGGAACCGTTTTTGATATTTTTATTATGTAGAATTATGAATTATGAATGTTGGTAGGATGTTGTATATTTTTCTATATAATAAATATATAGGAGTGTAGCTTTTTAAAAATCATCCTGTGTTTTCAATAAAAACGGTAAATGGTTACAAAGGAGCGTATAACTGAATAAAAAAAAGTAAGTAAACTTGTTAATAAACGAGTTTGTTAAGGTAAATTTACCTTAATAAAGTCGTTAATATTTTATTATTAAAACACAAAATTCATCGCGTGTAAAATGAAATAAATTTACTTATTTTATTTGCCTGTTAAAAGGCTTTTAAATTTGTAAGATGTTTAGTTAATTATAAATTAATACAATCGGTAATGGATGATATCCGCGCCGATTCAGGCAGGGCAGAGGGCTTGGGTCACGGATTTTTTTATTTGTAACCCATCGATGTTAAAGAAAAACCTCTACGGGATTTTTTTCAAAAACGCCGCGTTTTAAAAATATTATTTTTTATTTTTTTTTCAAAATTTTTTAATTTCTTAAAAATGTGACATTGACTTGCAATATATTTTTTTCTAATTAATCGCATTAATTTAGTATTAATAGTTTTTTGTTTTATAAGATGGCGGCAAAAAAAGTGGCCTTAAATTTCGTTTGCCTCCATCTTGAAAAAACAAAAAACTATAGACACTAAATTAATTTAATAGAAAAAATATGATTTTTTTATTGGTGGTAACCGCAATTCTCTAGGTTAAATAGTTTTTGAGGTATTGCAAGCCAATGTCACATTTTTGACAAATTTAAAAAATTTTGAGAAAAATTTAAAAAAATCATATTTTCGAAATAGGACGTTTTTGAATACAATCACGTGGAAGTTTTTCTTAGACATTGGTGGACTACACATAAAAAAATAATCAGACAAATACGTGACCCATGCCGTCAGCCCTACTGGGATCGGCGCGGATATCATCTAATTACAATAAAAGTTTATTTTCAAAAGTTCAAATAAATCGGAGTAAATAATAGTAATAATTGCTATAATTATTATGCTTCAAGGGAGAAAAGATATTTTTTGTATTTTCTACCGTGATTTATATACATTAAGTATTATGTTTTTCACTACTATCACTATTTAACATTTTTTTTTTAATAATAAAGGAAAATAATTTCTTAAAATTATTGAGATTTGCTTCAATATATCAAAATGATTTAAATTACTATATTATTGTAATTTTAAAACATAATTTTAGGATAAAACATTAAATTACGTTGTTATCCTAAAAATAAGGGCTCAATTAAATTTACTAAAAAAATCGGTTTAAATCATATGGATTTACACGGAAAAAAAAAAGTTGCTAATCTAAAACTAGAAAACTTTGAGGCCGTTAAGGAGGGGTCTGGAGGTCTTTTATCGAAAAAATAATTTTACCAGTCGATTTCAAATTTAATTCCCTACACTTACAGCAAAGTCGGTTAGCAACTTTTTTTTTTCGGTGCACCCCAATATGGATTTTACAGTTTAATCATAATAATTATGTATAGTCAAAGCAAGAACTTTTTTTATTTGGACATTTACAAGATTCTGCTTATTAAAAATAAACAAGCCGTGAAGATATGTAACGCTACGCATTCCATTATATACTATTCGCAGTAAATGGTATATTGCATTTCCCAAATATTAATTAAAAAAAATAATTTTCGAAATCATTATTATTTTTCAATCCAAACGAAAACTAAAAAAATAAGTTTTTGAAATTTATGTTTACTTTTTAATTTTTGTTTTTAAATTTTAACCCCCATAACTTTCTTGTTTTTAAGGGGATTACTTTCAAAACTTGTAGAATTGATCTATATAATTAAAATAATTTTTCCTAAAAAAATTGCGTTAATCGGAATTTTCTTTCAGCTTTCTTCGATTTTTTTTTAAGTTTCACCTCCATAACTTTTTTGTTTTCGAGGGGATACTTTCAAAAACAATAGGGATCTTCCCCTTATAGAACTTGATTTTTTTCTGAAAATTTCAATCGGATTAATCGTTCTTGAGTTATCGTGTCTATGTGACACCGGATAGACAGACGGACGGACGGACAGAGGAACGGACAGACGGACATTTTCAAAGTTTCTTAGTTTTTTATGAAACACATTAAATGTACATACAAATTTTGTATCCAATAATTTGTTATCTAGGACGTTTTTTTGGCGATTTTGGGAAATTGGGAACTACCGTATAATACTATTCTAACGCTACGCGCTTTGAATATATTTATTTATTTATTTATTTATTTATTTATTTATTTATTTATTTATTTATTTATTTATTTATTTATTTATTTATTTATTTATTTATTTATTTATTTATTTATTTATTTATTTATTTATTTATTTATTTATTTATTTATTTATTTATTTATTTATTTATTTATTTATTTATTTATTTATTTATTTATTTATTTATTTATTTATTTATTTATTTATTTATTTATTTATTTATTTATTTATTTATTTATTTATTTATTTATTTATTTATTTATTTATTTATTTATTTATTTATTTATTGGTGAGTTTTTGTACAAGGGCATGGAGAGCCCCAAATAAGCTTAAAGCTTGTGCTAGGGGCTCTCCATTAATTTATATAATAATAATAACGTATTTTATTTTTAGTAATTCAAAAGTGATTTTAAAATTAAAGTTAACTTAAGCTTTGACACTCTTAATCAGTTTTAATCAATGGGCTGTCCTCAAAGATAATTATCTTGACAGATTCATTAATTAAATTTAAAATCAATTAAACTTAATTATCATTTAATAACATAATTAAGTATTGTAAAAAGCATCTGCATACACAAAAAGTAAAATATTATAAATTTTATTATTATATTATTTACAGCGCCTGCGCTAGAATAATATACGGTTGTTTGGAATTAAAAAATCTTTAATATAATTTTTTTTGATAAAAAAATAAGCAACTTTTTTTTTAAATGTCTATCGGTTCGATGTCACTATTTTTGTGAACACGATAACTCAAGAAGGAATGATCTGATCGACTTGAAATTTTCAGGAAAAAAGTTCTACGAGAGGAAGATCCCTATTGTTTTTGAAAGTAATCATTTAAAAACAAAAATTTTATGGGGGGGTAAACTTTTAAAAAAATCGAAAAAAGTTTAACAAAAATTACGATTAGAGTCAATTTTGTAGGAAAAAAATACCTGGATTTAGAAAAATTTAATTTTAAGATTTAGTCTTAGCGACCTTAAAAACCCACATATCGTCTTGTAAATTTCAGCATGTCGTATCTCAATTTTTTTCGATTTTGAGATTTTTGACTTAAACGCTTTATATTATCAACGTACATCTAAAAAATAAGTTTCACCGACAATTTTTTTTTTTAGCAAAAATATAAGCAACATAGTACACTAATTGCATTAGGCGACGCTTTTTTGATATCTTATGCGCATGTTGTAAAACTCTTTGAAGTTTAAATGTTTCAATAATTAATAATATTTTTATAATAATTAATTATATTTTGTTAAAATATTAATATAATAATGTTTTAAAGCTTGTATCTTAAAATTTTTTATTAATTTTGAGCATCAAAATGTCGTATCTATAAACTTTAGGTTATTATTTGTATTTATTTATTTTATACACAATTAAATTATTTAAGGTAAGTTAATCATTAAAAAGGTATTAAGTTTATATTAAAAAAGTACATTTTCAACCTATAATAATGCGAGAAAGAGTTATTTCTCATTTCTGTAAAGTTGTCTTTTTTTTAGATACGACCTTCTGAAATTTACAAGACGATATGTCAACTCCCCGCCCCTTAGGGAGTGGGGTTGGATTTTTTTATTGTCAGAAAAACCCCTATATACAAATTTTCAGGAAAAGTAGCCCCAGCCCCTCAGGGGGTGGAATTAGATTTTTGTTATTATTAGATTTGATTTCAGCAACCTTAAAAACTCCAAAAGTCCAAACCAATTTTCACGAAAACTACCCCCCATCTATCAGGGGGTGGAGTTAGATTTTTCTATTATCAGATTCACTTTCAGCAACCTCAAAAACCCCAATAACAAAAATTCACAAAAACTACCCCCCGCCCATTAGGGGGTGAAATTAGAAAAATTTTATTATCTGATTCAAATTCGTCGACCCCAAAAATCCATATACCAATTCTGACGAAAATATTTAAAATATTTACCCCTTGGACTTAGAAAATTTTTATTATCAGATTCAATTTCAGCAACCTTAAAAACCCCTATATAGCAATTTTCAATTTTTTGTAAAAAAATGTATTTTTCCCCATTTGCCCCCCTTACCTCAAACCAATGTTCACCAAAAACAATCCCGACAGAGAACTTTTGGTAACATATCTGTATGCCAAACTTCAAGTCTCTAGCTTAAAGCGTTTTTAAGTTAGCGTGTACACAAAATTTCCCTACAGAACGACCAATCGAATTTGGAAAACTTTTAAAAGGGGAAAGCAAAAATACAAAATTTGAGGTTGTTTTGATATTTTTTTGAAAAAGTCAAGTATTTGGGAAAATGCTGTGAATAGTAGGCTTATAATGGGTTGCGTAGCATTACATATCACGGCTTGTTTTATTATTTTCCGTAACCACGTACAAACATGAATGAAAATTACATTCGAACAGTGGGCGTATAGCGTAAAATTGTGTGGGCAGAGTTGTAATGATATTTAATAATTTAAAATCAACTGAATGCAACATTTAATCGTTATATACTATTATTGAAATCGGAAGTTAATTAATACATAGCCATATTATTATATTATAAAAAGTATGTATCAAAGATAAAAAAGTTTAATAATGTTTCAAAGCTCGTATCTTAAATTTTTTATTAATTTTTAGCATCAAAATGTAGTATCTATAAACATTAGGTTATTATTTGTATTTATTTATTTTATACACAATAAAATGATTTAAGGTAAGTTAATCATTAAAAATGTATTAAGTTTATATTAAAAAAGTACATTTTCAACCTATAATAATGCGAGAAAGAGTTATTTCTCATTTCTGTAAAGTTGTCTTTTTTTTAGATACGACCTTCTGAAATTTACAAGACTATATGTCAATTTTCTAAAAAACAAATCCCCGCCCCTTAGGGAGTGTATTATTATATTATAAAAAGTATGTATCAAAGATAAAAAAGTTTTCCCGTTTGCCCACTTAACTATCAGGCAGGTAACTATACCTGTATTAGGGTGTCAGTATTTTTTTTTCTTAGATTTTTGTCCGCTCTATCTCTCGGATTTATTATTTGCTTAATTTGTTAAGAATGTTTCCAAATGTTAAATTTGGCAACAGGGCGCGACTCCATTTCGAAGTTTTTTTAAATAGTATAGTATCTTTAATTAGCTATCAGTAACTGCCATGCCGAAATTTGAGAGGCGATTCTACATCCAAACATATGAAAGAAAGTTTCTATAAAGGTTGGTCCGGAAATGCCAGTTAATGATCTCCCTGTATAGCTATAGCTATAGCTCCCTTCAAAGATAATATACTACCCATGCCAACATTAACTCTTTTTTAAAGTTTGATGTAAGTTAGTAATAATTTTTTTTATTTGAAAAAAATCGAAAATCAAAAAAAAAATAGGATTCAAATCGATACAACCTCTAAAATTAAGAAAAAAAAAACTCGTATGCATATGGGTCCAATAACGACCCTTTAGGACGCTGAAGCTCATTTAAGATGTATGAAAAATGTAATTACCACTAAACTGCTTTTCAAAAATAAAAATTGAAAACGGAATCAAAGAACGTTTAAAATGAGGCTGGTAGGACATCAATAATTTCTTATTGTAACATTAAAGAACTTATAAGTAAAAAACTTAAAAAAATCAAATTACAAAAAAGAGCCTGAGAGATATTCAGTCAAAATGTTCTTAGGGGCATGCCTAAGGGAACACTCAAGTGTTACGTTACTCAAATTGTAACAAAATACATACACTTCATACCCCGGTTCATGCGTTATTAAAGGCTGTAGAGATTTTATATTTTGGTACCCCTAAAACATCCCCTATTTAGGGGGTAGCCAAAACGTGAAGTCTATAGAGCCTTTAATAATGCGAGAAACGGATTTACGAATTTTGGTACAATTTGCGTTACTTAACACTTGAACATTCCCTAATCGATTCATAAAAGAATTGTTTTGTTGAAATAGTATATTATTTACCAAGTGAGAGAAGTTTAACATTTTTGACCTGCGTCAAATTGCGGGATGAGGGCGCTAGCGCGAAGCCCGCAAGACGCGGTCTAAAATGTTAAATCTTCACTCACGTGGAAAGTATAGTATTTTTTTCACTACCAGTACAATTAATTAGCTATTTATTTATTTATTTTACTAAAATTTAATGAAAAAGCTTATAAATTTAAAATATCACGCTGGCCGTTCGCGGCCATTAAAAAAACAAATGAATAACTTGACATTTCTGGCAGAAATTTTCTGTTGATCTGCTAAAATTATTAAGTTAGAAAGTGTTTCCCTGTTAAGTATAATAAAATATATAAAAATGGAAAGTGAAATGCAAAATGATGATTCTGGTACTCCCCCAGAAATAGGGGACAGGCGAAAACTGTGAGGGAGAATCTATTGCCTCAAAAATCAATATATGGGGGTTGTACCTCTAGTAATCTATGATCCTTATGGTAATATATGGGTTGTATAATCTATGATTGAATATGATGGACCAATGATTTTCACTTTTCGAAGTGTTTTTTGTAAAACATGTTTTATAGGTACTAATTTAGTTAATATTTTTTAATTTATCATGCAATAAATAAATTTGGTGCCTAAAGACACTTGTAAATAGCAATGTGATTTAATAATTAAGTGAAACGTCAGATGCCAAAACAGCTGAATAAAAATTCATTATTAACCATGGTGCAATTTCATTATTTTTAGAACCTCTGACGTCATAGGTAGAGAAATAATATTTCTACCAATGAAAAGAACAGTAATAAAGATGTGCTTTTAGGCTGGTAGTGAAAAAAATATTTAAACGCTAAAAAGTTCCCATATAGCACCGGTCGTCCAATGGACGTCCATTTTAGATCCCTTTCAAGTACATTGGTCCACGGACTAATAATGGATGTACTATGTAGGTCCATATATTTACATCCTTTGTACCACTATTAGTGGACGTCCATTCATTGTCCATTTTACGCGAGGGGTAAACCTCAGAGGAATTCAGGTGTACAAATTAGAGGTAATCTGGAGAAAATCTTTGAAGGTTACGAGGTAATCTGAAGGAAATTTTTAAAGATTTACTCCTTTTTAGAAGGAAATCTTTGGAGGTAATCTGGAGGAAATCTTTGAAGATTTCCTCCTAAAAGGAATTCAGGTGTACAACATTTATTCAGCGGTTTACGCCTCGATTTTACGCCCATAATTTTTTAAGCTATATTTCTCATGGTGTTATATACATTGTAGTATATATAATTTTAGGGGCTGGGGAATTGGGGGATAATTTTTGTATAAAATTGTTTTGTCAACCGAGTTAAGCATGTGTACCAAATTTTAGATTTCTAAGTATATTCTAAGTGGGTTAACTTTAGCCTTATACGCGTATTGTTGGTGATGGGGAGAAAAACAGGGCATTCCATTGGACGTCAATAGTATCACTTTGTGCTATCTGGGTTATAGTGATAAATGTTATTACGATTAAATAATAATAAAATATAGTGTTTATGACTTACCCCTAAATTCGGTCCTAATTAGTGGAATCACCAGCAATAAAAGTACATGGAAATTATTTTGGAATCCCATTATGTCGAGGTCCAGCAATTAAAGTTGGAACAACTAACTAAACTCACTGCTAATTTTAAAAGCCATGCAATTTGAATAATAGGGTGGAATTAAAATTAAATTAAACTGAATTTAATACACTGTAACGATAATAGTATACATGACGTGTACGAAAAGTGACTTATTTTGCATGAGCGAGGTTTCGATACGTCGCAAACACATGAAAGGTACTTTCGAAAAGTTATGTATACCATTTTTTTCTATGACCTCAACAAAAATAAAATAATTTATATTAAATATTATTTTCTGTAAATAAATATTAATAAGCATTGACTTTACACTAAAAATGCAGCTTTTCACTAAGGTAACGTAACTGCAAAATTCTGAAAACCTAGCTAAGAGCGTTCAAAATTGACTTTTGAAAAAATAATATTATTTTTAAAATTTTCAACACCCTGTCTCGAAATATAAGCATTTTCGGACACCCTGTATAATACTTTGCTCTCCTCAACCGGGAATCAAACCATGTACAGTTTAGTTGATGGACTGATCATGGTCATCAATGATATTTAAGCTAAAAACTTAAGTTAATTATTCGAGAATCATGGACATTTTAAAATTAATATATTTCTTTTTATTTGATAGGCTGTATATATCTCCAAAAGGAGTTAATGGATCCTTTATATATACACCTATACAGGGTTATTCTGAAATAAGAAATTTAAGAGGTGATTCTACGTTCAAAAATATGAAAAAAAGTTCCTATAAAGGTTGGTCCGGAAATGAGTCCTAAGGGAGCTACGGCTCTTTAAAATTGTAATAAAAATAAAGTTTTTAATTAATAACTCTTGTACCCTTTAAGCTAGAGCGACGAGCGTTTGCTTGTATACTAGTATTAATAAGGGTAAGTAATAAGTTTATGTTAATTTATTTTTTTTTTAATTTACCGAGAGGCGTGCCTAGACGGACAAAACATGTGAGGCTTAACACATTCTTGCACCAAACTTTTTTATTTGTATTTTTTTTTTGATTTTTTGTAATAAATATAGATTCCTTCAGTAAAAATACATAAAAAGTGTCAAATAGTGTAACACTGTTACAGTAGGAGCAACCGTCAAAAAAAATGCAATTAAGAGGAAGAAGTAACGTTTGTTCTACGATCAAAAATAAGCGAGTTTACTACACAAATTTTAGTTTTTGAACCCCTTTGTCTCCTTACCCTTTTACAATGGATTAAATAAGATATTCCGTTTAAAATAATAAAATTAATTCGAAATTTTTTAACAAACAAAAAAAATTAAGTTCGGTCGATATTAATAGGTGTAAAAAAAATATTTTTTAGTCCAACCTATATATAAAATTTACTACTAGTTTCAAGAACCGCATCATTTGATTAATGTATATGCCTTTGATAAGTCCATTACGTTAACTTAAAATTATGCTGTTCAGTTTAACTGTCAAAATAAATATCTAAATAAGGATTCAGAGTTTTAAAGACTGTGTAGCCGGTAATATATCGTCGTATCAGAACAGCAATGTTTCAACTGACTTTGTGAGATTGCAATAATTGTCAGTATATTTTGTATTGTATATATTTTTTATTGTATATTTTGATTTTAAATGCTTTATCTTGAAGAGTTAAAACTTTTTAACCGACTTCCAAAAAAGGAAGAGGTTATCAATTCGACGTGTGACTTTGTTTTTTTTTATGTTTTTTTTTCCGCATAACTTTGGAACGGATGGACGGAATTTAATGAAACCTTTTTCAATCTAAAGAGGACATTCATGAGGTGGTCTCGTTTTAATTTAAAGCTCGGATAATGCTGGGTAAGCCCGATGAGATAAATCTAATCGTTTTAACACAATTTCACTTAAACCGGCTTAATGTGGTTCTAATACCAACCAAATTTTTAGAAAATGATCGGATAACTCTGATAAGCCGGATAATTTGATTAAGGGGTCACTAAAATATTACGGCAGGGTAAAAATCTTTTAAAAATGCCGCTAAACTTTATTATGTGGACCTGTAATATTAAAATACCAAGAGAAAATTATAAAATTAGTGGTTATACCATAAGGCGTTATTTGATCATTACTTAACGCTTGAATTTTAACAAAGATTTTCTTTAGTATTTAGTTAAAATAAGGTTGGTTAGACTCTTGGGCGCTGAAATAAAAATACTACTAAATTTATTTTTTAGAAATATATCTTTAAGATGATGACGTCACTAATAGTGCGTTGTGACGTCAGCAGCTTGCCGAGATGGAAGGACAACTATAATTTAGCTTAGATTACGTTTCAAAATAAGTTCTGTGTCTCTAAAAAGTAAAAAATAAAAACTTTTCCCAAAAAAAAAATGCTACGTCTAACCACACGTTAGTGGTACTATGTGTTTGAGACACACAAGTCTTCAACTTGCCACCATTCAAAGTCTCCAGACTAGGAGAGGTATGAATAGTTGTCTACATCTAGCAATAGATGGCGCACAAGTCTACATCAATCTAATGGCTATATTCCTTTTGCGAATAAAGTCTAAAAACGTTTTCTTAATCAGCGGGCAGAGTTGACTTGGTCTACCAATATCACTCTGTACGATGATTAGAAAATAGATTGATGGAATAATAAATTAATATTTTTATAATTTTGTTTAAAATTAAAAATTTCTGTCCATACTGACAATTACTGAAATCTCCCAATGTCAGTTGAAACCTTGTTGTTCTGATACGACGATATGCAGGGTGTCTTAATATTTTCATTAACACGTTGACAGACATGCGCTGTATATGAAATCAGCCGGCTCTTGTTTATTGACGCAATTAAATAAAGGTTTCAAATAAACCTTGATAATTACGTTGGCCTTTGACATACATATGTCAAGCTTATACAAAAAAAGCTTAAAAGCTATATTTTGTATCTATTGTATAGATCCATCGTAGGGATAACTAAATTATTAATTAAAACAAAAGTCCTATTTCCCTATATTTATTATATTGTTTTACCAACCTAGGTTTCGATTTTTTCTATAACTAAGACCATCTTCAGGGTTTACCTAAAAAATTACAGGAGGGGTTATGTAAAAAATGTTAAACCCCTCCTGTAATTTTTTAGGTAAACCCTGAAGATGGTCTTAGTTATAGAAAAGATCGAAACCTAGGTTGGTAAAACAATATAATAAATATAGGGAAATAGGACTTTTGTTTTAATTAATAACTATATTTTGTATTTTTGAGGTTATCAAGCTTATTATTATTATTAGCTTATCAAGCTTTTTTATTGTAGATACTACAAAATTAATATCTTTCTCAAAAATATAGTATTTTGTGCTCAAAAGGACAACCTATACCGTAGTGTATGCAAAATTGTCAGAAAATAAAGCGGGAGCTCGCTGGCACACATTTAGCAAATGCGGGGAATCCTGTCAGTGCCGAAACAGATACCAATGCAGTTGCGGTATATACCGCTAAAGTCTATTTGAAGTCGTGCCGTTTAGACCGGTTTCCGTCGACTAGTTAAGGATTTATGATTCGCCTAGATAATAAATTGAACTCGAAAAAAGTATTCCCAGAAGGACTACTGGGGGTAGTTAAATATTTCAAACCAAATTTATATTTGTTTATAACTTTTTTTTTAATAAAATTATTTATCTTGTAGAAAAGCAGAAGAATATTTTTTTTTCTATTACTTTTTGTACACTTTTAAAATAGAACAAACAGTCTGAACATTAGAACGTATAAAAGCATGCACATGGTGCTATTTTTCAAGTTAGGGGTGTTAAATCAATCAGTTCTAAAACCGCCCGAGCGGTTTTGTTACTGATTTATTTGCAGAGTATTAAATATGTCACTTCGTTTAGGAGTTATCCTTTGGATCATTAAGTCTGGGACACCCTGTATACTCCAATTTTGCTATTTAATTTATAATGGTCAGACTGACTGGCTCAGACTGATGTAGTTTATGCTAAACGTGTTACTTTTGATTTATTAAGTAATATTTATCCGGTTTACGAAAATAAATCTCACTACATAATCTTAAAATATGGCATATTGTGAATAGTTAATATGTAGTTTATTATGGTTACTCTTCACAGATCTAACCAGAATAGAATGGTTTTTATTTTTATGCTTGTCCTGAATCCAATTTAAGTTTTAAAGAACGGTCAAAGTAAACAGTCAGTGGATATTGGTAAAATTGAGTCTAGGTTATTCATAACCATCAGCAGCAAAAATTTTCTTTCTTTTTCTTACAGTATAATAGTATATTATTTACCAAGTGAGAGAAGTTTAACATTTTTGACCTGCGTCAAATTGCGGGATGAGCGCGCTAGCGCGAAGCCCGCAAGACGCGGTCTAAAATGTTAAATCTTCACTCACGTGGAAAATATAGTATTTTTTTCACTACCAGTACAATTAATTAGCTATTTATTTATTTATTTTCCTAAAATTTAATGAAAAAACTTATAAATTTAAAATATCACGCTGGCCGTTCCCGGCCATTAAAAAAAGAAAAGAATAACTTGACATTTCTGGCAGAAATTTTCTGGTGATCTGCTAAAATTATTAAGTTAGAAAGTGTTTCCGTGTTAAGTATAATAAAATATATAAAAATGGAATGTGAAATGCAAAATGATGATTCTGGTACTCCCCCAGAAATAAGGGGACAGGCGAAAACTGTGAGGGAGAATCTATTGCCTCAAAAATCAATATATGGGGGTTGTACCTCTAGTAATCTATGATCATTATGGTAATATATGGGTTGTATAATCTATGATTGAATATGATGGACCAATGATTTTCACTTTTCGAAGTGTTTTTTGTAAAACATGTTTTATAGGTACTAATTTAGTTAATATTTTTTAATTTATCATGCAATAAATAAATTTGGTGCCTAAAGACGCTAGTAAATAGCAATGTGATTTAATAATTAAGTGAAACGTCATATGCCAAAACAGCTGAATAAAAATTCATTATTAACCATGGTGCAATTTCATTATTTTTAGAACCCCTGACGTCATAGGTAGAGAAATAATATTTCTACCACTGAAAAGAACAGTAATAAAGATGTGCTTTTAGGCTGGTAGTGAAAAAATGAAGTTATTCTCGAAAATGTTTTGCAATTCAAGGATTTGGGTGTAACATATGACAACCAGTTAAACTTTAATAAGCATATTGAATTGCAGGTAAATAAATCATTAAAGCTCTTAGGTTCCGTTCCGTTCCGTTTGTGCCGAAATAAGTTTTGACATGACAAAAGCTTTCGACGTCATAGATCACCCCGAACTTATTTCAACCCTTGAATCATATGGCGTAACAGGTGTTACCCTAGAGTGGTTTGTATCGTACCTAAAGGATCGTCTGCAATTTATAGAACTAAAGGGTGAAATAAACAATATAGTCAATAAAAAATTTAAAAGCAAACCTTCTGTTATAAAGTACGGCGTACCCCAAGGGGGGGTTTTATCTCCTTTCCTTTTTCTAATTTTTAGTAATGACTTAAACAACTTTATAAAAAATAACGCAAATCTAGAAAATATTGATGTGTGCCAGTTCGCAGATGACTCTTCTTTTACAGTTGTCCACTCTGAATTTGAGAGCTTTGTCAATACTGCAAATACTGCAGCAATAATTCAAATTGGTAATTGCCACAATAAAGAAATTGATAAAAAAAGCATACTTGTGCGAGTAGAAAATAAATCACTCCAGGTGACCAACGAAATAAAATTTTTAGGTGTAAAGGTAGATTCACATTTAACCTGGGAACCGCAAATCAATGAAATAGCTTCCAAAATTCGAACAGCTCATTTTGTTATCTGGAACCTAAAAAATACTGTTAATAGAAGCACGTTACTTCTCTATTATAACGCCTATATTAGAAGTAGACTAGAATACAATATTATTATCTGGGGAGCTTCCTCTGCTATGGATAGATTGTTTGTATTACAGAAAAAAATAGTAAGAACCATATCCAGCATATCTTATAGAGAACACTGCAAACCACACTTTATCAAATTAAATATTTTAACAGTTTATTCACTTTATATTTATAATATTTGTACTTTTTGGCATGCGAATAAACATCTCTTTACTAGAAACTCAGAAGTAAATAGAGGAATGCAAACTAGGCATTAAAATAAGTTATCTACCCCTCAGCACAGCACCACATTTTTCGAAAAAAGTCCGTATTTTATGACAGTCAAAATTGTAAATAAATTACCTGATACATTAAGTAACATGGACTCTACAAATAATTTTAAAATACATCTTAAAGGGCTACTTACCTCTAAGGCGTATTATTCTTTAGATGAATATCTTAATGAAAATTTTTGAAACTATGTATGTATTATGTTTATTTAATTATTGTAACTTAATTTTGACAACCCTATCTGGGTCATACAGGGAAATATTAAACTATTAAACTATTAAACTATTAAACTATTTTTAAAAAGGAGTCTGAGAGATTTTTCCAACATTAACTGTATTAAGACCCTATATTTCTCTATTGTTAGGTCTCATCTTGAGTTTGCAACTGTGGTTGGGTCGCCATTCTACAGTGAACATAAATATAAAATTGAAAAAGTCCAAAATAACTTTTTGAGGTTTTTAAAATATAAGTCTGGATTTTTGCACCTAGACTACGAAGCATGTTATACCTATTTTGAAATTATTTCGCTTGAAAAAAGAAGAACTTATTTAGATTTAATGTTTTTTTTTAAGTTAGTGAACGGGCTAGTTGATTGTCCTGACATTTTATGTCTATTAAATTTTTATGTACCGCATCACTCTTTAAGAGTGAGCGCTAAATCTTATACTTTTTATTTAAACTTATGTAGGACTAATTATACCGCCTGTTCCAGAACTCGCGTACCGAAATTTAAGAGGTGATTCTACATCCAAAAATATGAAAAAAAGTTTCTATAAAGGTTGGTCCGGAAATGAGCCCTAAGGGAGCTACGGCCCTTCGAAGATGACGTATTGAATGGGGAACAAAAAAAAGCACCAATAAAATTTTAATGCTGCAGGGTGATTCTTCATTTAAAACTGAGCAAAAAAGTATTATACACCAAAACACCTAAATTTAATATTAAAGGAGTAATAGCCTTTTAAAAAGTAACGTTTTTGGTGGCACAAAATGTTACTTCTTACTTGCATTTTTTTTTGATAACGGTTGCTCCTACAGTGTTACACTATATGATATTTTATATGTATTTTTACTCTAGAAATCTATATTTTTTACAACAAATCCAAAAAACATACACATAGAAAAGTTTGGGGCAAAAATGTTTTAAGCCTCATATATTTTGTCCGTCTGGGCACGCCTCTGGATAAATTAAAAAAATAAATTAACATAAACTTATTGCCCTTATTAATACTAGTATACATGCAAAAGCTCGCCGCTCTAGCTTAAACGGTACCCGAGTTATTAATTAAAAACCTTATTTTTATTACAATTTTAAAGGGCCCTAGATCCCTTAGGGCTCATTTCCGGACCAACCTTTATAGGAACTTTTTTTATATTTTTGCATCTAGAATCACTTCTTAAATTTTGGCATGCCAGTTATGGATCACCCTGTATTATAAACTTGCCAATTAATAGACTGTGTAGAACGGCGAATAAATTAGATTTTGACTTCTCAACATCTTTAATGAAATTTAGATCCCAAGTTTTAAGAGAAATTTAAAGTGATATGTAGTTTTAAGTGATTTTTATATATATATATTTGATTTTCTGTGATAAATATGTTATTGTGTATATTTCTTTTTTAATATGTTACTTTATTTTTTTATTTTTTGTAATTTAAATTGGTATATCCGTAAATAAATAAATAAATAAATAAAAAATTGCAGCAGCTCGTTTTCGAAAGATACGGTTAAATTAATAATTACGTCCTTTAGTTATGTCGGCATTAGTCAAATTTTCAAAACAAAAAAATCCACGCGTATTTTAGTAAAAAAAAAACAAAAAATGCAACTGTTTCGGCCAATAAAATATAAACAACAAGCTTTTGAAAAAAAAAAAAAACAAAATACATTAGCTAACTCGCCAACATGATTTTTGACAAATTGCCGAAAAATTTAAGTCAATATATTAAATAGTTTATTTATAATCGCTGGAACCGTTTTGAAAAATGGCATTTTAAGCAAAACGCATTTAAAGTTTATTTTTTGATATTTATGTTTTAAAGTATATTTTTAAAGAAGACGATTTCTTCCAAATATTTTACGAGGGTATTCTACACATAAAAAGTAAAAAAAGCAACAAAAAAAAATGATTTTTTAAACCATAAACCAGAATAAACCAGAATAGAACCTTAACTCTGAAGAGTTTAATATGCATTGCGAAGCATTAAATATTTTCATGACTTATTACAATTTCAAATTGTACTTACAATAAATCAAAGTATCGTGAAATGCCATCAATTTGAATTCAAGATGTAAAAAGCATTAAGATGCAACTCTATGAATTCCAAGATATCAATTTATACCGGATGTTATTTTTTTAGAATTAAATTGACTTGAATTAAATTGAATTAAATTAAATTCCAAAACTTATACTTTTAGAGATGCTCAAAAATAATAATTGTATTTGATTTTAAGTTTCTAACCGTGTAAATTATTTAGTAGTGGTTATTGGGTTTCGGGTTTTAATAAAACCATAAACTTGTTTTTTATTTTGAAGTTTCGGTTCTTGTTTGAGGCATTTTTGACAGTAAAAATAAATTACTAAGCCTTGGTTTTAGTCATATTAAACTACTTTAAGTGTTAAACATGCTATGGTACAATTTAAATATGACTAAGACCAAGGCTTAATAATTTATTTTTACTGTTGAAAACAACTCAAACGAGAACCGAAACGTCCAAAAATAAATTAAAAAACAGTTTATGGTTGTATAAAAACCCGAAACCCAATAAGCACTGCTAGAAAAATAAGAATTTTTAAATTTTTTGAAATTTTTGGGATTAGATTGTTATTTTTTCAATGAAAGAAAATTTGACTTTTCTGTTCTGACCGACAAAAAGCCTATAAAATGTATCGTGAATGGTATTCTTTTGCTTAAAAGCTTGTTTCTTCTAAACTAAGCAGGAAAGAGGACGCGAACTTAGTTTTTAGTGCACTGGACGTGCACTGAAATGGTTTGCGTAGAGGTGTGTTTACTATTTTTCCTACGACCAAATACCTAAACATCAAAAAATACAAAAATAATCTTAAAATTAGCTTGTCAGTTATAGGTTATGTGTTTGACGTTTACTAATTTTCTGACAGCAGATATGTAAAATCAGCTGACTGTCACTTCCCATCCGTTGTCATAAGCAACATGTGGGAAATCGTAGGAAAATTAGATTTAATTCCTTGGCTCAAAAAATCCACAGGGCGGAATAAAATAGTGAAAAACTGTCATCTCTTATGAAAAATATAGATATGTCTAATTATTTCAAATGAGTTATTCAGATTTAACTTTTTTTTTAAATCTTGGCATTACAAAAATATACAGGGTGTCCCAGGGGTTATTCAGAAAAGAAAATCATGAAAAAGGCCGGGGATTAAAAAAATTACTCATTTGGACTTTTTTCCTCTCTAGAGTAATATACTTTTTTTTTTGTTTGGCTGTTACGCGCTGTTTGCGCTGCTACAGTTTTCAAATTTTCAAAATTTCGTGAAAAAAAAAACTAAATATGGTTTTTGATGTATTTTGAACCGTAAAATTCAAATTTGAGGTCAGACTAGTTTTATCGTTTCCCGTTTTTTTTTTTTTAATTCCAAAAAAACCATAAAAGAAAACATAAAAAAATCATGTTTCTTGCATTTTTCTCTAAAAATCACTGGGAAACCCCCTAAACTAACTTCGGATTTGGACTTTTTGCTATGAAAAAAATATACAAGTTGGTTTGACGTATTATAAAAAACAATCTTCCGAATTACAGACGATTCTTTGAATTATCGGAAAAGTTTCACAGTTTTCATTAAAATTTGGTGTCAAAGGAAATAATTACTCCAGGTACATCACTGCCCCGGTCGTAATTATTTCCAGACAACAAATTTTCATGAAAACAGTGAATTTTTCCAGATTAATTTTCAACCTCTTGTGTAATTATATATGAAAATCATTGGTCAAATTCTTGGTAAGTTTGGTGCTGATTGTTGGGTACACCTACTTTTACTTATTATCAGTATAATTTTATTTTAATTTCACATTTTTAACTTAAATTCATTCTTTCTGGTACGCCATAACAAATAATATACACAACACTAAAAACAATAACAAATCGATCGCGCGAAAGGATTTGATTGATTTTAACCCGTAACTGCGATTTACTGGTCAGCGCATTCGATACTATGCTTAATTAGCATCAAACCGTCGGAGATGGTAGTCACGGCGAGCCAATACCCAGATTAAACCACTTTGATTTTCAATGTCGGGCCCTCCGCCGAGGCTGGGGTCAAACCCACAACAAAAGTGACTAACACCTACTACAGCCGAAGGCGCATTTCGAATTGCGATTTATATCACCTGGCTAGGTAATAATCAGTGTAATTATCTAGAAAAAATTAATATCGATGAATCTTCATGGGGAGAACTATACTGCACTCCAAATCAAGAAGGTCATATTTTCCTTTCGACTTTTGTATTAGGGACCACGGTACTCCTAAAAATAGTTAAATGAAAGTTTTCGTATCAAGCGATTACTATATAGGTGGTTATTCTATAAAGAGTACTGATTAAAATAAGACTAAAAATTAAATCTTCCCCCGAGCTCTTTTTGAGAAACTTTTTTTGCAAAATTTGAAGCAACAGGTGCCATTCGTTGATTTCATTTTTCATCTAAAGGTAGCATAAAATAAAAAGGATATGTAAACTGCTAAGTAATGATTACAAGTCATAAAAAAAATATTTTTTTTATTTATTAAGCCGTGATAGAGTGGAAACAGTGGCGTAGACAAAGAAAAAATGATAAAAAAGACTGCAGCCAACAAAATAACACTTTTCACGGCACTTACATGTGTGGGCATTTTAAAAAACTTTATGTTACAGTTTTTAATGTAGATTCACCCTGCAGTACTAAATTTTTTATTGGCCCTTTTTTTTTGTTTATATTTTCGATACTCAGAACGTGAATGATGTTTAAACTGCAATTTTCTCGAAAACCGTTTTCCCTACAGTGTTACATAAATTATTTTTTATTTATGATAAAAGGTACCTTTTTTATGTATTTTTAAATACGGACGTATTTTATTGAACACAAGTGAAAAAAGCTACAAACAAAAGTTTGTGGCAAAAAAAAGCAAAGCCCCCCAGTTTTGCACGCCTCTGATTAAAGTTATCAAATTAAAATTACATAGAATTTTTTTCTTTATTATGTACAAACATCCTATGTTATTTTAATTTTGTAACTTTGACCAGGGGGGTTCAAAATGGGGGGCTCTGCCTCTTTTTTGCCCCAAACTTTTTTGTTTGTAGCTTTTTTAACTGATTTTCAGTCGCCAAATCCAAATTTGCCCTCAGAATATTTTTACCTCTCATGATTTTAGAACAAAAGAGGGCTAATAATGTTTTTTTACTACTTTTGTTTCGTTTTTATCAGAAACCGAAGGTAATAGAACCATTTTGAGGCCAGATTCGGTCTCAGCGACCCAAAATTAGTTAAAAAAAACATATGACTGCAATCAGGGCAAGAAACCGTGTTGCCTAGTGTTATTTATGTAGTAATTTTAATATAATATTAATCTTAGAACTTGATTTTAGGATAAAACTTTAAAATTACGTTATAATCGTAAAATAAGGGGTAAATTTAAGATGTTTTGAAAGTTTCCTATATACAGTAAAAAAATCGGTTTAAATCATATAAATTTTACAATTTAATCTTATTATTACTTTCTAATTTTACCTTATTTTTTTACAGTGTATAAAAATATACAAATTAATTCACTTTAAATTACAAAAAAAAAAATGACTAACACGTATATCCTGAGGCATCGCGTGTTGGGATTTATAACATCCTTTGAGAAGACCAGTTTCTGTAATTTAGATAAAAACAAATAATCTAAGATTATCGAGAACCATTAAATATCGACCCCGCGGCCCACATAAAGGTTTTGTATATAAAGCAAAGTGCCTTGTTTTTATTGGTAATAACGGTGTTATTATACATGTATCTTAAATAAATAGATTTCAAGCTATTTTACTTGAAACTTTAAATTTACTAAAATTTTGATCCAAAATTAGCCAAAAACAAAAAAACTGAAATATTAAATAAAGGTATAATTATTTCATTATACAGGCCCACAAAAATAAAGTTATCTGTGGTGGGGTTGAAACACACCTATTATTATTGTAATTTGGGATGCTGAACATGAATCTGCCATAAAAAAGGCAACTCATGAGCTTATTTTTTTGCTACACTGAAAAAACTGTCTAAAATGATGAAAATCTCTTTAGCCGGCAATTTCAGTGCAGCAAAAAAATGACAGATTCGTTTTTAGCATCTCAAAATACCTAAGAGTAGGTGGGTCTTAACCCCAGCATAGACAACTTTTTTTGTTGTGGGCATTATAAAAACTCACAAAACAAATTATGTGCTGGGGTTGAGACCCACCTATTCATATGTATTTTGGAATGCCGAATACGAATCTGCTATAAAAAAGACAACTCATTAGCTCAGTTTTTCGCTACACTGAAAAAACCTTCTAAAATGGTAAAAATATCATCTGCAATTTCAGTGTAGCAAAAATATGAGCCCATGAAGTCCTTGTTTATAACAGATTCGTGTTCGGCATCCCAAAATACAGGTGGGTCTCAATCCCAGGACAGACAACTTTTTTTGTTGTGGGTCGGTGTCATTAGGTAAATCATTTGGGATATCGACTAGATCTAGTAGCTTGGGCCTATTCTATAAAACTACAGAATAGACCCAAGACACATAAAAAAAAGTCTTTATTTAAGTACATGTTAACGCCTGATTCGTATCGGCGGACTAGGCTACAGCTCTTAAAAGTGCAGGAGCACCGTAATTATTTTAGATACGCTTTTCTATTTAAGATACACTCTATATAAAAACTATTAATTTTTATATCCAATAAGATGATTTTCGTAAAAAAAATCTATCCGTCGGTCTGTTTATTTGTGGCCACTATAACTCTAGAACGCTTTGAGCTAAAGATTTCAAAATTAGACCAAAGTTTCCTTATCCATAGTTCTATGTTGGGATTTTTAGTAAAATTCTGGTGGGGTAAAATAGTGTAAAAACTTTTGTTTCCATTTTTTTTCAAAAATTTTGTAAATTATTTTTTTGTTCGCAGCAGTTTTATTTTAAATCTTTATTACATGCATTCAAGTTCAAATGCTTCAGATAAAACAGAAGCCCTGTTCCCACAATTTCCATAAAATACTCTGTATTAAAACAAACAATAATTTAATTGATATTTGCAATAATATTATCATTTACGTTGAATTCGATTAGCCAACATTATTCTGCATAAAACTATCAATACATCAAAATAAATTGCGGAAATGTAGGCAAAATAATAGGAGTGGGTTTGGTAAAACGAAATGAAATTATAATTGTTCACGTACAGGGTTATTTTTTTTTTTAATACGATGTAAAAAATGCATAGCCTGTGGTGGTATGTTAACTTTTCCATTTTCCAATATCTAAAAGATACTACGCAGTGCACAGTGTGCATAGTATGCACAGTGTGCATAGTATGCAGTGCACAGTACAAGGAAACTAAAAGACGTCTTTTTGATGTCAATTATTGGGCACTAACTGTCCTACATAACTTCATATTATGACCAGTATTCGGCGTAAACTCAGTTATGACTCATCAACGTTGAAAATAAACACAGAAACATAGGCTTACGAAATAATTTTGCCGAATTATGAGGGAAATTTTTATAAATCGAAACATTTGACGACTAATTCGTTACCCACAACAATATTAACTATACATATTAACTATACATACGTATATATATCGGTGTTTTTCAAAGAAAAAAACGACATTGGATTTTTGTCTTTTAAGAATACGAAAGTTTTTAATTTTAATTTGTCGATAACTTTTTTCCTACCTTATTCGTTTAAATAGAACCATTAAAAAAAATCAAGATAAAAAGAAATAAAAACTTAAATATTTAAAACCCCGCGTCAACACTACAGTCGACGCGGCACCTATGCGAGTACTGGAAATTCGCCTACTGATTATGACGTCTTACTGTCGTCCCAGTGACGTGTATAAGTCACAGCCCAGGGACGTTACATTACTAACGTTATAATAACGTCAGAACTATGACGTTAGAATAACGTGTTCAACATTAGGTATATATCTCTCCAATTAATAGTTATTTATGGCATAAAAGAGGAAACTAGGATTTTGCCCACGCTGGAGGCGGAGTGGGTTAATTTTAGAGAGGGCAATAATATCAAATCCTTGCAAATGTCAATGTCGATTTAAAGTTTAATTTTTTACAAAATTTTGTGTTTGGGTTATTTTTTACAGTGTTTAAATTGTGGACTGGTTAATTGCAGTGAAAAAAGAAGAGATGACTGTAAAATATATCAAAATATCATTTGTTCTTAGAATTTTAAACATAGTGTAAACTGTAATGCCAACCCAAAACAAAAATCCCTAAATCAGTCATCAATTTAAATGTAAGTTTTTTTAAATTTTAGAGCAAAATAGAAAATGTTGTATAAAGCACTCGTTTCATAACACGTTTTTGGAGCACTAGTACTTTAGAAAACTCGCTGCAAGCGGCTCGTTTTCTAAACTTGTACTCGTGCGCTAAAAACTTATGTTATGAAACTAGTACTTTAATATATTAAACAAAATTTATATTACTTGAAATTGAATTCATAAGTTTTTAATAAAATACTTTTATTTGCAACATTTTATAAACGAGAATCTAGATTATATTTATGAGTTTTGATTGACATGTTATTGACTATTTACCGATTGAAGGTTAATTCCTTATAAATCCGTAGCACGCCTAATAGTAATTATCCGATCGAATGATAACACAGACAAACAATAACCAAATTTTATTATCGTAACTATAACATACTAGTATGGCTTGAAGAGTGTTGTTTAAATGACGTCATAGTTAGTTGGTAAAGTGGGACACTATTATACCAAAATCTTTTTCGAGGTTAAAAAGTTGATTGAGTTGTTTATTTTGCGATATTTGAAATTGAGAACCACAAATGAGGTATACAAGGGAAAAATTAGGCTTGTCCTAACTTTGCAAGAACATTTTTGCATAAAGCTTATAAATTACTTACTTTTATTTAACTCATTTATTATACATACCTACATTATCCAGGAATGATATGTGACGATTATTTAAAATTATTTCAGTTTAATCCATTCTTGCACAAAAAAGTGCCTGGCAAAACAATTTTACAAATATTTTTAACGTATGGCTTACCCAAAAAAATTATACCTAACCTATTTTTTCCTATTCTTCTTCGAAAAAATATGATTTGGAGTGAACAGAAATATAATAGTCCTATCTAAATAGGTTTAACATACACAGATAGGACCTTTCAGTTTAGGAAGGCAGACGTGGTTACTACAGATAGTTAGTGTTTGTTGTAGTTAAGTAACAAAGTGTGTGTAGTATTGCATTCTTCATACTAGTATGTTATAGTTACGATAATAAAATTTGGTTATAGTTTTAGGCCCAAAGACCTACACTGTAAAAAATGGGGGTAAAATTAATAGTAATATTGCACTGTAAAAAGTAAACTGAATATTCAGTAACAAATGGAGAGGAAATCGAAAAAGTTATAATCCTATAACATTGTACTTTAATTTTTGTTAAAAACAATCAACTTTTCATATCCGTTCTTAAATTATAAATAAGTGACTTTAGAACTAAGGTATTTTTAACAAAAATTAAAGTACGTTTGTATAGGATCACAACTTCCTATCCATTGGTAACTAAATATTCAGTTACATATGGATAGGATCCTATCCATAACTTCTAAGTTATGATCCTATACAAATGTACTTTAATTTTTATTTAAAACACTATAGTTCTAAAGTCTTGTACTTTAATATTTAAGGACGTGAGTGTTTTTAAGAAAAATTAAAGTACAAATTGTGTATGATAATAAATTCCGATTTCCTATCCCTTTGACATTGGCCAAAATGGCATTTAGAGAGCAAATAACTCAAAATCTAGCCACATGATTAATTTTTTTGGATAAAATGATCTAAAATATATCCAAATTTTGTTCAGTTTGACTAGGTTTATAGGTTCAATTTTAGGTAATTTTCTATGTCATCCTTTACACGCTTTTCTCATTTTAAAGTATTTCCTATTTGAAAATATATTATTTTTTGTAGTTTTAAATTAAGAATTTCACAAAAACCTGACAATATGGAACAAACTGATAATTTCTGAGGTTCCGGGAAGTCTTTATTTGCAGGACTGTGTAATTTACTTTTATTTAGTGCTGTAGAATAAGTTCGCATGTTCCTTAAGTATTTATGATTACTAGGTATAAAATATTTTATAATTATAATAAGTACAAATTTTTTATTATTACTTGTTGTATAATTAGTCGGTATAATTTCTTTTTTTTTACCACTAGCTTTAGAACATACCATTATTTATCATGTTTTCAGAGTAAAATCAATTTTCTTCACCTATAGCAATAATAATTTTTATCCAGTACATACAGATGAGACAATTACCAGCTTTATTTTAAATAGATAAACTCAATATTAACCCCTGCTTGGCTTTTACTTTATTGAGTGGATAATTATATATTTTACCCACTCAACTGTCACGTGAAATTATTTTCTTGTAAATGTCATTAAAATTTTTAATAAAAATATAAATTTCTAAGCTATTTATTGGATAAAACCTTGTATGGCACTCATGGGTAAACCGATATTGCCCTCTCGAAAATTAACCTGGTTGGCTGACGCCTCTCAGATTAATTTTCTCATGGGCAATATCTTACTTTACCCACTAGTACCATAAATAACTATTTCTTTCGTAATAGGAGTAAATTTTATAAATTTCTGTCGCTTTAGATGTTTCAGTTCTTTGTGCAATTTTTACTAATTAAACCCAAGAAAATAGCTATAATTATTAACAATTAATACAATCAATAATTAGCTAACTATTGTGAAAAAATTTAAAAAAACTAAATTTTTTAAACGTCAGTTCAAAGTATTTATTTGAGCAAATGTCATTGACTAAGGCTACTTGATTTTTATGAAATTTCAACAAATATAATTTCTGTTAATAATTTATTTTATTATTTGAATAAAAATATTTAAACAGTGCTAGCAGTGACAAAACTAATATATAAACTATGGTAGAGGAGACTATTATAGCCGCGCACTCTTAAATCCCTCGTTGCTACGCAGCTCGGGATTTAAAAAATGTCTTCTCTACCTTGGTTTATAATTATTATTACATTACTATTTGCAGATATACCATGATCCATATAACTTGAAATTTTGACTATAATAATTTTGTAACATTTAAAATTCATTGCAAAATAATTTTTATGACGATTCTGAAAATTTTAAAAGTATATCATAAAATTTAAAATACAACTTTTTTAGTAGAACATGTGGGATATTTTATGTTTTAATAAATTTTAAATTTAATATTTATTTTGATATCAAAAATAAAATAAACAATTAATAATAACCTATTAAATTAAAAATTTTATACGGGGTCCACGAAATATTGGTACCCCCTATAACTTCATCAACTTATTAAAATAAAATTGGGAGAATGTAAATAATTTATATACTTTTTTTTACTTTATATTGTCCAGCTCAACGTATACGTTCAGCTTATTTGGTATAGCTTAACGTCCATCAAACTGAGGTCAGCATTTTTCTAAAAATACAAAAGGATTTACAGAAATGATAAAAAGAGTTTTATTAAAAATAATCTCCATTTTTAGAAAACACATTAAAATAAAATACATTAATATAAATTTTGTAACCACAATAAGTGGGTGTGGATGTTAATATAAAATTTTAGTATTTCACAAAATTAGATATTTATTATCTCTATTAACAAATTAATTACTTATTTATTTAAAAAAGATGCAAAGATATGTAATGCTTTGCATTTCATAGTATAAACTTCAAAGTGGATAGTTAATTACGTTTTATACGAATATACTTTCTCAAATATAGTTGCTTTTATTGCATTTCATGTGCGTACTTTTTTTATACCATATTATATACACTGCCCAGTAAAAGAGCTTTCCCATTTTTCACCTCCGCCCATGATGTGGATTTTTTATTATCAGATTCACTTTCAGTAACCTTATAAACTCCAGTATACCAATTTTTACGAAAAGTATCCCTGGCCCCGCAGGGGGTGGATTTAGAAAAATTGTATTTTAAGATTCAGTTTTAGCAACCTCAAAAACCTCAATATATAACTTTTCAAGAAAACTACCTCCCACCCCTCATGGGGTGGATTTGGGTTTTTTTTTATATTAGATTCACTTTCACCAACCTCAAAAACCCAAATATACCAATTTTCAAGAAAACTACCCGCGCCCCTCAGGGGGTGGAGTTAGCATGTTTTTATTATCAGATTCACTTTTAGCAACCTAAAAAACCCTCAAGGGGTGAAGTTGGATTTTTACTATTATCAGATTCACTTTTAGCAAACTCAAAAACCCCAATATACTAATTTTCACGAAAACAACCCCCCGCCCCTCAGGGGTGGAGTTTTAAAGTATTAAAAGTATTTAAAAATATTCACCCCCTCACTCCCTCGGGGGTGAAATTAGAAAAATTGTATTATCAGATTCAATTTCAGCAACCTTAAAAACCCCTATATAAGAATTTTCAATTTTTTGTAAAAAAATGTATTTTCCCCATGCCCTTGCGGCACCCCAATGTTCACTAAAAAAAATCCCTAGCGAGAACTTTTGGTAAGTTACCTGTATGCCAAATTTCAAGTCTCTAGCTTAAAGCGTTCTTAAGTTATCGTGTTGACAAGATTTCTCGACAGACCGACCGATCGACCGAGTGACAATTTTTTTTTTGCTTGAAATTGATTTATATCAACATAAAACTTCATTTAATGCAAAAATAAAACAAATTTTTTAAAAATTTTGCATACAAGGCTCTCCCGAAATTTTGAAAATTTTCAAAATTCGAAAGCAAAAGTACCCTCCTCTATAACTTTTATGTTACTTAATGTTTTTTTTTAAATTGCTATGCATGTTTCTATTAATTAAAGTGATCTGAAAAATTAAGAGTTTATCAGATAATTCTTTCTCGAGTTAACAAAAAAACATGTCATCGTACATACGGACGGACGAAAAAACAGACATTTTTTAAGTTACTTATTTTTTATAAAACGCATTTGTATCGATATATCCAAGAATTTTTTCTATAGGATATTTTTTGGTGATTTCGGAAAATTAAAAGTTACCGTATTATACTCTTCTAGCACTTACACGAAGTGAATAGTCTAATAAACGGCGTTTCTAAAAATAAACTGAATCATTCATAAAGGTTGGTCATTATAAAAATTAAAAATATATTTTAGCTAAAAATTCTACATAGTTCTGCGTAGGGCCACCTGATCAGTTGTTGCTGGGTTAAGCTGGATTATGTTTTGGAGGTACTAAAATGCCCAAATCGACCAACCAACAAAACATAAGATTCTTGTGACAAAACAGCAAAAAAAATGACATCCTAGATGTTTGGGTAATGAATCTGGCAAAAAAATAGGGTCGTTTTTGAGCTATTGCTGTTCTTTATTTCTTTTTTTTTTTAGTTTCTTTTTGTTTTGGCTTATTGGGAAAAAGCCAGATTGAATTTATTTTTACTCATAACTCAAAAGTGTAATTTTGTAGACTATTTCACAAACAATATATAGACCAATCAAAACCTTGCACTTTTAGTTTCTTGACCAATCAGATCAAAATGAATCTGATCATTTTTGCACAATGCAATTATCACTTGGTTACTATGGTAACAAGAAACTGTACATTGTACACCCCTCTTAACTTCTGTATTTGTAAATATAAAATTTTGAAATGGACTTAAGGAACCTCAACTTTTGACATATAAAACGACAATTTTCTACTTCCGGTTTTACCGGAAGTACTGCCAACTTTCACATTTTAAGTGCGAAATCTAAACTCCTTACAATTTTGGAATCTTCTCACTTCTCTGAAAACATTGATACCACATAAGTGACATTTTGAATGTCAAATTTTATTTGAATTTTGTTTTATTTTTTTTTAATTTGGTGGGCCATTACATCTTTAATGGACTCTAATGGACACCAGAAATGCTAAAAAAAAAAATAAATTTCCTCTTAACTTGTATAATTCTTTAAATAAGCTATATAAAATATAGCTTATGTTATAAAGTTAAAATCTTTAGTTCTTGGTACTTATGTATATTGCCCTGACAAAGGGCAGTAAGTGTCAATAGCATCGTTTTCAAAATATTACATCAAGGTTCACATGAAAACGCCGCTATGCGACAATGTCACTTACTGCCCTTTACTTTAACAGGATAGTATAGTATGTATGGTTCTTGGTCTATTTCTTCTTTGGTTTGATTTGTTAGAAAAACCAAAAACAGAGCACAAATACAAACAAAGAAGCCTTTGATGAAGAGTCCCTCTAGGTCTATTTTATTAAAGTTACAAAAAAATTAACCATTTTGAGTGTGCGTTAAAATTTTAGGAAAATCTATATTTTTTGTCCAGCCCATTAATCAGGTAATAAATTTATATTGAATTTGACGTTCTACGTCACAACAAGAGTTCAATTAAAATATTTTTACTAAACATTTTTTCATGTACGGGAATGTTTTTACGTCTTTATCCGGTGATTTCAGTGTTTATAGTTCTAATAAATTTGCATAAAGATGCGGTAATTCTCTGCACAGCAGCTCTCAATGGTACGTAATCTAACCCTTTATTTTATTTGTTATTGTTTATTTATTTTTAATAATATAATACTGAGTAATAAACAAAACTACCAAAATAAGCTAAAAAACATGTTATCATTAATTTTAAAATTAAAATGTAATGCCTTGGTATTTATGTTTGCAAATAAAAAGCTGTTCTCGTATGCTATAAAGATTGCTTTTTGTGAGTTCACAAAAATTTATTTTCAGAGCTATCGTACATAAATAGGAAACCAGATAGCTTTAATTTAGGGTTTTGATTCGGGTGTCAAAATTTAAATCCCAAGATTACCGGGATTGCAACTACAATCCCGCACAACTATGCTCGGTTAGTTATGAGATTAACTAAAAGGTAAAAAAACTGACCATGGATCCTGGTAGTTTAAGGTCCGGACATTATAGAACCATTTGCACTTAAATCTCGTCAGCTCGTATTTGGTAGAGAATGTCAAAAGTTCATCTGCAGACTTCCTCACCATCATGAACCAATTTTCTAACTAACCAAAAGGTATATAGTATATGGTATATTTTACAAGGATTCTAAATCCGTTTGAAAATTTTGATTATCTCTTTCTATTTTTGAGAAAAAAGCAAAACCCGAACGTCAAAATTCGTTTAAGGGTAACTTTGGGTACTCGTAAAAAATATATTAAATATCAAACCATCTTCTATGCAGTATTAAAGACACCTAGAAGACCTAAACTTCCGTAATTTATAATACAAACATTGGTAACAGTCCAATATTCTAGTTTAAAGTATATTATGTTTCCCATAGTTTATTAAATTTAAATATAGTAATTTTATTTTTTAAACAAGTGAATTTTTTTATTAAAATAGAAGTTCTAAAAAGGTTTAATTTTTAATTTTTATTATAATACCAATTAAATAATAATTATTATGGCAGCTTACTAAAAACTTTTTAGGTTTAGATTAACAATAACAATTTTGCTTTCGAGTACCTTTTATCTATTTTTTTTAATTATTGGCATAAGAGTTTATTTTGAACAAAATATTTGGCAAAATTAGTTTTGCGTACAGTCGAGCATATCTGGTCGAGAACCACTGCTTCAATAAAATTTGTTTTTGTCAAAAAATGTGACAGATAACTTATCAACAAAGTTAAATTAGTATAACTGGATTTGATAAATACTGGTTGAATGAGTACGCTCTCAAATAATAAAACAGAAAGTTTAACAAATATGTTATTAAGGATTTCGATACATTAAGAACTCTAGTTGTCTTTAATACTAAGTAGAATTTGGTAAGACTTCTAATAATTTTTTTTTTTGCATGTTTAAGTTTACCATAAAACCGATTTTAAAGTTTTGTTTTCTGCTTTTTTTAAAAAACGAGAAGAGCGTTAAATTTTGCAAACAGATTCAGAATCCTTGTAGAATATACTACAGATAGGTCCAGGCAACGGTGTACAAGAAATTAGCGGATAACATTGCGTTACGTAATACAGAATTTTTTAAATATTAAATTTGTTATCAGCTAGACGAAAATTCTCTGTTACCAATTTTTTTCAGATTACATAAAAAAATATAAAAAAGGGGTGGTTCTATCTCATTTGGACTTTTTGGACTTTTTATGGATAGATTTTTTTTAAATATCAAATTCATTTTTAGCCTTAGTCTTAAAACTCCCAAATACAATTTTTTGTAAATATTAAACAAACTATACTAATTTTAACACCTTATCCTTCTTGTACGCCGTTGCCTGTATAAGAATCGCCTTTTGGTTAGTTGGAAAATTGGTTCATGATGGTAAGGAAGTCTGCAGATGAACTTTTGACATTATCTACCAAATACGAGCCGATGAGATTTAAATGAAAATGGTTCTATAATGTCCGGGCCTTGAACTACTAGGATCCATGGTCAGTTTTTTTTTTACCTTTTAGTTAATCTCATAACTAGCCGAGCATAGGTGTGTCGGATCTACAAAAAATTGATCAGCTCTGTACAGTATATGATGGCTGACAACAAATACAATCTAGTATAAGTACCTACTAGAAATATTAGTTATCATGTTTTTTTACAGCCAAAATTTATAATAATTTATAAAAAAATCTCAGTTTAGGAAAATAAATCGCACTAATAATAATAATAATAATAATAATAATAATAATAATAATAATAATAATAATAATAATAATAATAATAAAATAAATAATAATAATGGATAATAAAATGTTAAATTAAAGTTAATGGAGTAATAAACAAAACTACCAAAATAAGCTAAAAAACATGTTATCATTAATTTTAAAATTAAAATGTAATGCCTTGGTATTTATGTTTGCAAATAAAAAGCTGTTCTCGTATGCTATAAAGATTGCTTTTTGTGAGTTCACAAAAATTTATTTTCAGAGCTATCGTACATAAATAGGAAACCAGATAGCTTTAATTTAGGGTTTTGATTCGGGTGTCAAAATTTAAATCCCAAGATTACCGGGATTGCAACTACAATCCCGCACAACTATGCTCGGTTAGTTATGAGATTAACTAAAAGGTAAAAAAACTGACCATGGATCCTGGTAGTTTAAGGTCCGGACATTATAGAACCATTTGCACTTAAATCTCGTCAGCTCGTATTTGGTAGAGAATGTCAAAAGTTCATCTGCAGACTTCCTCACCATCATGAACCAATTTTCTAACTAACCAAAAGGTATATAGTATATGGTATATTTTACAAGGATTCTAAATCCGTTTGAAAATTTTGATTATCTCTTTCTATTTTTGAGAAAAAAGCAAAACCCGAACGTCAAAATTCGTTTAAGGGTAACTTTGGGTACTCGTAAAAAATATATTAAATATCAAACCATCTTCTATGCAGTATTAAAGACACCTAGAAGACCTAAACTTCCGTAATTTATAATACAAACATTGGTAACAGTCCAATATTCTAGTTTAAAGTATATTATGTTTCCCATAGTTTATTAAATTTAAATATAGTAATTTTATTTTTTAAACAAGTGAATTTTTTTATTAAAATAGAAGTTCTAAAAAGGTTTAATTTTTAATTTTTATTATAATACCAATTAAATAATAATTATTATGGCAGCTTACTAAAAACTTTTTAGGTTTAGATTAACAATAACAATTTTGCTTTCGAGTACCTTTTATCTATTTTTTTTAATTATTGGCATAAGAGTTTATTTTGAACAAAATATTTGGCAAAATTAGTTTTGCGTACAGTCGAGCATATCTGGTCGAGAACCACTGCTTCAATAAAATTTGTTTTTGTCAAAAAATGTGACAGATAACTTATCAACAAAGTTAAATTAGTATAACTGGATTTGATAAATACTGGTTGAATGAGTACGCTCTCAAATAATAAAACAGAAAGTTTAACAAATATGTTATTAAGGATTTCGATACATTAAGAACTCTAGTTGTCTTTAATACTAAGTAGAATTTGGTAAGACTTCTAATAATTTTTTTTTTTGCATGTTTAAGTTTACCATAAAACCGATTTTAAAGTTTTGTTTTCTGCTTTTTTTAAAAAACGAGAAGAGCGTTAAATTTTGCAAACAGATTCAGAATCCTTGTAGAATATACTACAGATAGGTCCAGGCAACGGTGTACAAGAAATTAGCGGATAACATTGCGTTACGTAATACAGAATTTTTTAAATATTAAATTTGTTATCAGCTAGACGAAAATTCTCTGTTACCAATTTTTTTCAGATTACATAAAAAAATATAAAAAAGGGGTGGTTCTATCTCATTTGGACTTTTTGGACTTTTTATGGATAGATTTTTTTTAAATATCAAATTCATTTTTAGCCTTAGTCTTAAAACTCCCAAATACAATTTTTTGTAAATATTAAACAAACTATACTAATTTTAACACCTTATCCTTCTTGTACGCCGTTGCCTGTATAAGAATCGCCTTTTGGTTAGTTGGAAAATTGGTTCATGATGGTAAGGAAGTCTGCAGATGAACTTTTGACATTATCTACCAAATACGAGCCGATGAGATTTAAATGAAAATGGTTCTATAATGTCCGGGCCTTGAACTACTAGGATCCATGGTCAGTTTTTTTTTTACCTTTTAGTTAATCTCATAACTAGCCGAGCATAGGTGTGTCGGATCTACAAAAAATTGATCAGCTCTGTACAGTATATGATGGCTGACAACAAATACAATCTAGTATAAGTACCTACTAGAAATATTAGTTATCATGTTTTTTTACAGCCAAAATTTATAATAATTTATAAAAAAATCTCAGTTTAGGAAAATAAATCGCACTAATAATAATAATAATAATAATAATAATAATAATAATAATAATAATAATAATAATAATAATAATAATAAAATAAATAATAATAATGGATAATAAAATGTTAAATTAAAGTTATTTTGTCAATTATTTAAATTTTTGGCCAAAAAAAAAAAAAATAACTAAGTTTAAATAATTCTCATTTTTATACATGTAGTTCCGAAAACAAGAACAGGTTACATAAAAATTGCATTGTTTACGAATAAAAAATCTAATTAGTAAAGAACAGTTTTTAAGGCAACCCAATTAACCCTCAAATGACATAAATATAAAATTCTAAAAAATAATAATAAACCCTATTGTTTTTATTATTTTGTACTTGAAAACATGGCTTATTTACGGCGCCAAATTTTAAATAAACACGTAAAAAATCACTAAGCAATATACCAACTTCTTCGCTCGGATTCAGCGCTTAAACTGAATGTCCCAAAGGTACTGTATACTATCCAGGCGTAAAATCTACGGCGTATCTGTAGCTAAGGCGATTTTCTGGTAGGTATGGTCGTGGAAAAAATATTTCATCACACTTTCATTTGCTTTATATCCATGACACGGGGAAAATATTATTACAACAGTTTAGGCATAAATACAAAAATATCAGCTTTGTATTTAAAAGAACCTGGCACACATATAGGGGGGTTCCTGGGCCTCAGTCAAACTGCCTCGAATTTTGATATTTTGTAATTTCGGGGGTTTGGACTTTTGTCATTTGCCATCATTTTGCCGACCAGATCAGACGTTGTCCCAACGCCGGGCTGACATCAAAAAGTGATGATAATGTGCCATCACATTACCGCTCGTCGGCCGCTGGACAATTGTTTATTGGGTAAAAGGTTGTTATCTGTTAAATATATAAGTGCACCAGTACTTGGATCGATACAGCATCAATTTTCAGCAGCGAAGGTGTTAAAAAATCTAAATCTCTTCTCAGTATTTATCTTTTTGTGTAGCGTAATTCATTAGTGGACCCTTTAGAAATATTTATTAAAAGTTGTTCCTATGCAACCTAAATGACACATTTTACCTATGAAAATATGATGACAGATTTGTCAAGCCTCAGACGTATTTTTGGAAAACTATATCAAGAAAATCTAAAATATATAATTATAAAATATTTGTCGATGTACCAAACCATGTTTTAACATAATCAAGCAAAAATCTAACAGAAAATATGCAGATAATTAGCAAACACGTGGAAAATGCCAGCATGTGGAAGTTTCACAAAGTTTTAAAATTTTTATAGAACCACATGTAAGTAAATGATAATAAAGCCTTTTATGTAATATTTATCTTGCCTGTTCTTTAATTAATAGAGTATAATAAACTTAAAACGGCTAATTAAGTTAATATTTACGTAAGTAAAAAATAACCTGATATACGTCAAAAAATCTGTTATAAAATTAGATTTTTAAAAGCTTTTTTCTCCGAAACTGGTCATTTACTTTGGCTGCAATTTTCCTAATTTAATCTTTTCCCCCGAAATTACAAAATATCAAAATTTGAGGCAGTTTCACGGAAAGAAATTAGTGGGCTCTGCGCTATACATTATAAGATATTTGGTAACAGTGGCAAATTATAGTGATTTAAGCTATAGATTATAAGGGATACAATAACTAATAATGTTAAAAATAAATTGGAAACGATTATATATATTACAGACACGATTATATTTATTACAGGCACTATTATAAATTTACAGAAATTTTATTATATTATAAAAATTATTAGCACGGACAATAATTAAATCTATTTAAGCTATAAATGCCATACTATTTGTTATATTTTATTATTCACTAAACAATTAAAGTATTTCATATAAATTTTTACACTGACTGCCATAATTGTAAGAGAAAGCCTTGTATTTATATAATAAGCGATTATAATTTGCTTGTTATGTGTGTTATAGCGCTCCTAGCTATAATTTTTTTTTCCGTGTTGACTGAGGCCCAGGAACCCCCCTATATGTGTGCCAGGTTCTTTATGGATTTTAAATTAAAAAAAAATCTTTTAATTATTTTACTAGTTAATGCAATAAGGTAGAAATAAAATATGTACATACATGGCTTTATTTAGAGGCGTGGTAGATTTTATTATTCAGCGATTTTAATAACAATACGAGACGTATTATTCCGAGCAAAATTAAGACCACCATTAAGATAATAAATTGCGGGTGAAGCCATGAAGAAATGTAATGCTTCACATTTCACAGTATACTTTTCTCAGTGCATATAGTACAGTTGGACCCACAAAAAAGATTTAAATATGCTAAAATGTCAATTTTACTAATTATTTTATAGTTTAAGTAAGATTTTAAGAAATAGGTTAGATTAATTTGACAATTAATTGTCAGTTTTTTCAAAGTTTATTACAGAAAATGCATGCGAATAATGTCGAATATTAAAAAAATAATAATAAATAATAAACTGAAAAAACATTTAGAATATTTAATCAAATCAATTTGAACTCTACTAATCAAACATATAATTTATGAAAATTATGATTTTCGTTTAAAAAAAGGTTTTTTCGGAGGTTTGTTTTCGCTTTTTTAATCTTGGAACTATCGATGCGGGGACGGGTTTTTGACCCAGGAAAATTTGTATTGTTTATAGCATGCACCGCTTCTTGTAAATGGTATTCTCTCAAATAATTAAGTAAATTTTCATCCTGTATTTCCATTTCCTCCCCCATATATTTTTTCTTCAATCTTAACCATTATTCTTTTTTCTATGATATTAACACAACTCTCCAAAACATTAAATAACCTTGCCACAATTAAAGTCTCTATAGAGATTACTAGCCACAATTACTTCCTTACATCCTACTTCCAATATACTAATAGTTTGAGATTTCTTAACATATCTTAACGCATTTCTAATTACTTTATAATTATTATAAGTAATTTTGACAAATATTGTCAACATGACAACGGCTTTGTTTGTATTGTAATTATTGAATTTACGCAACTAAATTTTCAATATTGTTTTTTTTTTTCAGATTTAACTGTACACACATCGCCAAAATTCTTGGCCTCCAATTAATTTAAAACGTTAACAAAAATAATTCTAACAAATATGTGGGTTCATTTCTATATTTTATTCACTGAAAATAATTTTGCACCGATGAATATTTTATTGTATCAATGCTTAAAATTCTTTGCCTTTATAAATAAATTTATTATAACAACGATTTTTTTTATTAAATAAATTTTACATTAAGACAACCAATTTTAAGCATTGATATAATAAAAATTTTATTGTCACAATCTAAAACGTACATTGGTGCAAAATCAATGTAATTTTATTGATAGTATTAATAATTTGAACAATTTCGCCTCAATCAGTATTTATATCGATAAAAAATATAAAACAGAAAATTAAATTAAAATGTTCTTATCAGGCGCACCTATTTCTTGCAAAATTTTAATAATTTGTTGACAAAAAGTAAATAAATTGAAGCAGGTTTTATCTCATCAATAAAAATGAATTTTTTCTCAAAAAAAATATATATATTTCAAAAACTATAAACAATAGACACATATAATATGACATTTAAATAAAGTAATTTCTATGACAAGTAAGATGACATAATAAAAAATATACCATTCCATTAAAAAAAATTAAGTCAGATGTTACCCACCCTAGGAGGACCTTTCCTGTATATTTCAAAATATTTTTAGAATGTGCCTTTTTCAAAACCATACAACTTTTTGCTTTAAATTTTTTCTCTAAAGTGAATAGTTTACTATATATCGACCGAGTCGGCTTCGTTGAGACATCCTGTATAATAGTAATTGTATTTAGATTCCCAACTGGTTGTTTTAATATTAGGTGTCGAAAATCGCCGGAAGTATTTTTTGAAAAATATCAATAAATTATTTTTTACATAAATTTAAAAAAAAATAGTAGTTTACTTTACTTATTTACAGTTCAGTATGTTTAATTAACGTCAATGCAAAAAGAATTAAAGGTAAAGCAGATTTTTTTAAGATCTTAAGAAAACTGCGACACCCTGTATAGTATTTCTTTGGAACACCCTATTTTACAAAAAATGGCTTATTTAGCAAAACACTTCTTCCAAAAATTAATTTTATAAAAAAAATAATTAAAAACACTTTTTTCCCGTTTGGGCACATAGTGCGTCGTGAGCCATGATATTTTTTAACGATTTTGAAAACTATCGTAAAGTACTCTTCTAGCACGTAGTCCTGTAAAGAGTATAATAAATTGCAGATAATTAATAACAGAAACTTATTTATGCAAAAATTTTCTGTATTTTACGACCCGGAGATTTGCATTTCAAAGGAAACGAATTCCAATTTAATTTGTTAATTTGTTAATTAATATACGGGGTAATGTGTATTCTTGACAGAAAACGTCACATTATAGTATACTATAGTTATTTTTTCACTACCAGCCTAAAAGCACATCTTTATTACTGTTCTTTCCATTGGTAGAAATATTATTTCTCTACCTATGACGTCAGGGGTTCTAAAAATAATGAAATTGCACCATGGTTAATAATGAATTTTTATTCAGCTGTTTTGGCATATGACGTTTCACTTAATTATTAAATCACATTGCTATTTACTAGTGTCTTTAGGCACCAAATTTATTTATTGCACGATAAATTAAAAAATATTAACTAAATTAGTACCTATAAAACATGTTTTACAAAAAACACTTCGAAAAGTGAAAATCATTGGTCCATCATATTCAATCATAGATTATACAACCCATATATTACCATAAGGATCATAGATTACTAGAGGTACAACCCCCATATATTGATTTTTGAGGCAATAGATTCTCCCTCACAGTTTTCGCCTGTCCCCTTATTTCTGGGGGAGTACCAGAATCATCATTTTGCATTACACTTTCCATTTTTATATATTTTAATATACTTAACACGGAAACACTTTCTAACTTAATAATTTTAGCAGATCAACAGAAAATTTCTGCCAGAAATGTCAAGTTATTCATTTGTTTTTTTAATGGCCGCGAACGGCCAGCGTGATATTTTAAATTTATAAGCTTTTTCATTAAATTTTAGTTAAATAAATAAATAGCTAAATTATTGTACTGGTAGTGAAAAAAATACTATATTTTCTACGTGAGTGAAGATTTAACATTTTAGACCGCGTCTTGCGGGCTTCGCGCTAGCGCGCTCATCCCTCAATTTGACGCAGGTCAAAAATGTTAAACTTCTCTCACTTGGTAAATAATATACTATTAAGTATTAAGGGCAGTAACTGCATTTTACCAGTTGGTGATTATTTTGGAGATTTAGGCAAAGTTGAAGGCTTATTAATAAATAATTCTTTCGTTCGAAGAAGAAACGTAAATAGTCCAATAACGTTTAACAGTTATTGTTCCAATTGTAATTTTACATTTAACTTTAATAAAAACTAATTTAAAGCTTTAAAAATTAAAGATTAGATTATTATTTACTTACCGCCTCCCGATCGGTAAGTAATTTACTTACCTATCAGCAATTTGTAAACATAACCTACTGCTGTCATAATTAGGCTAGTAAACACGTCAAATTACCCGATCGTGCAAAAAAGTACTTTTTTCATAACACCCGTTTTTAACACACGATTACATGCTTGCGGCGAGTTTTCTAAAGTACTAGTGCGCTAAAAACGTGTTATGAAACTAGTGCTTTATACAATTTTTTCTGTTTTGCTCTAAAACTAAATAAAAACATTTAAATTGATGACCGATTAAGGGATATTTGTTTTGGGTTGGCATTAAAATTTTCCCAATGTTTGAAATGCATAAAACAAAAAATATTTTGATATCTTTTATAGTCAGCTCTTCCCTTTTTCACTGAAAGTAACCAAGCCACAATTTTAACACGGTAAAAATTAACTTGAAACTCAATTTTGTAGAAAACTAAACCAAACGCCAAGCGATATTCTTTTATCCAGTCTTGCTAAACCAAAAGAAAAAAAAGTACTAACCTCTAACACGCAAAATGCTTGTGATTATGAGCTTATAAGAGTCGCAAAATAGAAAAAGGCACTCTAATACGAGTTAATTTGTAGTAATTATATTGATTGTCATTTTCTTCGTCTTATAAAACAAATGGGTATTTTACAATCACTGCCTTTAGTCTAATTTACAACATATTTAATTTACCGGCCCACAAAAAAAACTTGTCTGTGCTGAAGTTGAGACTCACTTATTCTTTTGTATTTTGAGATGCCTGTCAAAAAAAATGCACTTTATGAGCTTATTTTTTTGCTACACTGAAATTGCAGATGAGATTTTTACGATTTTAGACGGGTATTTCAGTGTAGAAAAAAAATAAGCCCATGTTGCATTTTTTATGACAAATTCGTATTCGGCATCTAAAAATACATAAGAATAGGTAGGCCTCAATCCCAGAACAGACAACTTTTTTTTGTGAAGTTTTATAAGGCCCACAAAGACAAACAAAGTTGTCTGTGCTCAGATTGAGATCCACCTATTCTTACGCATACTACATGTAGTTTGGGATGCTGAACATGAATCTGTCATAAAAAGAGTACTTTGTGGGCCCATTTTTTTGCTACACTGAAATTGCAGACTAATAATACGAGATATGAGATTTTCACCATTTTAGACCGTTTTTTCAGTGTAGCAAAAAAATGAGCTAATAAGTTGCCTTTTTTATGGTAGATTCGTATTTAGCACCCCAAAATACATAAGAATATGTGAGTCGGAACCCCAGACAACTCTTTTTATATAGGCCTGTGTTATTACTTTATTTATTACTGTAATAAATTACTTATTATTACTTTATTTATTATTTTAATACATATTAAATATTTTTTTCAGGAAAATACACGGACGAGATAGAAAATTTTGACTTAATAGTGCCACACAAACTAACCATTGACGGCGACTTCCATAGCTTTAATCTCCCGCATTTCGTCGATCACGATTTCCACCGGACGAGGAAAATAAGAGACGTAGGCGATGCTCTCCATTATGGTCTCCATTTGGATGGAAAGCTTCATCACGTAGAACTCTGGCCCAATCACGATTATTTATCGCCACACCTGGTCATTGAACGTAGGGATCCAAATTTAAAAGTCCAGGATAAAACCTTTAGAAAATTAGAGGATACGAGGATGTGCCATTATACCGGGAGAGTGAGGAATGTGCGGAACTCGAAAGTCGCTTTATCTGCTTGCGACGGACTGGTAAATTCCACAGAATTTTATTTATTGAGTCTTTAACATTAAGGTAAAATTTTTACCACATTTGTACAAGCCTAGAAAAATTATAGACAGAACGGAGCCCTCGAACATAACCGGGACGAGATGCACGTCATCACAGTTTGCATCGGTATGTAAACGCATTTGTCTACGGTTTTTAAACTTTTCACTGGCAGAACTACATAACCTAAAAAAAAAAAAAAAAATTAAAATTGAAATACTACTACTTTTTTTTGGCCTTTTTCAATTTTTTTGGGCCTTTTTTTCAGTTTAGATGGTATTACTTATAGTATATAACACTGTTACACTATAAAAGCATATAAACAATCCTAACCGCCAAAACTTCTTCTTCTCCAAAACAAAACAAACTCTATTTAGTAGGATATAAAGTACGAATCCGAAAGTTGTTACTCTTGCCTAGTTTAGTTCAATTTTTAACCCAAATGATGAAATTGAGTTCATTTAGATTTTTTAAGTTTAACTCTTAATATTGTAATAATAATAATAGAATATAATATATTTATTATAAAAATAGATGTGACAAGTCAGATTACATTTTCAGAATAAAAGAAAAATTAGGGAAAACGTTCTATTTTTTAATTGCAAGTTGCATGAACATGAAAAGTATACCTTCCAGTATAAATAAGGGAAGGTCGTTTATAAAGAGTAAAAATAATAATGGGCCCAAAACACTACCTTGGTGTGTGCCAGTACTATTTTTAAATAATTTTAAAAATTTTGACTCTAAATCTACCAGATTTAAAAAATGAAAGCAATAGTTTGTTAATATTGTCCCTAATACCCAACTGATGAAGCTTATTCGACATAAAAGAACTATCTACAGTATCAAACGCTTTTGTGAGATCAAAAAGAATAATAACTACATACTCTCCCCTATCAAGACTATCATACAAATGCTGCACAAATTCAATCGAGACAGTTTCGGACCGAAACTTTCTGTTGATCGATTACGTCGAAAACCATGCTGTCTGGAAGTTAACAGGTCATTCCTGTCCAAAAATATCATAAAGTCTATTATAAGTTACTTTTTCAAAAATTTTGGAGAAGTTACTCAAAAGAGCAATAATGTAATTTATTCAGAAATACTAAAACTGTATGATATATCAGTATCAGAAAAGATATTATATAGCCGGCGCAATTACTATAGACGATTTTGCCTCTCACTTGCTCGCATCCTGCCTTACGAAGGTTAAAGCGTAAAGTTGAGAGCGCGCACGTCTATAGTAATTGAGACAGCTATAAACACGAAACGAAACCAAATCCAGTTGAAGAAAATAAGACATGCAAAGTTTATTGGGATAAAAGTATAATTATAGATAGATTTGTACGTTATTATAGGCCAGACAAAATTGAGAAAATAATTGACGCAGTCTATAAAAAGAAAACTAATTTAACGCCATACTTTTCTCGTGGAATAAGACTTTTTTGAAGTGCGTGTAACATGGGCACATGGACCGTGATGTAACTGCACTTGGCTTGCTTGACATATTCAGGGATTAAACTGAAACTAGTTCGGTTTAATCCTTGAATATGTCCCTATAGTAACAAGATATATTGGCCGGATAGTAGAATTACCTCAACACGGTCCAAACCCGAAAATAAAGGTTAATTTATTTAATATACAGAGCGGTCCAAAAGTCACCCCCACCCCTCTTCACTGTTGAACCAGTTGAGATATCGACTTCAAATTTGGATCTTTTAAATAAGACAACTTAAACTATCTTTTATCATATATTTAATACTTTCAGCTCTTAAAATGTGGGCAGGGGGGCATGGGGGCACATTTTTTTAAATGGAAAGGGGGGTCCTGTAATACATCATTTTAAAGCTTATAAAATTCTCCATATAACACCATATTTTTAAATTAAAAAGAAAAAAAAAATGGGTTTAAAATGGGGTTGAAAATGGGTATTAATGTCAAAATTCCTCTAAAAAAAACAAATATTTTTTTTAAAATGCCTAATTTCATCATAAAAAAATTTTAATTATACTTTTAAACTAATTTTAGTTGACATAAATAAAAATTTATAAAAAAAAACTTAAAAAATCGAATGTTTTAGCACAAAAAATTGAAAAATCAAAACCTTAAAAAACATTTTTAAAAAAATTAAAAATGATAGTTTAAATAGAGAATTTTATAAGCTTTAAAATGATGTATCACACGACCCCCCTCTCCATTTAAAAAAATGTCCCCCCATGCCCCCTGCCCACATTTTAAGAGCTGAAAATATCAAATATATGCTAAAAGATAGTTTAGGTTTGGTTTTTATTTACTCTCATATAGTAGTAGATATATAGATTAATCTTTATTTTTTAAAGTAATCCAATTCTTCCTCTCTTCTTAGGCAGGGTACATCAAAATCGACAATAAAAGATATTTCATAGAGCCGGTGGCACATCATCAGGCAAACGACAAGGGTCAACATCTGCACGTCGTTTACAATAACGACCCGTACACAGGGTGAGTTTTATTTTTTTCTTACATTATACAGTGTGTCCAAAAAACTCTTCTTCCAAATGAAAACCACATACCGTGTGTTTTTTTTTTAACCTTAAACTTTCAAATATCTCGAATACAATGCATTTTAGAAGAAAAAAATGTCAGACAAAAGTTATGGAAAACAAAATGAAGTATTTATTTTTTACGGATGTTTCAAGGTCATTTCAAGGTCAACTTTTTTTTTTAATAGAAACATATTTTTTACTCTTATTTAAATCTCCTAAAAAAATAAAATCTGCTGAATACGAATCTGAGGTCGGAATTTAAAAGTTAGCTCCCATTTTCAATATAACCTGAAAAACATAGTTTTCGCGATGATATGATTTGAGTTAATGTTGAAAAAGGGAGCTAACTTTTAAATTCTGACCTCAGATTCGGATTCAGCTACTCAAAATAAATAGGACTAGTCGAGTCGGTCGCAGATCCAACTTTTTTAATTTTGTGTGGCTGTGTTACCCCTGGAACTAAAAAAATCGATCAAAAATAGTTTTTTACTAAAGACTTTTATTAATTAAATAACAGTAAAAAAAATATATGTTTTTATTTAAAAAAAAGTTGACATTGAAAACGTAAATATCCGTTGTATTTTTTCTATTTTTAAATCGCGTTTTATGCATAAACTACACTACAGAAAACAAATAAAGCTGATATTCACAATCAGCACTCCAAAAAACACTAAAAAGAGTTAATAAATCTAATACAGGTTTTTGGACCCAGTATTTGCAGGCCAGTGTAATTTGAAGATAAAAAAATATAATTTAAAATATGTATTATCTGAGGTTTTTATTTGGTAGGAAAGTTTTTAGAAACCCTGTATATAAAAATTACACGAACATATATTTTATCTCTCCTGACATGTATGTCTCTTGCCTGTCGGTCTGTCTCTTTTTCTGTCTGGCAAAATTTGTAGTCAAGAACGCTTTGAGCTTAAAACTGCATTGCAATTTATCCAAAGTTGGAAAGGATTACTTCTGATAAAAATCGAAGTAAACGAGGGTAAATCCTTATTTGTCAAACATTTTTTCAAAATGCTTGGGATTTTTTATTTTTTTTTTCAATTCTTTTTTCTGTTGCAAAAAATAGTTTATTTTAGATGCTGTGTACTTTTTATAGTGTTCAAAAAATTGGATAGGTTGATTTCCTTTTACAGTAAACGAGAAAGCCAGCCAGTCCGCTGTGGAACGTCGGAAAACTGGGAGGACGTATGGAAGAGACGATTAATGGACAAAATGACCCAAGGTGAAAACGCTCACGACCATAAACGGGGCTTGAAAAGCGAACACAGATATCTGGAAACTCTGGTCGTTTGTGACAAGAAATTTATCGAACATCACAAACACACCGACATGGAAACTTACGTGATGACTATTATGAACATGGTAAATATTAGGGTTCCTGATTTTTTCATCTTACTTTGCTTTTTACTAAACAAATTAGTTTAATAAAAAAACTACTCAACGTGGTATATTAATACGTTGAACCCCTCACAGAGGAAATGCTTGGCGAAAATGAGGCATGCGCTTCTCTTACTACTACTGTTTTTAGAAATTATTATAAAGTAAAAACATATTTTTTTATCTAAATCTCTAATTCTTATGTCAACATAATTTTAATTAATTTTATCTTTTGGAATTAATTACTCCTACGCCACTGAGAATTTTGGGTTAAAATTTGGTATGGTATGTTTTCATATCGAGGACAATGGAACTGCAAAATTTCAGGTCAGTCGGGTTGGGGGCGCTTTTCGAATACTTATCCTGCTATGGCCTTTGGCAGCAAAAAGTTGCATTTTTTTTGAACGCTTATATTATATGTGTGTGGTTGAGCAAAAATGTATATTAGCGTCGAAATGTAGATTTTAAACTTATGCTTTCACAACGGCCCAAAATCGGTATCGGGGGGGTTTCGGGGTCAAAGATTACAAATTTTTGGTCAAAATTAGTAAAATCGCCAATCCGCCATATTGGCGATTTTACTAATTTTGAGTCCAAACGAATTGTTTAATTTCTGGCCGATTTGAACCAAAATCTGTATCAAGGGTTTTAGGGATTGCATATTACGAATTTTTGACTGAAAAATAAAATTTCAAAATGTCGGCGCCAATATGGCCAATTTTCGAATTTATGTACCATGCCGACACAAAATCGGTATATAGGGGCTTTTAGGGTCGTAGATTATGGTCAAAATTTAAAAAAAAAATAGATTTTTTATTGAAATTTACAATTTTAACCACAACAAAATGGGCTCCCTTTAAACTTTAGATATTTAAAATTATTTTTTTTTCCGTTATTAGCAAGTAATATAGAGTTGGTTTGAATCTTTTTAGATTTTTTTATTAAAATTTACAAATTGCCCCCCTTAAGCTTTAGATTTTTTTAACTATTTTTCTCGTTATCTACAGATAATTTTAAGTTAATACTGAAATGTTTAGAATTTTGTCCATCTAGAAATTCAATTTGCCCTACTGTATGCCGACTCACCGGAATACCGATGTTTTCTATGCAAGGTTTATTAATAAACAGTTGTCGGCGTAAACTTAGTTATGACTCATCAACGTTGAAAATAAACACAGAAACATAGGCTTACGGAATAATTTTGCCGAATTAAATTTTTATAAAGGTCACTAAATCGAAACATTTGACGACTAATTTGTTATACACAACAATATTGACTTAACATATTAACTATATCTGTGTTTTTCAAAGAAAGAAATTTTATTTTATCTTTTAAGAATACGAAAGTTTTTAATTTTTATTTATCGATAACTTTTTTCCCACCTTACTCGTTTAAATGGAATCATTAAAAAAAATCAAGATAAAAAGAAATAAAAATGTAAATATTTAAAATCTCGCGTCAACGCTAGAGTCGACACGGCGCCTATGCGAGTACTGGATATCCGCCGAGTACTGTTAATTAATCAAATCATGATATAAATCTATTAATTATTATCGTTGTCCCATTTTATAGCTAAAACTACATTAAACTGCTCCTGCATACGCATTAATATACAACAAATAAAATAAAGACAAATTGGAAAATTCAAAATAAAATGATTGATTGGATTCGGGCGTATGGTTATTTTGCGGAGATTTCATTTACCATTTATTTGATTTAAACTTTTGTTTTGCATATACATACATGTCCAATCTACGTAAAATGTGTGCAGAAACTCATGTTAACAAAAACGGATTATCAATTTGGGGTAAATAAACATTGAATCATGATCCGCATGCGCGCATGTTCTCGAATATTCCGTTTCGGTTTAGTCCATAGAAAAAACATTACATGTTACTTTACTTACTGTTAACTGTAAAAAACTTAAGATATTAAATTGACATAAGGTATCTTTGGGAATGATACATTATTTTTAATACGTATTAAAATTATCTATTTAACGGTTTAGAGCTGGTACAATATCCCATGACAATTCATCCTTTAATGCGTATTAACATAACTCCACCCCGTCCCATCTTGGGAATTATTAAAAATTAGTGCCCTCGCCATTAAATATCTATAAAAACAATTTTTTTGAGATACATCTTATGTATAGTTTTTTCTAACTATAGCTCTAACGATTTTTCTCAAGTACATGTACGTTATTATACTCCGTCCAGTTATACAAGATAGTAAGGGACGCGGCCCGTTTTACACCACAGCGCATAAATAGCATAATTATGCATAAATCGTAGTGTATCAAAAATTTAACAGATGTCGGTACTGTTTTTTTGTGGAAAGGGCCTATCCAAAGACTCGCATAACAAGCATAGTACATAAGAATGCGATACCAGGATTGGCTTGATGTGTCGTCATGTATCTTGTAATGGTTGTTATGCGAGCCTCTGGATAGGCCTTAAGTTGTAATTGTAACCTAAAAATTTGACCTTTTCCTTGTGTTCAATATAATTTACGTTTGTACAATATGTAGAATATGCTAATTTAGTGTAAGTGAACGAAGAATTAACCAAAAAAGTACCTTTTTCAATACCATACAAAATAACATTAAGTATAATCATTTTTTTATGTAGCTTTCTCTTCTTCTATTAGCTTTAACGACCGTCAATCATTGTCATAGACAAAAAATGTCACAATATTTTATATGTTAACTTAACCAATGATGTAGCTTAAAAATCGCGGGAATTTTAAACTACTATCTTGCATAATTGGACGGACTATAGTAAATTACTAACATGACAGCATGTCAATACTGGTTTTCCCCGAAAAAATCACATAAGGACATTAAATATTTTTTTGTAATTTCGGAGTATGTGCATCAAAATTTGTTCTTGTTTCAATAAAGCGCTTATGTATGGCATGAAAAATTATTTGCGCGGAAATTGCCGGTAAATGCCACGCGTGGTTAAGCGTGGTTAGCGCTATGAATGAGGAGCTGTAAATGGGGCGAGGTAAATTTTGGGCGGTTAATGACCCTGACTCACAAAAATGAGTAAAGGTTCTCACTTAACAAAGAAATGGAGTAAAATAATAATTAAAAGTACACTGAGAAAATTAATACAAACGAATGCAGTTAGTTGTTCGATTTACAATATTGTTCAACAAATTGTACATGTAATTACATGTACGTGCTTATCGTTAGATATACTTATGTATATGGAAATTTCAGCCCAAATTGCCTACTTTTAAAGTTTTGGTAAAAGATTTACTAGAATCAGCTGATTTTCACCATCTTTATTAAAATTATCTTTCATAAAATACCGGCACCATAGTGACAACAACGTTGTTGTAAAATTAAATACTATGAAGTTGTTTAGTATATGTTATAAATGATACTATATTATTACCAAGTGAGAGAAGTTTAAAATTTTTGACCTGCGTCTAATTGCGGGATAAGCGCGCTAGCGCGAAGCCCACAAGACGCGGTCTAAAATGTTAAATCTTCACTCACTTGGAAAATATAGTATTTTTTCACTACCAGTACAATATATTAGCTACTTATTTATTTTACTAACATTTAATGAAAAAGCTACTTTCTTTAGTTAATTTTTCTTCAAGTTCTTCCCTCTTCAATACAACTCTGCCTACTGATTTTAGTGAACCGGAAAACCCCACAGTAACCCACATCTTTGATACAAATTCACCTCATACAGAAACTTTAACACATAATAATTTAACAGTAAAAAAGAGAAATAAGTATACCAATAACATCACCTGCTCATATAAATATGTCTTGCCGAAATTGTACAATTAACTATAATTTTTATTATTATTTAAAAAGTAGTTTACAAAATTACTAATTACTTTTGTTAAATTTTGTTAATAAATATGTCATTTTAAACAATTTTATTTTAAGGTTATATCAACAAAAGACCAGATTATTTGTGCTGCGCAAATTGAGCAAGGCATATGCAACCTACAAAACATTGTCGTTTTACGAGTTGAATATCTAATATCTAATATATAGGGGAGTTATACCTCTAGTAATCTATGATCTTTACGGTAATCTATGGGTTGTATAATCTATGGTTAAATATGATGGACCAATGATTTTAACTTTTGGAAGTATTTTTTTGTAAAACATGTTTTATAGGTTTATGTTTTATAGGTACTAATTTAGTTAATATTTTTTAATTTATCATGCAATAATAAATTTGGTGTCTAAAGACACTTGTAAATATTGTGATTTAATAATTAAGTGAAACGTCAGATGCCAAAACAGATGAATAAAAATTCATTATTAACCATGGTGCAATTTCATTATTTTTAGAACCTCTGACATCATAGGTAGAGAAATAATATTTCTACCAATGAAAAGAACAGTAATAAAGATGTGCTTTTAGGCTGGTGGTAAAAAAATTATTTTATAGTATACGATACAACATTTATATCTACAATTTTAATATTTTATTTAATTTGGCGTAATAATATTTTAGAATAATCATAAAAATTTTATTCTATACCTAAAAGTTAACACAACAAAGTTTTGTATTATTATTTTTAGATTCTTCTACCAGTGTAAATTAATTTCAGGTGGCAGATTTTTATCACGACTCAAGTAGTGGCAACCAAATGGACGTCATCGTCGTACGGGTGATCTACCTGGACAAAGAAGAAGAAGAAATCGATTTGGTTATTAATCCGGATGCAGATAAAACTCTTGCCAGTTTCTGCAAGTGGCAAATGACGGTTAATCCAAAAGATTTTGAGAATCCCATTCATCACGATATAGCTGTATTATTAACGAGGTAAAATGAATTGTGTTATGCAATAATATGTTAACCCATACTGTGACATAACAGTAAGTAGTTAAACTTTGTCCCTTATATATTTTAAACTTTGTGACTAAAATACTTAAAGTTAAGCTTTTTCCTTATTTCTTCATGTATCACAAGATGTCCAAAATGAGGAATCTTTAATTCAATTAGTTTAAATGATATTAAGTAAAGTTTTCAACAACCTACCGTCTTCACAGTGTATGTTTACATAGAATTTCAAAACACTGTCCAAATATACAATAAAATCACAAACAAAAACTAGAAAAAATAAAATAAAACATTTTTTTTTAAGTGAGTAAAAAAAATATATTATTTATTTTTCAATACTTTTTTTAAGTTTTCATAATTTATTTTAATTTTTTCCAACACCTTATTTTTTTCCATAACTTCATCCTCCCTCTTATCTTTTGAACGAGTTGAGATATCGACTTCAAATTTGGAACACGTAAATAAGACAACTAAACAATATTTTTGCCTATAATTAATATTTTCAGCTATTAAAATATAAACAGGGGAGCATGGGAGGCATTTTTTTTTATTAAAAAGAGCACTCATGTAATACATGATTTTTTAGCCTATGAATTTCTTTATTCGACCATATATTTTTTTTACATTTTTTTGGATAATTAAAAAAAAAGTTGAAAATGGCCCGTGTGCATTTATTGTAGTTTACATTTATTATTTTACTGCAATAATTCAATACGAATTGTGCGAAGCACTAACTGAACGAATATGCTTTCGAGTATGACCATTTAAAAAAATTGTATTAATTTTAAAACCGAAAAATATAAAAAAAGCTTCTGCAGGTGGTAATTAACAGTTAGTTCGAAAGAATCTGATAATCCCATTCATCACCATATAGCTAGCTGTTTTACTAACGAGCCTTGCTTTTTCTTTGATGCCCGCGTTTTAATTACTCCACTGCAGTACTGCTTTGAGAAAAAATAAAATGTCTGTTGGTAAATAAAATCAGCCTTTTATTATTACACCGTTGTAACCACCAGCATCATAAAAATTAAAATTCGTTTTTACCAGTTTTATTTTAAAACTTCAGTGCCCGGGACGTGATCTCTAAAGCAGGAAAAGTAAAAACACTACTCCAAATAAAACAATACTTTACGCAGCGTGTTATAAAAAATTAACAAAATAACTAAAAATAATAACCAAAGTAATGTCACACAAAGTAAACAGTGTTTACTCCCATGCAAACTTACCAAGGGCAAAAAATGTTGATCTTGCCTTACCTAAAAAAATTCACGACACGGCAGGGGCGGCGGATTTATTTCATTTCATTTTAAATAGCATATAAATTTATGTATGTTAAACAGGAAATATGATTTTCTTTTACATTTAGTTTTCTTGGTATTCAAATTTAAAATACAATATATTATAGTACCTAGCTCTTTAATGTGTTGCCTATAATGTAAGCCTCTTGTGTAAATCAAGGCAACATTGCTAAATAAATTATAGTTCTTTAGATATGTTCCCATAAAAACAGTAAAATTGTACTGTTTTACGATTTCATAAGAAAAAGAGCGCGTATTTTGATTTTTTTTATGAAATGTAAGCTAACTAAATCAAAATTTAAGTAATTTTTATAAAATCTAGACATAAAACATCCCAAGTTATATCTTGGTCAAACTAGTAAGGTTATACCTAACTATAGTTTCTATTTTGGACATGAAAAACGGAAATATTTGGATTAAAAGGCCGCGATGAAAGGTGGAAAATGGCATATAAAACGAGGTGCGCTAAATTCGTAGAATCTACAACGTAAATTAAGGCAAACCTAGATATGTGAAATTAGGCAAACCTACATACATAAATATCAAACTAGAGTGATATAAAAATATCAAACTAGAGTGATATAAAAATATCAAACTTGTGTGATATAAGGCATTTCATGAAGAACAAAAGAGTGTGCTAAATGTCATTTTCATAAGGGATCGCAGGTAAAATGGTAATATATACCTCAAAGTTGTGACAACAACGTTTGGTTGTACTATTTTTAGACATGGTAAATGCAAACTTGTTTTACTAAAACTAAATTTCCGTTATAATAAGGGAACGTCAAATAGTATTATATTTTTTGAGGAATTTAGCTTTATAAAGCTAAATTATATAGTTGAAAAAGCATGTGGAAAATGCTTGCTCGCAAATCTCGTAAACTTGTTTTATTAATCGTTTAAAATTTTATATTTAAATTTGAATAAAATTTAAATACACATCAATTTTTTTTGTTTAAAATAATAAAAGTAATTAAAATTTTTAATTAAACTCTAACCAAACAAAATATTTTATATTTTATATATATATATATATATATTTTTTTTTAAATAATTTATTTTATGTATTTATCAAAGCTTAATTATTTCTATTTATATTCAGTAAATTAAACTGAATATTGAAATTTTCTAGAAGCAGCTAAAACGCTGCCATACTTACCAAAAGAGTCACTTAGAGTTTAGAAACTGTTTGTTCTGCATACTCCCATTTTTAAGTTATTATGTACTAAAATAGGGGCTGACCGCGAGGAAATCTTTTGTACAAGCCAAAGGAACTCAGGAGGAACTCTGGAGGAACTCTGAAGAACTCTGGAGGAACTCCGAGGAACTCTGAAGAACTCTGGAGGAACTCCGAAGGAACTCTGAGGAACTCTTTGCAAAAAAAGGAACTCTTTTGTACAAATTTCAGATGCGGTCAGAAACAATTATTATTTATTACCCATGCGGATTAACGTCTTTATTTTCAAACTAGATGAGCCGTTATAAACGAGCAGTTATAAACTTATAAACACTTTATCAAAACATTCTACCTTTGGGCGCCATTTTTTTCTTGAAGGGGCGCCAAGTTTTGGTAGAAACCGTCAGGGACAAAGCTTTTTTTCCAAGTCTTATAGAAACTGTGAGGGACAAAGCTTTTTTTCTTGAAGGTGAATTTGGGGCGCCAATTTTGGTTTTGAAGGGGCGCCAAGTTTGGTAGAAACGTCAGGGACAAAGCGTTTAGGGACAAAGCTTTTTCCAATGAAGGTTTTTTTGGGCGCCAATTTTCTTTTTTTTTTTGCAGGGGCGCCAAGTTTGGTTGAAACCGTCAGGGACAAAGCTTTTTTTTTTTGAGGGTACCTTATTGGCAGTAGTTAGTGCTTGCATAGCGGTAATTTCTACGGCTTATTTGCCAAAAATTACCCCTTCCAGAGAGGAACTCTTAAGGAACACAGGAGGAACTCCCAAGAAACTTTGGAGGAACTCCGAGGAACTCCGAAGGAACTCTGAGGAACTCTTTGCAAAAAGGAACTCTTTTGTACAAATTTCAGACGCGGTCAGCCCCTCGGTACTAAAAGAGTCTTATAGGATTTAAGATTTTTTTTTTGTCTAGAGACTTTTATTTAAAGTTCCAATTACAAAGTCCAAACCAAAATAGTTTCATTTATATAAAAAACCATTTTCTATACAACTCTCAATTAAAATATTCTGATTATTTACTAAAAGAGTACCATTCAGATTAGAAACCCTCTCATATACCTATGGACTCTCATTGAAGTTCTCTTTACTCACAAAAAGATTCCGATAAGGCTTAGGAACCCTTTCGTCTCATTTAAAATTCTAATTACCTATCATTTTATATGCACAATCTTATTTTTAAGTTCTCATTACTTACCAAAAAAGTATCGTAGGGTTTAGAAAAAAATTTAAAAAAATTATCTTTTGTTTTAATGAACCTGGGTATACACTGTATGCCATACAGGGGAAAGTATTATTTTGTTGGCAGCATACTCCTAATAGTATTTTTTACGAGATTTTTTTATTTTCTTCGGATTATTTTTTGCAATAGTATTGTAATGGAAGCCTAGGAATTTTAATATGGTCTAGACAATCTAGGAATAAATCACATTTTTTGCTACTATCTTTAATAGTACCCACATTTTTCATTTAATTGCTGCCAGCTAATTTATAAAATAGGCAAGTTAATTAACTATAAGCCTAAAATGGCTTTTACAGCTTTAGCGCAAAATTAAACACACAAAATACCTGAATAATTATTATAAACATAAATTATAATTTATGTTTATTTTATTTTATTTACATAAGCGTTTATAAAGTGAGGCATGTAGGATCAAAAGGTGATAACTTTAACTTAACTTATTTTTGGAAAACCGCAAAAAACTGACATCTTGTACAAGATGTCAGTACTAGACTTATAAGTATAAATACTTTTGAAACCTGTGGCATTCATTTAGCTTAATGGGAGTTAAAAATAGAAAAAAATTGAAATTAATAATATAGACTAAGTATTATAGGAAGTTAATTGTTTTTCAAACGATATTTAAAATAGCCATTTTTTAAATGAACCTATATTTTTTATTTCCTTTGCATCATCAGGTAAATCATTTAAACACTTTGCAATCTCATTTGAAGTTAGATTTTTTTTGGATTTTAAAGAAATAACTGAGAAAGTAATCGGATCCTATTTTATTACTTTTCTTTATATTATTAGTAATATTAGTAATAATTTATTACTAATCAAAATTTTTGTGTTATTTACTGATTATTATTTTACTGAATACTCTAATATACTTACTTGAAACTAGATCAATAACACAACTTAAAGTATACCTTACTATAGCTGTAATATACTTTACCAAATGTTACAGTTATTTTTACACACGTTGCTTGGGGTTCCAAATAGGCCAGCACGTTGTGTTGTGTTGTGTTGTGTTGTGTTGTGTTGTGTTGTGTCGACAAGATATATGAAGTGATATAAATAAAAATATTTATTTACAAATAACATTCGGTATTAAAACTACAATAAAATTTTCTGACTGTAAGGGCTAGAATAGTATAATACGCATATACCCCATACCATAATATGATATACCATATACGGTAGTTTCCAAAAATCGCCAATAAAAAAGCCCCAGACAAAAAATTCTTTGAACAAATACAAATGTATTTAATGATAAAATAAAAAACTTTGAAAAAGTCCGTCTGTCAGTCCGTCCGTATTTCCGTCTTCGTTGGGGACACTATCGACTTTTTTTCATTTGAGTCATCAAAATTTTTCTGGCAGGGGTAAAGTTATTTTTCAGTCGCAAGTCGGTAAATCTTACAAAACTGTAAAACTTGTAAAAGTGAAAAAGTATTTGCGAAATCTAGTTAATTTTACATGTATCTATTGAATCCGAGACCTTTTATTATTTTTTTTTAATCATTAATTTTTTTCTGCCAGGGGTAAAGCCTTTTTTTAGTCGCCAGCAGGCAAATTTTAATAAACTGTAAAATTGTAAAATTATTTGCAGTCTAGTTAATTTTACATGTAAGGACAGAAATTTTTAATTTTAAACAAAATTATAAAAATTTTAATTTATTATTCCATCAATCTATTTTCTAATCATCGTACAAAGTGATATTGGTAGACTGACAGTTTCGGGCTGCTGGCCCTCTTCAGTACCAAGAGTCAACTCTGCACGCTGATTAAGAAAACGTTTTTAGACTTTACTCGCAAAAGGAATATAGCCATTAGATTGATGTAGACTTGTGCGCCATCTATTTCTAGATGTAGACAACTATCATACCTCTCCTAATTTCTGTCCTTACTAATTTTACGTCTAACCACCCGTTAGTGGTACTATGTGCTTGAGACACACAAGTCTTCAACTTGCTACCATTCAAAGTCTCCAGATTAGGAGAGGTATGATAGTTGTCTACATCTAGAAATAGATGGAGCACAAGTCTACATCAATCTAATGGCTATATTCCTTTTGCGAGTAAAGTCTAAAAACGTTTTCTTAATCAGCGTGCAGAGTTGACTCTTGGTACTGAAGAGGGCCAGCAGCCCGAAACTGCCAGTCTACCAATATCACTTTGTACGATGATTAGAAAATAGATTGATGGAATAATAAATTAAAATTTTTATAATTTTGTTTAAAATTAAAAATTTCTGTCCTTACTAATTTTACGTCTAACCACCCGTTAGTGGTACTATGTGCTTAATCAGCGTGCAGAGTTGACTCTTGGTACTGAAGAGGGCCAGCAGCCCGAAACTGTCAGTCTACCAATATCACTTTGTACGATGATTAGAAAAGATTGATGGAATAATAAATTAAAATTTTTATAATTTTGTTTAAAATTAAAAATTTCTGTCCTTACTAATTTTACGTCTAACCACCCGTTAGTGGTACTATGTGCTTGAGACACACAAGTCTTCAACTTGCTACCATTCAAAGTTTCCAGATTAGGAGAGGTATGATAGTTGTCTACATCTAGAAATAGATGGCGCACAAGTCTACATCAATCTAATGGCTATATTCCTTTTGCGAGTAAAGTCTAAAAACGTTTTCTTAATCAGCGTGCAGAGTTGACTCTTGATACTGAAGAGGGCCAGCAGCCCGAAACTGTCAGTCTACCAATATCACTTTGTACGATGATTAGAAAATAGATTGATGGAATAATAAATTAAAATTTTTATAATTTTGTTTAAAATTAAAAATTTCTGTCCTTACTAATTTTACGTCTAACCACCCGTTAGTGGTACTATGTGCTTGAGACACACAAGTCTTCAACTTGCTACCATTCAAAGTCTCCAGATTAGGAGAGGTATGATAGTTGTCTACATATAGAAATAGATGGCGCACAAGTCTACATCAATCTAATGGCTATATTCCTTTTGCGAGTAAAGTCTAAAAACGTTTTCTTAATCAGCGTGCAGAGTTGACTCTTGGTACTGAAGAGGGCCAGCAGCCCGAAACTGTCAGTCTACCAATATCACTTTGTACGATGATTAGAAAATAGATTGATGGAATAATAAATTAATTTTACATGTATTTTCATTGAATCACATTTACATGCAGACTATTGGGTAATTACATATTTATTTTTTTCAGTGTATTATCGATATTTTATTCACTGTTCTTACACTTTTTTTCTATTTTTATTAGGTACGATATATGTTCCGACAATTTGTCAAACTGCGGCCTCATGGGGCTGGCCTACGTGGCAAGTGCCTGCACTTCCAACGAACCCTGTGCCATCAACGAAGATGCCGGACTCAACCTGGGGGTGGTAGTCGCTCATGAAATGGGTCATGTGTACGTTAGTATACTCTTTCTTTCCTTTCTCGATTTTATTTCAATTTATTGGTAGAAGTTTAAAGCTTTAAATTAATTTTTGTTAAAACTAGGCAAGATAGTAAAATTACTTAGTTTTGTAACTTTTACAGCTCTTTTGCTAGAATCCCTGAATTTTGAAATTATTTTAAGTCAGTTTTCTGATTGAAAAGTCCAATTAAAATTCAGGGTCTAGTTTTTTGAGAGCATTTTATTAATTTATTGTAGAACACTCCTGTTAGTTTTTCACCGATGATTTGCTTAAGGGATGACCGCTATATTGAATTTTAGGGGTGAGTGCGGTTTGGACTTTTGCATATGCATATATCCAATGTTATTAAGGAAGAAATTTCCAACAATTTTTGTTGAAATAATTTTTTTAATATATTAATAACAATCGAGTTATAAATATTCAAATAGTTATTTTGGAGATAAATTTTTTTTTTCGATTTTTCAGCCAAATTATTTAACGAATCATAAAATTGGTTATAAGCAAACTTGTAGCTCCTAAAATTCTCTATAAGTTTTATATATTAGGCATTTTCATAAGTATTTTGTTACGGTTACAGTGGGCGCTGGAAGTCAAGTTGCGCCCTCTTTAACCTTACCAAAGTACCTAGAAAAATTAAAATGTATGAAACTTATAAAGAATTTAAAGAACTACAAGTTTGCTCATAACTACTTTTATCGTCCAATCGAATAACTTGGATGAAAAATGGAAAAAAAACGATTTTACCTCCAACATGGCTATTTTTGAATTAACTCAATCGTTATTAATATATTGAAAAAAATTATCTCAACAAAAATTGTTGGAAATTTCCTCCTTAACAAAATTGGTTATATGCATTTTTATCTTAAGATGCATATTAAGTAACTCACCCCTAAAATTCAAGATAGCGGACAAACCTTACGCAACCCACCAGGTGAAAAACTAAGAGGAGTGTCCTGTTACCATCCACTACCCTATTAAATATCAGCGCGTGTAAATTTATTGCAATTTACAGTTGTGTAACGATATAAATCGTCACTTTGTAATATAGCAAGGGTTAATTAAACTATTCGTTTACTTACGTTATAATTTATGTTTATTTTGTATATAAATAGTTACGTACGTACAGAACTATTTTGTATCTGGGACTATTTTGTAGCAGGAACTGAATTCTAACCATATAAGTCTCTATTCCATAGTTCTACCTGAAAATAACATAAAGAAAACATAATTAGAATATGATTTTTAATAATAAAGAATCATATGACTTATTTCTCTATAATACATTTGTCTATGGACTTACCTGGTTTTTATATGTTTCAGAGTCTATTGAGGGTTGGATTTCACTGGCTTTCGTCTGTAGCTTGTCTCTCCTGGAAAGTTTAGTATGCTTATTCCTTCGGGATAATCTAGAATTTGTTGAAAATAGTTTGCTGGAACTGCTCACTTAGATTCAGTATTTTGTTTATACTTAGTTCACAGGACACTTAGTATTCTGTTCGTATTTTTATTAGTTTTGCTGATAAACAATAAGTATTGTTTATATTTGTTTCTTAGAGTAATATTTTGAGGTTAGATATCACTAATACGGATTTATTAGGAAATATTCTTTTTGTTTTGTCGTTTGCGCTACCTTTATTAGGAATCCTATACGGTAAAACTGTAGTTGATAATGACTTGCATAGATGTCGCTAATAGTTCAGAAATAGGATTTTATTTACCTGAAGGGTTCATACTAGTGAATAAGGTCGATTTTCGCTCTTCTTGAAGCAACTCTGTACAATGGTGGTGTCATTTTGACGAGTGTTTATTTTCTGTAATCATCGAAGTAATCCTTCATGTATTTTTATTTAAAGTTAGTGAAAATGAATATTTAAACAATGCGGAAGATATTGTAACTGTTATTTTCTACAATAACGCATTTATAACGTTTCGATGGACATCGAAGACTTAGTATGACACCACCATTATTACTACATTACTAGACCATTAATTAATTAATTAATTACCATTTCTATACCATTAATATGGAATTACATTAATTTAAGTTGAAGTTTATTTTGGTATATTTGATATACAAGTTCTCCGCATGGAGTGATGTTCTGTTGGAACATGGTTCTGTAATTTTCGGCATAGATAAATTCTATATGACTGTCTAGCAGACAATTTTATATTGGACATAATTTTCAAAAGTATATTTTATCCCGGACAACATTTTCAATAATACATTTTATCCTGGAAGATGATTTTTCCAAAGTAGATGGGACAGCCTATATTTTTTTTCTTTCATTCGAGAAATGAATTCATCAGCATAGGGGAGACTTGTACAGATGGAGACGATGGAATTCATACCTCATGGATTTTGCAGAAACCAGCTAAGTACTCATTCTGAAAACTTTTGAAAGCAATATTTCATATTTTTAAATTCTTTTATTTCAATATTCTTATAACTGTAAACTTTATCAGATCTGATATAGTATTGTTTAATACTATATGCCCTTCTGGCTTTTGTTCATTTTTAGGTACTTATTTTTTTAAAACATTTAATCTCATTTATTAATTATTAAATATCATACTTTTGATTAAATGATTTCTAATTTAAGCATGACTTTTATATACTGCAAGAAATGATTGCTGTTTACATACATTTCTTGGTGCTTGCTGAACTTCATGTTTTCTTTATACATTTAAGTCGAATGATTTCTGAATTTAGTAATTTTTATTAAGATTTCTTTAATTATATCTTAATATAATTACACATATTTTTTTGGATATATTAATACATTACTTGATGTGCTTTCATTAAGTTTATTTATAATAAATTTCTCAAATGAATTATCTTATTTTATTTAAGAGTTATATTTTCTCAAACTGAAAAGCTTAAGTATTTACACTAGGTTGTTACTTACCTAAAGGAGTAAAAGCTAAAGTAACTGGCGCCCCTAACAACATTAATCAATTCTTTCTATTTTTCCCTTGCCCATACCCATTGCTCCGCTGTCAAAACTAGCCGTTGGCAGTGAACGTATTAATTACGGTACAGTTGTTATTTGACTGGACTATATCACAAAAGTAACATTTTTCCTTTATCTAGAAGTGACGTATTTTATTATTACTTAAACGTTCCTAAACAAATTTAATCAAAAAATTTATTTAAACTATTGACTTCAGTGTAGCTGAATAACCGAATAAATAATAAAAAAATTATATGTCTATTCCATAGTTGATTTAAAATCCAAACTTTTACAAATTATTTTTATTTTATTATTTTTATTTTTGTTTTTATTTTAAATAATAATTTTTAATTAATTTTAGGTAAAAGTTTTGTATTTGAAATGTTTTGGTAGAAAAATACATGTTTTTAATTTTCCAACTTTAAATTCACTGGAGAATTGTTTTAATTAATAAAAACCTTTTTCTATAATTATATTTTCAAATTTACTTGGTAATCCATTATGAGAGCTTACCACAAGTTTCAAGTTATAAATCTGTGAAGAATAAAAGTAAATCACAGGAATTCTGTTGTCTCAAAAAATTGCTAAATTGGGTTATGCCCTTGGGGGCATCAAAACAGTAACTTGCAGCTACCCCGATTAATAATATTGTTATTAATCAGGGTAGCTGCAGGTTACTATTTAGTTCATATTTTTGATACTCAGAACTGTTTGCCCTACGGTGTTAGATAAATGATAACTTTTTTTATGTATTTTTAAGTAAGGAAACATATTTTATTGAAAAAATGTCAAAAAGGCTAAAAATAAAAAAGTTTGAGCAAAAAAGAGGCAAAGCCCCCCCATTTTGCACTCCTCTGGTTAAAGTTACCAAATTAAAATTACATAAAATGTTTGTCTTTATTAGTAAGGGCATGAACAAACATCTTATGTAATTTTGATTTGATAACTTTAACCAGAGGCGTGCAAAATTGGGGTGCTTTTTCTCTTTTTGCCCCAAAGTTTTTGTTTTTATATTTTTTGACATTTTTTCATTAAAATATGTTTCCTTGCTTAAAAATACATAAAAATATACTATTTATGTAACATCGTAGGGCCAACGGATTTCGAGAAAATTGCAATTTAAACATCTTTCACGTTCTGAGTATCAAAAATATAAACTAAAAAATGCGACAATAAAAAATTTAATGCTGCATGGTGATTCTATATCAGAAACTATAACATAAAGTTTTTATTCACAAATGCCCACAAATGTAAGTGAGCTTAATAGAGCTGTTATAAAAAAAATATAAACCCTTAAAGTATGCAACTCGCTTTACTATTTATTTCTATATCATATATAAAAAAAAAAGATTATTTCAATAGTTTTTCACTGATATGCTATACAAGGATATTTTAATAGGTTTTCAATGCAAAAGAATAATGAACATGTTAGGTGCACCTACAAAATATCGTTTTTCGGTATTACTCAAAATTTCTTCTATCGATTTTTTTAATTTTTAGTTTCTTTTACACGTATTCGATCCCTTAACAATAACTGATATCAATTTTGGATGGAGTTGAAAATTAAAAAAAAAAACATGTTTTGGACGCGCCGTGTGATGTAATATTTTGAAAACACTGCTATTGACAAATGGACTTAGTGCTTTCTAGTTTAGTACGACAGTATAGTAAAACTACTTAGTAAACTAAGATATTTTTACATTATTTTTTTCATTTTGACACTACGTTGTTTTTAACAAATATTAGAAAATCTTGTAAAATGTTTCATAATATAATTATGTACTTTGCTAATCAACAATTAACATTACTTTTGATTTATAAACTGCAGGATGTTTTTATATTAATCTTTTTTTACAGTACTTCAATACACATATCTATATTTAGTTATTACTATAAACAATAATAATATGTTTGCATATATTTTCTCTTATAAATACAGGGTGTTCTGTGAGGAAAGGGAAATATTTAAAGGATGTGTTCTAGAGGTCAAAATAGGAAAAAAGGTTCCCATAAATATATGTCCAATAACACTCGTAAGAGAGCTATGCACTTTCAAAGGGGTACCAAAAATTTTGATTTTTTATTCATAACTTAGGAACCCTTTGTGTAATACCATCTAGATTTAGCGTGTGATCTATGCTTTATAAGACCTATCGGCCAATGATATTTGCATGTAGTTAACCAGGGGCGTTCGTAATGGGGGGTCTTATCACTTTTTTGCCCTAAACTTTTTTCTGCTTAACTTTTTTGAGCGTTTATTTTTAGAATAGTATTACTAAGGTAAAAACACATTAAAAAGGTATTCTTGTTGCAATACCATAGCATTAACCGTTTTCGAGAAAAATACAATTAAAGGCAAAATTACACGTTTATAGAACCAAAAATTAAACACAAATGTTAAAAACCTAAATTTCAATAATGCAGGGTAATTCTACATTGAAAGCTAAGAAAACAGTTTTATACGTGTATATTCAAAAATCGCTTTTAAAGGTAACATGACCCTTTAAAAATTTTGGAGTTATGGTCTCCCTTATCATTGATTTTTGGAGTTACGTACCTACATAAAAACTTTTTTCTTACTTTTTGGTGTACAGTAACCCCACGCCCTTGAAATTTTGGTTTTTAACATTTGAGTGTTTTTTTTTGGTTTTCGAAAGGTGCAATTTTGCCTTTAATCTTATTTTTCTCGAAAACGGTTAATCCTATGGTATTACAACAAGAGTACCTTTTTAATGTGTTTTTATTTTAGTAATACTGTTCTAAAAATAAACCCACAAAAAAGAAGCAGAAAAAAGTTTGAGGGCAAAAAAGTGATAAGACCCCCCATTACGAACGCCCCTGGTTAAATTAACTACATGCAAATGCCATTGGCTGATAGGCCTTATAAAGCATAGATAATTTGCTAAAACTCGATGCTATAATACAAAGGGTTCCTAAGTTAATAATAAAAAATCGAAATTTTGATACCCCTTTGAAGGGGCGTAGCTCCCTTACGAGTCGTTTTTGGACATATGTTTATGGGAACTTTTTTTCTTATTTTGACCTCTAGAACACACCCTTAAAATATTTCCCTTTCCTCACGGAACACCCTGTATATACCCTTTAGTCCAAATTATTAACAACAAAATCAAGGATCATAGAATATGTATTTTTCATTTATAGACTATCGTATATAATGCAGATTACCTATTTCCCAGGACTAAAGATTACAACGATTCTTGTTGGCCCCAATTACATAATTTATATAGAAATACATTGCAAACCTTCCCTTTAAGTCTAAACCGTCTTATATCTTAATACAGCTGAGTGCTACTTTTACAACTTTTCGAGATCTGTACCTTTTCCAAAGAAAATGTACACTACATAAATTAGACTTTTAATAACGTAAACGTACCGTTGACCGACCCCTTAAGAGGTCATTCAACTTTAAACTAAAAAAATAAGGATTCTATAAGGCCTAGATTTGTTTTTAAAATTTTATTACCAAATACAATGTATTTTTAACGAAAAAAAAACAACCATTTTTTTTAAAATATCTTTTTATATGGATATTTTTTTCAAAATAATGAAAAAAACACGAAAAAACAAAATGACCCAAATTCTGACCAAAAATTACCTTAAAAAACTAATTACGACTCTTGGTGTCCATATTTACGATTTTAGACTCTAATATCGACTTTTTTGAATTTATTTACGACCATTATAAGTTTAGGTATTAAAAATAAAACAATTATTTTGTTAGTTAATTGTAAGTTTAATATTTAATTTTAAAACAACTAAATATGTTGTTGAAAACATAATTTTTGGAAACTGACTAGGCAAGACTAAGTTAATAATACTTTTTAGGAACATTTAATTGCCACAGAAAATGTCAACCCTTACAACAATAATATTAATACTTATTTTGGAAATATTATATTACCCTGGGATCTTTTGATAGCTTTTATTTCTGGAACATCAAACTGGCCACGTTTGTTCATAAGTTCTGGAGTATTAATTTTGGAAATGATGTCAATGGTAGTATATATTAAAAAATCATCTTTTTTGGGCCACTTCCAGTGTGGTCCCGCCATTGCCATTGGCTTTATATTATACCCTTCGTTTGACTCCTCTACTATAATGCCTGGGAACATTTCGCCTTCATAATTTAGTATTACATAATCACTAGGCTTGTATTTAGGGTCTTCATTATCTTTATCCGCAGCCTCAATATTACTTTCGTCACTATTTTGGTCACTATTTTGGTCACTATTTTCGTTACTATTTTCGTCATCACTATAACTGTCGTCACTACTTTCGTCTCTACGCATTTTCTGGGTATGTACTTCTGTAGATTCAATAGTTTTCTTTTTTTTATTTACAATTTTTTTTTGTGCTGCAGCTTTTCTTTTTGCTGCCTTTTCATTTTTTTCGTCCAGCTTCTTTTTTTTTTCTTCTTTTCCTCTTCTTTGATATTCCATGTAACGATCACTTATCGCAACTGTCGGTGTTATTTTTGCCATAACTTTTCGCAATGGTACTTTTTTTTTATCTATTCCTTCAGGCCAAAATAACGCCGTTTTGAAGGGCGTTGGGATATTTGATGGAATGTTCTCTTTTTCAGGGGTTTTAGATGTCATATTCCCTTGATTAGGTGGCAAAACATTATTTTTATTAATGTTTATATCTAACTTATTTTGTATGTTGGAAAGATCTCCAAATATTTCATTCCTAGTTTGACTATTTGTATCTTCAAGGCAAACTTCCTTCGTAGGTTTAACGTTGTCTACTTGTAGGTTAGTAAGATCAATATGTAATTTTTTAGACCAAAAAATTTAAATGGTTTCAATGTCTGTATTTTTGACTGTTTTGATACGGTTGGTCGGAATTAAAATTTTGGTATACAACGGTCAATGTAATGCCGACCAAATAAATATAAACATTTTTGGGTTAAAAATATAAAATTGAATAAAAAATAAATAAATCTAAGATTAAGAAACTCTACAGATATTACATATTACCAATAATATAAAATAAGTGTTATATATTTTAAAATATAGAGTTTTTTTTATAAACAAAATTTCAAACATTCCAGCGATATATTCCTAATATTATGGATAAAAAGTAATATTTAATAAAAAAAATAATTTTATATTTAGGGGTCATAATTTCGTTTTCGTGACTACCACATATATATGACACTATATACAGAAATTGGAATCAAAATGTATTTTTTTTGTCCGTATTTAATTCAAAATTTGAATGCTTGTTTATTTGAGTATTTCCGACTAGGGGGACGGAATTTTGGACAAGAAAAAAAATGATGAACGTATTTCGCGACCCAATATAATTCTAGATTTTTAGGTTAAAAGTTTGTTAAACTAGCTAAAAAAGTAGTAAAACTGATATAAAACACTATACACATAATAAATAGCACCAGTAATGCATAATTAGTAACTTACCTTTTACAAAAAAACCTTAAGAAAGGTCACCACACCTGTTAACAAATAAGCCTAAAAATTGCACTACTTTCTGCCCTGACGCTTAGTTTTTTGTGATTACGCTGTAATGGAGGGGATTTAATATGGCAAATTTGGTGCGTTCAATAAAAGACAAGGCACTTTTCTGATATATGCGTTTAAAAAATACGGTTAATACGCTTAAACGCGTATATTGTTTAAAAAGCGCGAAAAAATCGTGCCCGTCGCATTTACCTGCATGGTCGGCGCTCCGTACCGTTACGTTAGTAGATTACAGGTCGACTCGGAAAAGTACCCTTTTCCGGGAGACCTGTATACTATTTTATTCGCAACTGTTTTTATTTATAAATAAAGTACTAATTTTTTTGAAACCTAGATGTTTGAATTCAAATGAAGAAAATAATAATATAATAGTTTTTCAGTTCTTTTCATATTTACCCCAAATATTTTTTCCTGCATTTCACAAGAAAAGCACATATCATATAAAACTGAAGTTCCACATACGCGTAACCCAAATAAACAACGGCACCGTTTATAACATTTATTATCCTTTTCACTCTCAAAAGTAAACAAACTTTGACTAAAACTGTACATTTAAGCTTTTTAAACCAAACGTATTAGATTATATTCGTGTTTATCATGACAACAGCAGTTTAGCCATCTTGCTTTAAGCACTAATAATGATATTTTAATCGGTGGCGCCATCTAGCGGAAATTAATGATTTAAATTGCAGACCAGTAATAATTAGTTTACTGGTCTCTATTTTTCATTCCAGGTCAGGTACAGGCTTGGAAAACAGTGGGACAAGAAATAACGTACTTCCCAAACTTTATTAATACATGTAATGTATGTATTACATATACAGTTGCGAATAAAATCTTTTTACCTCAAAGGTTTTCCATGTAAAGTCTAAACCTCCTGGACCATTAAAGGGTTGTTCTGATTTTTAAGGCAAAAAATTGACGATTTTTGGATATTTTTTGCAGGCGACCTGTATTATTTTTATGTACAAAACTTTTTACAAAGTATTAGGCAACTCTTAAAATTCACAAAAAAAAAATTGTTTTTTTTTGCAGGCATAAATAAATGTGCAGCACGCGCTGAAGTTAGACACCTCAAAAATAACATGGCAAACGGTTCCAGCGATAGCTCCGCCCCCAATGGTCCGAAACACAAAAATCAAAAACAGTCTTGTTAAAAATTACGTCCTTTACTTAGCTAGTGTAGACATAAGTCAAAATTCCAAAAAACACCAATTCCACGCGTATTTTAGTGAAGTCAATATGTTAAATAGTTTTTTTTTTAATAGCTGGAACCGTTTTGAAAGATGGCATTTTGTGAAAAAAGCGTTTAAAGTTTTTTTATATTTTAAATTATACAAAAAAAGCACCAATAAAATTTTACTTTTGCAGGGCGATTCTACAATAAAAACTGAGCAAAAAAGTATTCTTTACCGAAACAACTAAATTTAATATTAAAGGAGTAATAGCCTTTTAAAAAGTAACATTTTTGGTGGCACAGAATGTAACTTCCCCTTAATTGCATTTTTTTTTGAAAACAGTTGCTCCTACAGTATTACACTACATGAAATTTTTTATGTATTTTAACTCAAGGAATCTTTATTTTTTACAAAAAATCAAAAAAAGATACGCATAAAAAAGTTTGGGGCAATAAACTGATAAGGTCCCCCGTTTCGCACGCCCCTGGTTAAAATAAGTACATAAAAATAACATGCGAAGATGGGCCTTATTAAGATTAGTGCACATGCTGTATCTCAAAGGGTTCCTGAGTTATTAAATAAAAACAGAATTTTTAGCCACTTTCAAAGGGGCGACGACGTATTTTTAGACACATGTTTATAGGAACTTTTTGTCATATTTTATGATGTAGAATCACCCCTTAAAATTTTATAATTATATTATTTTTTTATTTTTATTTTTTAAAGTATATATGTATAACTTTTTAAACAAGACAAATTTCGTCAAAATATTTTAGAAGCATATTCTACACATATTGAGAAGTATAAAAAAGCAAAAAAAAATAATTCTATTTTTTGAAATCAAAAATCAGAACAACCCCTTAACAAAACTTATCTGTTTCGTAGCATGGGATGTGCCCATGATAAAGAGGGCGAGTCCAGTTGTGCAGCCCAAGATAAAGACGAATCTTATTTTGTTATGGCCCCATACGTCAATCTGTTTACAACTAAATGGTCCACGTGTAGCAGAGGATTTATGACTGCATTATTCGAGTAAGTTATTTACTTATTTTTCTATATTTTATATTTTCAGGTTCGTCGGAACATTTCATTTTTAAATTATTTATTTGATTACTTAGTTTTTTACTAATTAAGGTCATGAACATAGAGAACAAGTACTGGTAACTTGTAGTTCGATTTGGTTACGTATTGACTAAAAAGCGCTGGTATAAATCAGCGAGATCGGAAGCCTTCTAGATCGTAATTTTAATTTTTAAATGAGAGTTAGTCGGTGGCTGCTAGATGGCGCCATGCGTAAATAGTGACATTATAAACATACGTTCACAGTAACGTTTATTTTTAGTGTGTGTTTTTATGAGAACATCATCTTTGGTTATTCTAAGGTAAGTTATAGATACCTGGTATATGATTTTAGAAATAACAAATAGGCTAGCCCACAAAGTCTCTAACTCTTCATATGTGGCACATTAAAAACTGTAAGCCATGATTCCGGTGACTTAATTTTGAATTTTTAAGTACTATATTTTCTTGTGTCAACTATAAATACGTTTAATGTTACCAAACTATGGTAAAACCATTGTTATCACAAAATACTAAAGGTAATCACATAATACCGATAAAGATATTATAGTTTAGTAGCAACTTATAAAATATTTTGACGTTGATTTCTAACACAAACAAAATTTGGGATTATGTGTCATAGAATTTTATGAAATCATAAATCTAGAGTGCTCCATATCTCGCTCGTAGACTATTTCACCATCTGTATTTTAGCATAAAAAGTACAATTTTTTTTGTAAAAAGGATAAAACTTTATATTTTGTTTTTTTATTTTCTTTCTTCTTCTTCTCTTTTATTTTTTTGGTGTTGTTTTTTTAACATTTCCCCCACAGAAAGAAAAACGGTAAGTCTACAATAATATTGAAAGCCTAATCTACTGAAAATTACCCAAAGAAGCTATAAATTACTATTTATTTCTATAACGAATTTTACTATTAGATGAGCTACTGAAGCTTTAGGGTCGGCTAAAAGGTAGGTAGGTGAAGTGGTTGCTCAATATGGGTATATTTTATATTAGCGTCTACGTCCTAAATTCTACTCGGTCTTTCGCGCTATTTCCAAATTGTGCAATTTAATATATCTTTGGTTTTTGATTGAAACACCAAAACAACCAAAGAAGATATATTAAACTGCACAATTTGGCAACAGCGCGAAAGACCGAGTTGAATATGGGACGTAGACTTTAGTATATTTTATTTTAAAAATGTCAATTTTTTATACAAATGAAGGGTATAGGGAAAAATCCCCCGTAGTCCATTTTTGCTCCGAAAATGCTTTAATAATGCCATCCTGTGGTTATTGAAGTGTATGTATCATCGTTCGTGCAAAATCCCGTCATTCACTGTAAAATACGCGGTACCTGGGAAAACCCCGGTAGTCCAACAAACGCGCGTTCGTTGCAATCACCTGTAATATTATTTATTTATTTATTTATTTATTTATTTATTTATTTATTTATTTATTTATTTATTTATTTATTTATGTATAAAAACCTCGACAGAAATACACCCAATTACAGAGTTAGTTACAACGATCACAAAACTAATAATAATACAAAATATAAATAATGTAATCAGTGGGACATACCTATTATATTATAAATATATTATGATAGAGTCATCCATGCATTGTAAAAATTTGAAAAGCATTTAACTCAAAATCAGTTTTTTGGACTACCGGAGTTTTTCCCTGTACGCTTTAAATAGAAAGAAAGAAATTCAAATATAAAATATAGTAAATATTTAAAAATTGTTGAGGCCACTGGTCGGCCGGTAATTTTAGAGTCCGGTGTTCGTCTGCACAATACAACTACTTATATTCATCTGGTCTAATATTAGACCCGTGCCCGTTTGATATTTATAAACGTTTTTTCGGTTTGGTTAAAATATTGATTAGTATCATATAAAGGGTTAATAGTTATTTATGGTACTAGTGGATAAAGTAAGATATTGCCCATGAGAAAATTAGCCTGCGAGGCGTCGGCCAAGCAGGTTAATTTTCGAGAGGGCAATATCGGTTTACCCATGAGTGCCATACAAGGTTTTATCCAATAAATAGCTTAGGAATTAATATTTTTATTAAAAATTTTAATGACATTTACAAGAAAATAATTTGACAAGTGACAGTTGAGTGGGTAAAATAAATAATTATCGACTCAATAAAGTAAAAGCCATGCGGGGGCTATTATTGAGTTTATCTATTTAAAATAAAGCTGGTAATTGTCTTATTATCTGTATGTATTGGATAAAAATCTTTATTGATTCAAAAAACGTATTTTTAAATCAAATTGTCGAAAAATTGGTTTGCCCTAGTTTTTCAGTAATCTTATGTACAGTTCTTACTTTATTCCACAAAAGTCTATATCACACATATTTCACTCAATCGTAGTTGTTTGAGAATTTGAAATCAAATATCATGAAACTAGAGCCAGATGAACTGTTGTAAGCACTTTGTAAAATTATCAGCTGTTAAAAAATTAACCTGTCGACAGGTGCTAAATGGCAGCTGTCCCCACATTTACCCCAACCCTTTTTTTTTACCAAACGAAATCCCAGCTCATAACTTTGAATACGGTGCCTGTGTTCTTAACTTTAAGTCTTTACCTCAAAGCGTTCTCGATTTAGAAGTATCAAAATTATATTTTTGTCTATAAAGACATAGATATTATTATATTATTTTTGTCTATTCAGATGTAGATAAGATTTATCTTCAGGAAGGTCTGAGTAAGGATACTAGATCAACAGCTAATAGTAAACTGAATTAGAGTTTACAAATTTAGTGTCCATAGGTATAAGTAAAAAAAAAATAAAAATAAAATAAATAAAACATATTTTATTCACAAGCCTACAGAAAAACGTCCTTTATATGCATTATAAAAAGTGGCAAAATCTATAATTTTTGTTTACTTCTTTTAAAGTTAAAAGAGCGTTTCATTTTTAACCAAGGTTAGAAAATATACCTCATAGGTGGCGAAACTATCGCCTTGTCTGTAAACAGCTGTAGTTTGCAAATAAAATAACCTAACATTTTTGTTTATTTCTACCAAAAACAATAAGAAATAATATTTATTTATATGTTATGTATGTATGGTTCATATCGAGACTGATAATAGGCAATAACAACGAGCCACTTATTTAAATTATTCTTTAGTTGACATTTATAGTGACGTTTTTTGTAGAAGATCGATTAAAATTGCTAATTTTTCGAGGTAATGTGTTATTTATTTATGCTTGTGAATAAAATTCTGTTCTAACCACATAATAAAATGACATTTCCAACTCTTGAGATGCTAGGCCTAGGCCACGCGTGGCCACGCCTCGGCCAAATAGCATCACTCGAGTTGAAAATGTTTAATTTTCTCATTAGGTTAGAAATATACTATTTCCTACGATCCTCTATGAAAATGACATTTAGCACACTCTTTTGTTCTTTAGAAAACGCCTCATATCGCACTCATTTGATATTTTTATATCACACTCGTGTGATATTTATGTATGGAGGTTTGCCTAATTTTATTTAGATATTTACCTCGTAGATTCTACTAATTTTATTCACCTTGTTTTATAAACCATTTTCCAACCTTTCACAGCCTTTTATATCTTTTAAGTGTTTTAATCCAAATATTTCTGTTTTTCATGTCAAAAATATAAACTATAGTTATAACGTTACTATTTTTACCATTACTGTTTAGTCTAGATAGTGTAGATCTTATAAAAATTACTTAGTTTCTTATTTAGTTACCTTACATTACATAACAAACATCAAAATACACAGTATTTTTCTTATGAAATTTAAAACAGTACAATTTTACATAACCACAGAAATCTAATTTAATAAGCAAACTCAAGTTTGCATTTATTTAGGAATAGGCAACCCATTAAACAGCTATGTATTGTATTAAATATAAACCAAGAAAATTAAAGCTAAATGAAAATCATATTTCCTGTTTAACATACCTACATATATAAATTTGTATGCTATTTATAATTATTTTGTGATTTGCTTTTCTTAAAAATTAAAAAAAAATAGAAAATTTTAAAATAAGAAACTTCAAATTTTTTCGGGATCTTAGGAAAAATAATGTACACAACTCGTTGGAAAGTGTGTTTCATACACTCGTGGGGTTTTCTCACTCGCCTGGCGGCTCGTTCGTAAAACTTCCCACTCGCGTGAAATATGTCACTTTCCACACTAGTTATGTAATATACTATTTCCCCATTGAAGATGATTTAAGTATATCTACTCTCTACTAGTAGTGCAGATGTAATCGTATATTCCCATCCAGTGTATGCAAGTTTATATGCACGTTTTGCGCTGATATGCAAGTATTAAATGTTCAATTTTTCCGGAAATTTTCTTTAAATACAGCCTGTTCCAGAAAGAGGGTATATTAAAAACCCTCTGGAAATTATGAAAAAAATTTCAAAAAAAATCCATCTTCAATACTAATTAAAAAGGAAGCTATTTAATCTGACTAATCCTGTTGTGATGTTAAATTACCTACAAATTAGTTTTTCCCTACTTATTAGTAACTATGGTTGCATTTTAAATGTTGACGCGTGCATTGTTTGAGACTTTCAACTTTAGAATCTTTTTAGGTTATTATATTTTGACAAAACCGATAGAGGCTATCAAATATTCTATTTTTATAGGGTCACTCCATCCGGCGGTGGTTTTTTGACATTAATAAGTATTTATGTCACATTAATCACCATGTCAACCTACAGAATATGTACCTACAATAATTAAATTTGCTTCCATAGCTACAAATTCAACTTTTAAAGGTAATTTAACATCAGCAACAGTATTGGTCCACTTAAAGCGTTCTTATTTTTGAATTGAACGAAGATGGATTTTTTTTGACATTTTTTTCATATTTTCCAGAGGGTTTTTAGTATACCCTCAAATTTCGGTACGCAAGTTCTGGAACAGCCTATATATACCTAGTAGGTACTATAGTATACCAATAATATAAAACCTACACGTTTCTTTATTTTCCACCTCGTGAAATCTTTTTGTAGACGAGGGAAGTAGTTAGTGATTTTTGTATTCTTTATTTATTTTATTTATTTATTTTATTTTATTTATTGGTTTATAGTGGCTCTGAGACCTTATTTGAAGGTAGTTTACATCAAATTACACTGTTATTATACTATTCACATCGCCTGCTCTAGAATAGTATTATACGGTAGTTTCGAATTTTCAAAAGATTTTAAAATTGTCCTAGACAAACAATTCTTGGGTATAAATTTGTATCACCTTTATTGTGGACACGATAACTATGTAGAACCCCTTAAAACTATTGACCCTATTTCTGAGTAACCCTGTACAGAGCAGTATTTTATTTTATAACATTTAAAGCCAAGTCCAAAAATAAAAAGATACTTATCTAATTCCCTTAAAAAGTCATTTAAATAATATAGTTTTCATTTAAATCTTGAATGGCAAATTTACTGAGCAGTCAATATTTGCATATTTTTCCAAAGAAAAGATTCATTCAACCGTTACTTAAGTTCCATTCGCTAATGAATTTGAAATGGGCCAGATGAATGAGTCTTTTGTTTTGAAGTAGACCAGCTGCAAATCCTTGTGTAGGATAATTATTTCCATAAAAATCATTGAATTTATTGTAATCAATTTGTTAGTTAATGGAATTATTGATATTATTTATAAAATAAACAATAAATTCTGCTGCCAACAAAATTTTGTTTTAAAACAATCCTTTCCCCTGCAGGCCTAGGTTCAAGAACAAGAAATCAAGTTTTTTGGATAACCCTTTTTTATTTCGGTAAAGGGAAAAACTTTGAAAATAAAAATAAAAAAAAAAAATATTTTATTTTCAAAAAAGATTTTACTCGAAAAAACAACAACCGTTACTTAAAACTATGGGCCTAGTTGCTACTACTACTTAAAACTATAAAATTGTCAATTTTAACTTTTTTTCACTTTTTAAAATGAAGTGGAAGGGGGCTTATTTTATCCAAAAAGTTAGGCACACAATCTTGTTTTCGTTTAAAATATATACAGGGTTAGACACGGAAGTGGTCTATTAAAAGTTTATGGAGAACTAATAATTTTAAAAATCTGATATTTTGCACTTTGGGGGGGTTTTTGAATATGACCGATAGACTGAAAATATTTATCCAATACATTCAGATAATAAGACATTTACCAGCTTTATTTTGAATAGATAAACTCAATAATAACCCCCGCGTGGCTTTTACTTTATTGAGTGGATAATTATTTATTTTACCCACTTAACTGTCACTTTTCAAATTATTTTCTTGTAAATGTCATTAAAATTTTTAATAAAAATATGAATTACCAACCTATTTATTGGATAAAACCTTGTATGGCACTCATGGGTAAACCGATATTGCCCTCTCGAAAATTAACCTGCTTGGCTGACTCCTCGCAGGTTAATTTTCTCATGGGCAATATCTTACTTTACCGACTAGTACCATAAATAACTATTTCATGCTACGGCCACTTCCGGTTGTACGAGTTTTTTAAAATACCGGACCGCATACGCCTAAATAACATCGAAAACTCCCATAGAATTATTGTATTAACATAAAGTTCTTGTAAAGATGCAAGTCGCTTGCAAAACAACTTTACAATACTATAGATTTTCTAAGTAGTAGAAAAAATTTGTTTCAAATATCAAAGGGTTCTTGAAATATTTATTTATTTATTTATTTATTTATTTATTTATAGTCTTTCTGGGACCTATAAAAGGTGTTTTATACATTAGTCGACTGTTTTAATACAACAAATTTTGAATAGATAGAGGAAAGTCGCCTAATTTCGGATACCATTTACAATGTATTCAATATTTAATACTCGGTATTACTTTTTGATATTTTTTTTATATAACCAAATACAACTTATTATAGCGAACCATGATTAATTATAAAAGCAATTTTATTACAGTTTATTTTTTCCAAAAAACACGGTTAAAAAAAATCAGCGCATTTTTGTGCATTTGAAAAAGGGCTCCTAATTTCGGACATATCCGAAAAAATTTTTTCAAGAGTGGATCTGGATCCCATTGCTTATGTTTCTTGTTATTCCTTCACATTTAAGACGTAATTTAATCATTAAGCGATTTTCTACGAAATACTATAGGAACTATAATTTTAGATTCCCAATTTCGAATATCTTAGTATCTTAGGTAATTTTCGTTTTTTCAAAATTGTTTATCTTAGTTTGTTGTATCCTTATAAAAATAATAATTAATGGTTGGTTATCCTGAATAATAATTACCTTGCGGATATCCGAAATTGTAAATCAAATGCACAAAAATGGTCTATCCGAAATTAGGCAACTTTCAGCTTTTTAGATTAGAAATTTGTAGAATGTTTACGTTTTCAAATTGCTTAATTATGAATAGTGGATCAACTTAACTAACATCATAACTTACCCAACACAGAATCACGAACTTTTATAACGATTATTTATAAAATAAACAAGCATAATAATGCAACTGAGCACAAAACTGCCATTTGCAATATAAACGATTTGTGCTGCCATTTAAAGGGGAGAAGCTCTACCGTTATCATATTACAGGACAGATTTAGTTTGGCTTTTGGCTTCACATAAAAGTAGGTTTCTGTTTACCTTTGCAGACAGTATCTTAAATACACTACTATCCGAAATTTGGAAACCATCCGAAATTAGGCGCATTTCCTCTACTTTTCACTACTAATTTACTCTTCTCCGTTATATAAAAAAAAATCTCGAAATATAATACAGTACTTGCAATTTAGACACCATCTGTACAAATAAAAAAGCCGCACGGAATTCGAACATTTTTGAAATCATCTACTTTCAATCTTGACATGTGCCAAATCCAAAAATTTCAACATTTTCAAGAAATATCGGCTGAAGTGATGTGCCTCCAATTCCATCAACAAGTAGACATTTAAATTATGTTAATTAATTTCAATATTATTTTAATTCCATGAAAAAACCATTTTCATATCGCAGTGTAAAGTTGTTTTGAAAGCAACTTGCATCTTTACACGAACCATTTTTGTTTAAAAAAAATTGTTAAAAGGTTTTTTTCAAAAACAATAAAAAAAATTGAAAAAAATGTAAAAAAGATTTTTTTTTATTTTTTTTTTGTTTTTTCAAGTATTTGGGAAATGCAATATACCGTTTACTGTGAATAGTATGTAATAGAATCAGTAACATTACATATTTTCACGGCTTGTTTTCTTTTCATTCTAATTAGAAATGGCCTAGGAGACTGTTTAAATGATGAACCTACGTCTACGACATATCCCTATAAAGACCTCTTGCCTGGAGTTGTTTACGACGCCGCCGCCCAGTGCAAAATGTCATTTCCCAATTCAATGGACCTTTGTATGCAAGACAAGGAAAGCTTCTGTGATATGCTAATTTGTAAGACCTCGCCTACGGAATGTCAATCGAAGGAGGATCCGGTGGCCGATGGGACTAAATGCGGTGAAAATTCTGTAGGTAAAATTAGAGTCCCTGAATTTAGATTTGATGTTTACAAAAAACGTCAAATCGAAATTCAGGGACCCTAGGTTAAATAAAGTACAGTTAATTTCAACAAAACTAGAAAAGTGGGGTTATAAAAAAAAAATACATTGTGAACTACCCTATGGAGCAAATTATTTTTTTCACTACCAGCCTAAAAGCACATCTTTATTACTGTTCTTTTCATTGGTAGAAATATTACTTCTCTACTTATGAGGTTCTAAAAATAATGAAATTGCACCATGGTTAATAATGAATTCAGCTGTTTTGGCATCTGAAGTTTCACTTAATTATTAAATCACATTGCTATTTACAAGTGTCTTTAGGCACCAAATGTATTTATTGCATGATAAATTAAAAAATATTAACTAAATTAGTACCTATAAAACATGTTTTACAAAAAACACCTCGAAAAGTGAAAATTATTGGTCCATCATATTCAACTATATATTATACAACCCATATATTACCGTAAGGATCATAGATTACTAGTGGTACAACCCCCATATATTGATTTTTGAGGCAATAGATTCTCCCTCACAGTTTTCGCCTGTCCCCTTATTTCTGGGGAAGTACCAGAATCATCACTTTGCATTTCACTCTCCATTTTTATATATTTTAATACACTTAACACGGAAACACTTTCTAACTTAATAATTTTAGCAGATCACCAGAAAATTTCTGCCAGAAATATCAAGTTATTGTTTTGTTTTTTTAATGGCCGCGAACGGCCATCGTAATATTTTAAATTTATAAGACTTTTCATTAAATTTTAGTAAAATAAATAAATAAACAAATAGCGAATTAATTGTACTGGTAGTGAAAAAAATACTATATTTTCCACGTGAGTGAAGTTTTAACATTTTAGACCGCGTCTTGCGGGCTTCGCGCTAGCGCGCTCATCCCGCAATTTGACGCAGGTCAAAAATGTTAAACTTCTCTCACTTGGTATATAATGTACTATTTCAAGAAAATAATGTAATCGCTTTTTATGGTTATTTAACTCTTTAGTCCAATACTTTATACAAAGATAACCAATTAATTTAAAGCAATAATTTTGCTCTAAAGTAATTTTTTAAGTTTATTTTACGTTATATAAAATAAACGAAAAATAGTTTCATGGAATCATATTAAAATTATCGAAAATTTGAGTGGGAGAGATAGATCTAGTAAAAAATTGAGAAAATTTTATTATGGCCTCATAAAATAATTTTGCCCAAAGTAATTTTTCAAGTTAAGTTTACGTTATTTAAAATAAACGAAAAATAGTTTCATGGAATCATATTAAAATTATCGAAAATTTGAGTGGGAGAGATAGAGCTAGTAACGTGACTAGTGTAGAACAAAATTATCACTTTATATGATAATCCTTTGTTTATACTTTAAGTGGTGTTATCGGAAACAATGCGTTCCAATGGGAGAGCGCCCTGAGGCTATCAACGGCGGCTGGGGCGAATGGGGCGCATGGAGTTCCTGCTCTAGAACCTGTGGAATAGGAACCATGTCAGCGGAACGGGACTGCAATAATCCAGTGCCACAGAACAAAGGACGATATTGCCTGGGAGAAAGAAGAAAAGTGAAAACTTGTAATGTTCAAGTAAGAGCTTTTTCATTTACAATAATTTTAAATTCACAACTATTGTGATAATATCATAATATGTATATTATAATAATAATATTATAATAACCGGTAACGGTTACGGTAGCATATTTTTAAGCTAGGCTATCCGGTACTTAGCACATTTGTACGCTAGGCCATCCGGTACTTAGCACATTTGTACCCTAGGCCATCGATATATTAGTTATACTTTACTTATACTAATAACTATATTATTAAAAAAGTGTATTGTATTGTATTAATGTATAATATAACATGGTTATTTTTACGCAAAAATTCAATATTTTAATAAAATTTCATTAATTCTATAAGTTTTAAATTAATATAATAAATTTAAATCATTATAAAATAAACTCTTTTTGTAACATTAAAACTTATTGAAATGTATGTAATATTCATATATTATATCTCGAGACCTAATAATTTAACCGGCTAAACTACAAGTAGCTGTGTTTTTGTTAATTTTGCTTAGAAAATGTTTGAAACTTAATAATTCGTTATAAAAAGGTCGAGACCGCAGGTCTCAAGCTTTTTTATGAATTATAATTCATAATAATTATAGTTATTATTATAATTATAATAACTATTATTATTATTATAATTCTAGTAATAATAATTATTAAATCAAAAACATTTGCTTAAAAGCAAAATTACCAAAAATACAGCTGCTTGTAGTTTAGGTGGTTTAAATAATTAGGTGGGGGGGGTATATTTCAAGACTATTTCACTAGTGCAAATTATACTATTTCATTAAAAAGGTAAACAAGATGGTTATTGCACTAGTACAAGGTGATTATTGATTATTTCACTTGTGCAATATTTACTTATATAATTTTCACTTGTAAAATAGTCATTTTAAAAGCATTAGATAAGCCAGTTATACCATATTAGGCGTAAGGGTGTCCTACAGTTTAATAATCTATAATATAATATATTATATATCTTCGTTATAATGAAATATGAAACTCTAGTTAAAAAGACAGTAAGAGTGAGGGCAGTTACAGGCAGTAGGTTTTTTATAGGTTAGTTTAATATCATATTGTTCCCTTTTTTTTACATGGTAGTTAATAGTATATTATTATGGCCTAATCACCCGAATGATTAATAGCTATCATACACGAGTAGAATACTATACTTTATCCATAGCTGTTTTGAAGTTTAAATGGTTTATTTTTACAGACCCGTGATTAATAGGCCTATTAATCACGGCCGTGGATAATAGTATATTATTCAATGAGTGTATAATAATTGCTATTAATCAATGAGGGTGAATTTTGGGACAGGAGCCGAAAGGCGAGTGACCTAATCACCTGAATGATTAATAGCTATTATACGCGAGTAGAATTCTATACTTTATCCACGGTCGTTTTAAATTTTACACGGTTTATTTTTACAGACCCGTGATTAATAGGCCCATTAATCACGGCCGTGGATAAAAGTTATTTTGTTCATATTTAAGTTTTTTTTTCTCAATTTTTTAATATCAGAGATACAGGCTATGTAAAAATATTTAAGACAACCTGTATACTATATTAGTAAGGTGGAAAATGTTCCATTATAACTTAATGCATTGTACCGATTATCAAATTATTGTGAATAATAGATATTACATGCTTAATTCAGATTGTCTATGTCCGCATACCATCTCTAGAGTATTATATAGTAATGTGCATTGACCCCAATAGATAGCGCAAAATTGTCAAAGGAAAACAGATGCAATGATATTTAACCTAAATCTGGTTAAGATCTTAAGTTTGTGAATAAAATCATACATTAGCGTCGATAATTTTAATAGTACATTAAAGTACCAGTTTCATAACATACATTTTTAGCGCAAGTTTAGAAAACGAGCCGCTAGTGGATATTTTTAATAATCGAGTGCCTGTTTAAGGGTTATAATGAGGGGTTATTTAATATTTGGTCCTATTTAAAGTTTTAAAGATGTGACCCCTTGGCGGCAGAAGGTTATTAAGTCACTTATGTTACTAAAATTAAAACATGTCAAAATATTTTTTATTTTTTTTTAAGTAATTGGGAGAATGCAATATAACATTTTTCGGGATAGTATATAATGGAAAGTGTAGAATTAAATATCTTCACAGCTTGTTTTTGTCTTACCGTATTCAAATACTTTTAAAACTCTTTAATATGCAAATAATATAATATTCAATAACTTTTAACCAAAATTTATTATGTCTAGCCGTGTCCCGATGGATCGCCGTCATTTCGAGCCGTTCAATGTACCGAGACAGATTCCAAGCCGTTTAAGGACAAGTTGTGGACGTGGAAACCCTACATTAAAGAAGGTAAGTATTTAAAAGTAATCCACCAATTTTTTTTTAACCGAAAAACTTCGAAAAAGCATAATTCCTCTCCTCCTTCCATCCCTCCCCCATCCCACTCCTCCCCTTCCCTTGGCCCTTGGCCAAACCAATTCATGACAAATGCAACTCTAGCATTAGTGAGCTGAAACTCACACCCCCCTAATCTCCTAGAAATTCCTATTAAAACAAATGAGCTATAAGCACTAAGGCTGTGTCTTAAATATGCCAAAGAAATTACACAGCAGCAGCAAAACAAAAAGTAAAAAGCAGTTTTTATTCGATTGTGTCTAAAAGCGCCACTTTTTTTATAATAAACCTGTACGAAAAGTTTAATTTTACAGCTCAGGCCGCAAAAGTAAAATACGAGACGTTGATTGGTTTATTGCTATTGAAATGGCAATCTCCGTAACCGTCCCTACGAACAGTATTTTTCGTCCTTGTATCATAACTACTATTTTGCTCCCACACCATTTTTACCACAATCCTTTTCGAGCACGCTAAGTAAGGAATCTATATGGTCTTTATCTAAAAATATTTTAAAATTATAGCAGAAACAGATTATCCTGGACAGACAGACATAACTACAGACTGTCTTTTTGCGGAAATCAGCTTTTTACACAGTCTGAAATGGATTGTTTACAGGTTTTTAAAAACTATATGAAAAAAGCGTCCCAGTTAACTCCGACTTCCCCTAACCTAAAGTTTTTTTTTGTGGGTTTGTGTAATTTGTATTTACCTCATATTTTTCGACACCCGCAACCTAATTTAAATTAAGGCTCACTATGGGAATGAAATTCTAGACTATATTTTAGACTAAAGTGAACACAAAAACTGTAAATTCGACCCTCTGGCAAAAACATTTTTTACTCTAAGTTCATGCAAAGTGGCTAAATATACTGTGTACATTAATCAAATACATTTTAGGCATTAAGTAAAGTCATTTAATTTTCCTACCCAACCCAGTTTTTATAGAAAAGGACGGTGTAAATGGAAACAAAAAAATTAGAACTTTAACATTTTTTTAAATGAGATTCGTTTAAAAAATACAGAGTGATAAAGAGTTTTAGTCGAACTATGTTTTAAATTTTAATTTAAATATAAACTCCGCGCATTATCTATCTGAGTTGATGGTCATTTGTTTCTTGTTATTTGGTTGGAAGAATATATTTAGTTCCTTATGTAAGGTTTTCATCTTGTTTAAAATTTATTGTCAATCAAGACATTATTTTGACATATAAAAAAATCCAAATAATTAGCTTTAGCAAGAAGAAATAATAAGAAAAGTACATAAAAAGAAAACTAAAGCATCAATCTATAAACATTTTGTTTAAATAAAGTAATATAATACAGTGCTCTATAAATTTTTGAAGTAAACACTATAACAGAATTTTTTGGTTAAAATAAGACTGGTCCGTAATTTTATTCAGGTCATGTTAAATTTAAGTTTATAATAGCACTTTATGAATAAAAACTAACTTTTATTATAATTTTGAACAAAGTTTTACTTTTTAAACAGATTTTGTTATTATTTGTAAGACGTAAAATGACAGTCAATTTAACCTAAATGTTAAAAATTATCAAAAGCACAATGGGCTACAAAAATATTACTAAAAGTCATTTTTAAACCACTAATCATAGCTTCCTTGATCCAATTTGTTACTCAGATAGATAATGCGCCCAGTATATAGTCAATTATCTACAGGGTGATTTTTTTTAATGACCCCCATAAATATTTTATTTGATGTATAGGCAAAGAAATTATATTTACAAATTTGGCGAAGGCGCAACAGAAGGATTATATTTTTAAGGAATAGGCTTTTTGTACATGAAGCTATGTGTACGTGTACAGGACGTACGTACTTCCCGTATTCTTATTCTGTAATCTTTAGGGTTTTAAAAGTTTTTTTTTCTATTTTGCGACTCTTATAAGCTCATAATCACACGCATTTTGGGTGTTCTTATAGGCCCATAAGAGGTCTGTACTTTTTGTTCTTTTGGGTTGGCAACAGACCTGGCCTATCGCTTGACGTTTTCCGTGCAAATGTCAATGTCGCTTTAAAGTTGAATTTTCTACAAAATTTTGTGTTTAGGTTATTTTTACCATGTTAAAATTGTGGCTTGGTTAATTGCAGTAAAAAAGAGAAGAGATGACTATAAAATATATTAAAATATCATTTTTTCTTAGAATTTTAAACATGGTGTAAACTGTAATGCCAATCCAAAACAAAAATCCCTAAATCAGTCATCAATTTAAATGTAAGTTTTTTTAAATTTTAGAGCAAAATAGAAAAAATTGTATAAAGCACACATTTCATAACACGTTTTTAGCGCACAAGTAGAAGTTTAGAAAACGAGCCGCTTGCGGCGAGTTTTCTAAAGTACTAGTACTAGTATGTTATGAAACTAGTACTTTAATATACTATTAAGGTATATTTTTTGTTGCATTCTCCCCGTATAAAAAGGTGGGCCATGACCGGGTCCTAATAGGTCCTAGTAGGCCTCCATTAGCATAAAAACACCACAGACGCAAAACCAGCCTAAACCAATGAGTTTGTCCGTCCGACTTACACGAAGCTATGTTGCTAATTTTTAGGGTTTTAAAGTTTTCAAGGTATATTTTTCGTCAGCATTATATTACATTGGTTTAAATGGGAGAGTTACACCGCCTCATTAGCATTAAAAACACCAAATAGGCGCAAAAAATGACCTAAATCAAAGGGTAAGGTTATGTTACATCATACGTTTAAATAGCCTGTTCGTATTTATAAATGGTACAGTTGATTTCAACAAAACTGGAAAAGTGGGGTTAAGTAAAATTTCATGCTTTCCATAAAATTTAGTTGTGTGAATGTGGATTATTTAAATGGGGTTATACCTGTTTGAAAAATAAGGTTAGTTTAACCATGTCAAAAATCATATGTTATTCTATGCATTTGTGTTTAGTAAATACTATTTGGATTTTGAAGCGTATCTCTATTGTTAATTACTGTATTTCTGCTCTAAAATATCCCTATTCTAAAATGTCTATTATTAAATCCCCTTATCAATATATTTTGTATCTAATAAACTTGTTTTAAATACCTTTATTTTTAAAAAACACTACTAGTATATTGGTCTCCTACAACTAGGTATTCCTCATAGTTCCTTAATTTAAAAATTATAATTATGGGTTTTACACTAGTATTCTTCGAGTATTCTTGTTTTTCTGCTTTATCTCTCCCAATTTTAAAAAAATACACCAACATTTTTTGACTTTGACATTGATGTGGCAATAACAATATTGACACTAAATTTATTAACAAGTAAACAAATATTTGTCAAATGAAAGATAGTTCACAATGTAATTTTTTTTTATAACCCCACTTTTCCAGTTTTGTTGAAATGAACTGTACAGCATCTTTAATACTAAACTTTATTTCATTTTATTATTAGTAACTATAAAAGTTACTAGGATTAATTTAGCTTTGTAAGTTGATCTTCTGGTGGAAAATTACATTTTGCGTAAGTAAAGTATCAAATCAATCTTTAAAAAATAGGTTATATTGTAATGCCACATCATTATATTAGAATATAGACTATTACGATTTTTTCATATCATAAAAAAATGCGTAAATATGTTATTTAGCTTATCTAAATGTATAATTTATAATGCATAAATTTCTAAAATATTTTACAGCAGTGTTTTAAAACATTGTTGTAAAATTGCTTGTTTTAATATACTGTTAAAAATCAAAAGTACTAAATAGATACTAATAATGATGCATTGCAAAATAAGGTTATGGGTGCAAATTATAATAATTTGTTTTTTTGCCCCACCCATATATTTACCGTTAACTATTCTTATTTAAAAAAGGTGATAAACTTATTTATAACTAGAAAAGACGAGTTAAAAAAAATCTTATAATAAACGTGTAGGTAAGGCTTTTTTTAATAATTTACTTTTTTGCCCCACCCAAATATTTACCGTTAACAATTCTTGATGAAAAAAGGCTTTGGGCCTATTTAAGACTAGCAAAGAGCAGATCTTATGCAAAACAACCTTATTAGAAATGTTTGGGTTAGGCCATTTTGATAATTAAGGGCATTGTTTAGGCCCTTATTTCAACTTTTTTTTGTTGAAAAAAAAAATAAACATTTTTGCTTCTCCTGTAAAATAATAATTTTGTGGGTTAGGCTCTTATGTTAGTTGCACTCTTCATGTGTAATTAGCCTAAAAAAATAAATGTATTTAAAACTGTTTTGTCATAAAATTTAAATCAATAAATTCAAATTATACGTGAAGTTAGCTACAAGAGCCTTCCCGACCAAGGGAGGGAAATGAGATGTTTCTAACTTTTTGGGAAGTTGCAGTTATAATAATAATTAATTTTCCAAATTTTATGTATATGTGTAGTTAGCCAATTACTAAATGGTTGTGATTAAATAAATTTAATGTGATTGAAGCATTTTAATTCTTATATTGGTATTTATTTTGCCAAGTCGTGTACTTATTAATTTAAAGTAAATTTTAAATAATTTAAAGACTAACTTTCCAGACTTAAAATTTTCCAAACTTTTATTCCAGAAAGCAGTCAAATTAAGCAATTAGTTGTTTTTTATTAAGATTTAAATAATGAAAATAGATTTTTTAATTAAAAATTCGCGTAAACGTAATTTAACGTCATTGCAGCATCTTAATTTGTTTAATCAGTGGTTTTTGTGGCAAGTCGTGTATAAATTCCATCCCAAACTATGTTACTCTTTTAACGAGGATTAAACGTGACTGAAATTATATTTGCATAACAAGCTTGCAGACTGAAAAGAGGACGCCTTGACTGAAGTCGTTTAAAACAGCGTTTTTTCAGAAAATTTACTACACAGGGTGATTCATATACAGGATACAAAATTTTAAGGGGTCAATTCTAGGTCCAACAATATGAAAAAAAGTTTCTATAAAGGTTGGTCCGGAAATAAGCCCTAAGAGAGCTACGATCCTCCTAAGGATACATCTGAGAAGTAGTTTTTATTTAATATCTTTGGAACCCTATAAACTAAAGTAACGGTTTTTCGCACATGACTTAACATTGATAAAGTTTATTATTTTATATAATTTTTATTTGTTAATTTTAACCAGGAACGTGCAAAATGGGGTGGGGGGGTCGAAGTCACTTTAATGCCCTAAAATTGTTTATTCGTAGACTTTTTGACATTTTTTCAATAAAATAGCATTCTTTAGTTAAAAATGCATAAAAAGGTATTTTTTAACCGCGTAGAGCCAACCGTTTTCGAGAAAATTGCAATTTTAGAGGCAATTTCACGTTCTGAGAATCAAAAATTAGAACTAAAAAATGCACCAATAAAAAATTCAATACTGCAAGGTTATTCTACATTAAAAACTACGAAAAAAAGTTCCCATGTACAAATATCCACAAATAGCTTTTAAGGGAGCTTAAAATATCCCTTAAAAAGTGTTATTCTTTAATTTTGTTTGTTTTGTTTTTGTTTTTAACCTCGTACTATTCTACTTAATTAAGCATTCCCCAAGTCCAGGACTTGAAAAAGTCACCGTAGTACCCTTAAAACTGATTTTCTAACTTAGATGTTTACGATTTTTCTTCAGTTTTTTTTTTTTGTAGAATTATAATAATTTTTTTAAATTTCACCCCCTGGGGGGTGGGGTAGTTTTCGTCAAAACTTGTATATTTGGGTTTTTGAGGTTGCTGAAAGTGAATCTGGTAATAAAAAAATTCTAAATTTACCCCCTGAGGAGTGGGGGGTAGTTTTCGTGAAAATTGGTATATTGGGGTTTTTGAGGTCGCTGATAATATAAAAATTCTAACTAAACCCCATGAGGGACAAAGGGTAATTTTCGTGAAAATTTTGAGTATTGGGGTTTTTGAGGTTGCAAAAAGTGAATCTGATAATTAAAAATCTATTTTAGCGCGGAGATGAAAAATGGAAAAGCTCTTTTACTGGGCAGTGTATTTTTGATGAGACACTTTTGTAACCAATAATTTTTTGTCTATCACGTTTTTTGGCGATTTTGGATAGCTCGAAACTACCATATCATATTTTTTTAGCACTTGTGCGCTGTGAGGAGTAAAATAATGTATTATTAACTTAATAATAGCTATAGTTATTAACCTAGGTTAATAAAAAAATTTGGAATAAAATCAATTTATGAAACCCTTGTTTTATAAGAATATTTATTTTTGCAGCAGAGCCATGTGTGCTATACTGTCTGAACAATAATAACGTCTTCATGAAGAGAAAGGATCGAGTTAAGGATGGAACATCATGCAAAGCTGGCACAAAAAATGTGTGCACAGGAGGGGTTTGTTTGGTATTTTATTTAACCATTTTATTTTTGTTTATGTTTTCATTCAATTATTTCTTTTTTCAAAAATATTGAAAAAAAAGATTTAATTTTAATATATTATTATTAATTATATTATTATTAATAGTTTTTACCACGTTAGCCACTTTACAAAAGATCAATATCTCTACTATCGTGGTCACAAATTTTCCGGACAGACAGACAGACAGACAGACAGACAGACCGACAGACTGATACGCTCGGCTATAAAAAAAGGTTTTCTCTAAAAAATAAACATAAAAAAGAAAAAAAAATGAAGAAATTTCAATTTTTTTTATAAAAACTTAAAAAAAGGAATTTTTTCGAAAAACTAAAAATAAACTAAACAATAATTTTTACCCCATTTTACAGCCCTGCTCCAACCCGATTACCAAAAAAAAAATTAAAAAAAATCTAAAAAGTTTTTCTTTTTAGAAAAACGAAAAATAAAAATAAAATAATGGGTTTGTTTTTACCCCATTTTACTCTCTTGCCTTGCCCCAATTTTTACTAAAAACAATCCCACATAGAAGTTTGAATAATCCAAACCTCTAGTCGAAATTGGAAGTCTTTGGTCAAAGCGTTCTCGAGTTATCATGGTCACAAATTTCCCCTGACATGCAGAGAGACATACAGATCATCAGGCATATTTTTTCACGGAAGTCACCTTTTTTGGATATAAAACGTCAAGAAAAGTAAAAAAAAAGCAATTTATTTTTTTATTTATTTTTTACCAAGACCTTCCTCCGGAAAAGTAAAATAGACCACCCTAATGGAAAATCTTGCAAAGCAAACACAAAAGACGTGTGCACAGGAGGGGTTTGTATGGTAATTTATTTATTGAATTTCTATCGAAGAAAAAACAGCTTTTAAGTAGGATATAAAATTTGTTTTACAAATAATAAAATACATAAAACATAAGATATTTGGAAAAAATGTGGTGCAATGTAAAAAGAATAGTATACATATAAAGAACTTTCACTTTCGGGTTTAGACCGTGTTAATGGATTTTCACTTTCCCACGTTTCGTCTCTTACTACTAGAGACATCTTCAGGGATTAATCTGAAACTAAGTTTCGAATCAACTTGTGTCACTATTTATGACGAGTTGTGGTTATTCACCCGTGACGAGGTTTTTCCTATCAAAGACTTCCATATTGCAGGTAAGTGGTAACCAGTGTCCCGATTGATATTGTTAGGATGCTTGATGATTTCTATCGATTCCCGTATCTTCCTTGGCATTTTTCTGTTTTCTGTTAATATTTTTTTTGTTTCAGACAAATTGATTTTATGACCTGTTTCATGTACATGTTCGGCTACTGCCGATAAGGAAATTTGTTTCTTTCTTATATTGCGCTCATGCTCTTGAAGTCTTGTAGAAATTTTTCTCTTAGTTTCACCTATGTAAACCGTACCACAGGAGCAGGGTATTTTATATACGCCTTCTGAACTCAGGGGTATTTTGTCTTTTGTTGAAGTCAAACATTGACCTAATTTTTGGTTGGACCGAAATATAGACTTCTTCAAAAGTTTACCTATTTTTTCCGTGATACCGCTTACATAGGGAAGTATAACTTGTGTCTGTCTGTCATTGTCACTATTGTCCTGTTGTTTAGGTCTGGGATTTCTGTATTTGTATATGGTCTTATTAATGTCTTTTTTGGTATAACGTAGACGCTGTCTATGCTATTTGGCCCCATGGCATGGAAAGCCTTCAAGGTTTTCTAAATCACCTCAATTCCCAACATAAATCTAATCGGTTTACGATGGAAATTGAGAACAACGGATCACTTCCCTTTTTGGACGTTTTGGTTTACAAAACGGAAAATGGCTCAATAGGACACTCGGTATACAGGAAGAAAACCCACACTGACAGATACCTAAACGCATTTTCACATCACCATCCCTCTCAAAAACGCTCGGTAGTTAATTCACTTGTTCATAGGGCTTTCATGATTTCAGACAAGAATTCCCTAGACACAGAACTCCTTAAACTAACCAAAGCCTTGACCATGAACGGTTATACCAAAAAAGACATTAATAAGACCATATACAAATACAGAAATCCCAGACCCAAACAACAGGACAATAGTGACAATGACAGACAGACACAAGTTATACTTCCCTATGTAAGCGGTATCACGGATAAAATAGGTAAACTTTTGAAGAAGTCAAATATTAAGCCTATATTTCGGTCCAACCAAAAATTAGGTCAATGTTTGACTTCAACAAAAGACAAAATACCCCTGAGTTCAGAAGGCGTATATAAAATACCCTGCTCCTGTGGTACGGTTTACATAGGTGAAACTAAGAGAAAAATATCTACAAGACTTCAAGAGCATGAGCGCAATATAAGAAAGAAACAAATTTCCTTATCGGCAGTAGCCGAACATGTACATGAAACAGGTCATAAAATCAATTTGTCTGAAACAAAAAAAATATTAACAGAAAACAGAAAAATGCCAAGGAAGATACGGGAATCGATAGAAATCATCAAGCATCCTAACAATATCAATCGGGACACTGGTTACCACTTACCTGCAATATGGAAGTCTTTGATAGGAAAAACCTCGTCACGGGTGAATAACCACAACTCGTCATAAATAGTGACACAAGTTGATTCGAAACTTAGTTTCAGATTAATCCCTGAAGATGTCTCTAGTAGTAAGAGACGAAACGTCGGAAAGTGAAAATCCATTAACACGGTCTAAACCCGAAAGTGAAAGATCTTTATATCTTAATGGCCGTGAAAGCTTAAAATCTAAAATAGAATAGTATACAGCTAAAAAAAATGCCCCAATAGTTATTAAAAGTCAAATTAAAAATTATTTTTAGAAAAAGTTGAATATTTTTCGCAATTTTATTTGAGAGCACTGCATAGGTAGGTTTGTTAGGGTAGCTACCATCTACCTACCGGTAGGTAGGTAGTGAAACCAAGCAAGCTACCCACCTACCCTAAGAAGTCTACCTATCCAAGTAAAAGCACTTTAGCTACATTGTACTTTACCAAATGTGAAGTGCGTTGAACAATAGTAATTATATACCAAGGTAGATAAGACATTTTTTATAGCCAAGCGTATTAAATTCCGAGCTGCTTAGCAGCAACGGATTTAAGAGTGCGAGGCTATAAAAGTCTTCTCTACCGTGGTTTATATATTAGTTTTTTCACTACTAGCACTATTTAACTATTTTTATTCAAATAATAAAATAAATTATTTACAGAAATGCTATTTCTTAAAATTTTCATAAAAATCAAGTAGCCTTGATCAATGACATTTGCTCAAATAAATACTTTTGACTGACGTTTAAAAAATTTATTTTTTTTATTATTTTCATAATATTTAGCTAATTATTGATTGTATTACTTGGTAATAATTACAAATAATTATATTTAATAAATAAAAAGTTAATTAAAGCTATTTTCTTGGGTTTAATTAGTAAAAATTGCACAAAGAACTGAAACATCTAAAGTGACAGAAATCAATTGTTTATAAAATTTTTTCCTACTAGGACAGAAAAAATTATTATTGCTATAGGTGAAGAAAATTGATTTCACAGTCTGGAAACATGATAAATAATAGTATGTTCTAAAGCTAGTAGTGAAAAAAAAAATATTACGTGGATTTTTGATTTTCAATGAGAACTTATATTTCTAGTTTCTACCGTTTACCTTTAACAAGTTTTCGAAAACAGTATTTGAGTTTCCTTATTTATTTTTTTAATTTTTTTGCATTATTATTATTTTGTTTGTAAAAATAAGGTAAACCTTTGTTCTTTGGCAGCGGTATTATTATGTCCTCTATAGAAAAGTTTGGACCCCAAATCTAAAAAATCTGTCGGTCTGCCTGTTGGGGAAAGTTTGTCATTGCGGTAAATTGCGAACGCTTTAAGTTAGCTAAGCTAAATGCTTTAAATTTGGACAATAAGTTCCTTATACGAGATTGTTGGCTGAGAATGTTTTTTGTAAAAATAAAAAAATGAGAAAATGTTTTTTTTTTTAATTTTCGCATCCAGTAAGTTTTCTAATATTGATTCTTTGTAGAAAGTAGGCTGCGATAACCAATTAGATTCCGATGCAGTGGAGGACGTTTGCGGCGTCTGCAACGGAGATGGAACACAATGCAAGTTAATTGAGGAAATCTTTAACGATGTAGGACATGGTAATTTTAACTGGATTAAATCTTTGCTATAGACCCTTTGTGACTACTTTCATTACCACAAAGAGATAAGTCACTCGTTAACAGCTAAACTAGTAATTTATTTTAAAAAACAATAAATTAAATTAAATTATTAAAAAATAAGGATGTTATCCAAATTATTTAAATACTAATAAATAATAAATTAAATTAATTATTTAAAAAATTAATTATTGTATATTAGTATTTAAAACCCATGGTTTTTTGAAAGTTTAACCGAAAAAAATACGTTAGGGGGACAAAATTTTAATCATTAAAATTAAAAAGTATAAAAAATAGGGGAAAAGGTTACAGTTTAATTTTCAGATATAAACTATTATTCTGTTTCCTAAAGCCCCATAAGGGCAATAAAAAACAAAATTTCAAAAAAAAAATTATATTTTTTTACCACTAAACATATTATATTAGTATTATTTGAATTTTATACAAGAAACTTACTATGTACATATCAATACATAAAACAAAGAAATTTAAGTTTCTGCCTTTATGTTAAGTCCTTATTCTAACATGCTCTGTTTCTTAAAACCCCGAATGTTTCTTATTACCCCTTTCTCGCCTAATATTTTTTTTTCTTATTTTTTATTTTTTTTTTGTAAAAATAGATATACGTATTGTTGTTGACAGTATAATTATTTAGTAAAATTATTTATTTCTAGATTACAAAAAAGTTGTGGTTTTGCCGGAAGGAGCTAGAAAAGTATTTATTGATGAATTAGCGCCCTCAGAAAACACCATCGCTATTTCTGATAAGACTGAAAAAAAGTTTTACCTTAATGGCAACCAGTAAGTAATATAGTTGTACATAGTTCTTTAGGAATCGTACTGACAAGATATTTATTTATTTTATTTATTTATTGATAATAAACGGGATTACCCCAATACAGTTATAAATACAAGAAAAGGAATATACAGTGAAAGTACATATACAGGGTTATACTGTAATAGTTTTATAGCCTGGTAGAAACTAATTGCCTAAATTTGCTGAAGGAATAATTGTTTACACTTGATGAATCAGGGAATCATAAATATTTATATAACTTTGAACGAATTAGGATATCGACTTCAAATTTAAAAATCTTAAATAAGACAACTTGAACTATCTTTTAGCATATATTTGATACTTTCGGCTCTTAAAATGTGTTCAGGGGGCATGGGGTGACAAAGGGAGGTCATGTGATACATCGTTTTAAAGCTTATTAAATTCTCCATTTATCTTTTTTTTTTTTCATATTTTTTTAAACATTTTATTTTTTTTGGATTATGCATCTGGCCTCTGCAGAACTAAAGAATGGTCTTTAAATCGATTTTAAATTGGTAAAAAGTGTTAGTGCCTAATTTTTGATAGTTTTAAGATATTAACTACTAGTTAATAACTAGCATAAAATCTGTTTTCTAAATATATCGCAGCCGTTAGCATTGTCCATTACGTATTATCGTATTTTTACATCGGAGAGCCAAAAAGTTTTTCTATTATAGTATAATTATTAAACCATCATTATTATATTATGGGTTATTATATTATAGGTGTCTGATTTTTAATTTCTATTTTATTTTTACCGCCCTATTTTCATAACTTGAATGTCAAATAAATTATTTTATGATAAAAAGTTGTTTTCCCGAAAAGTTTTTTAGCTTTATACTAATATAAAATTTGTAGTTTAAAAAAGAACCCTTTTAGTCAAACATTCTACTACTTTGTAAATTCTTAAAAGCCTCCGGTCTAAATATTATTATAAAAAAAATGAGGAAATAAAATAAAACTATATTTATATATTTCCACATTAACTTTTAAGTAAAAGCCATGAAAAACTTTTCCTTTTTTTTCTTTTAAAAGCCAAGAGGACGGGGACGGTTTGAAATTGTTTGGATCCGTCGAAGCAGTGTACATGCACAATGATGTGGGAAGGGAAAATCTCGTCATAAATGGACCTTTAAAGGAAGACCTTCTTTTATATGTAAGTATTGTATACAATAAAAAATAAATTGGTTTAAGTGGACAAATTCTAAAAAGGTTTAAAATTATATTTATTTTATAAGTACACACTGACAAAAATATTTGTAAGAATATTGCTAATGTTATGTGAGTTTCCAGAACATATTCTGTATAATTTCATAATAAGTTATGTGTAATAAAATTTTATGGAACATATTCTGTAAAAAATTATGTGAAATAAAATTTTACTAAATATATTTTGTAAAAGTTTATATGAAATAGAATTTTACGGAACATATTCTGTAAAAATTTGTGTAAAATAAGATTTTACAGAATATCTTGTGTAGAAATTACATTGGCACTATTCTTACCTACATTATGTTCTGTGAATAAAGCGCGCCAAAACCTACATAATATGTTATGTGACCATACATAATATGTTATGTGAAACTTAAAAAATACATAATAAGCTATGTGAAACTTAAAAGTTACATAATAAGTTATGTGGAGATACATAATATATTATGTAAATTTTAAAAATATAGCAATAAGTCCTGTAAAATTTTACATAACTTATGTGAAACTTAAAAGTTACATAATAAGTTATGTGGAGATACATAATATATTATGTAAATTTTAAAAATATAGCAATAAGTCCTGTAAAATTTTACATAACTTACGTGAAACTTAAAAATTACATAATAAGTAACAAATAATTTTAAAAATATAGCAATAAATTCTGTAAAATTTTACATAACTTATGTGAAACTTAAAAATTACATAATAAGTTATGTGAAACTTAAAAATTACATAATAAGTTAAGTGGAGATACATAATATATTATGTAAATTTTAAAAATATAGCAAAAAGTCCTGTAAAATTTTACATAACTTATGTGAAACTTAAAAATTACATAGGAAGTTATGTGAAACTTAAAAATTACATAATAAGTTATGTGAAACTTAAAAATTACATAATAAGTTATGTGAAGATACATAATACAGTGTGTATCAGAACTCACGTTAAAAAAATTACATGTGCGCTCATACAGCAATAGAAAAAAATTGAGCAAAATTTGAGAGGGGGGTGTATGTATGAAATTTTGAGATAAGAACGTTTTGTTTCCACCAATCTCAGAAGCTGTTACAACTACCTATAAAAGTGGGTAAATCGCCCAATCAGTTATTGTGGAAACATACCAGTAGCTAAAGGTATGCATTTTGTTAGTGAGTGAGTTCTGATACACCCTGTATATTATGTAAATTTTAAAAATATAGCAATAAGTTCTGTAAAATTTTACATAACTTATGTGAAACTTAAAAATTACATAATAAGTTATGTGAAACTTAAAAATTACATAATAAGTTAAGTGGAGATACATAATATATTATGTAAATTTTAAAAATATAGCAATAAGTTGTGTGAAATTTTACATAACTTATTGTGTGATTGTGTAATTTTTATCTGTGCAGGGTGGGCAACAAAAAAAAACTGAAAGAGGTACTTTCTCAGCAAAAGGTGTAGATACGTTTTTAGGTTTTGATATTTTTTTGTTATTTTTTTAATCAATTTCCATTTATTTTTTGTCAATATCAAAAAGTAACGTGCAAATGTGAATTTTAATTCGCCTACGCCAACATTACAAAAAAAAATATTTCTCGCCCTAGTTATGGCATGTAATGTTTTTAATTTACTATATTCTTAAAAATTTTAGCTAATCGTTATAGCCATTTTTGATAAATCAAATTTTTCGATTTTCGTTCATTAGTAAACTACCTAGGTACTCTTATTTGGCAGAACTTTAATCTACCACTCTAGAGTAGAGAAAAATTAGGAAAAAACTTTTTAAAGTTTGGTTTTGATGTGTTAACCTGTAGGCCTTTTGGAATGTATCAAAGAAAACTTTTATTTCGCCATAACAACACTTTTTTATCTACAAGGTCGCTCGAAAGTAATTGTAATTGTAATTGTAATTGTAATTTGTAATTGTAATTTTTTTTGTAATTGTAATGGTTTATTGTCATTCTAGGACCTATTTTTATAGGTATTTTACACTATATTAGACAGTAAAAACGGATACTTTTTAAACCGTTATAGATAATTGTTTTTCCTCTAAACCTACCTTCACTGAATGTGTACAAAAACATGTGAGATTCGGTAGACAATTTTTTAAACGTATTTAACATATTATTAAATTTTTTTAGTTAAAAAGATTCTGCTAAAAATGTTATTTTATATTTGTATTTTTGAAAGGATGTCTCGCACTTAATTTAAATTCAGTAAATTTTTAGTGTTACTTTTGTCACATTTTTAAAGACTTAAGTACTGGCTGGTCAGCCTTAGGGTGGACCAAAAAACACTTTTTTGTCTACAAGGTCGCTCGAAAGTAAAAACGGATACTTTTTAAACCGTTATAGATAATTGTTTTTCCTCTAAACCTATCTTCACTGAATGTGCACAAAAACATGTGAGATTCGGTAGAAAATTTTTTAAACCTATTTAACATATTATTAAATTTTTTTAGTTAAAAAGATTCTGCTAAAAAGGTTATTTTATATTTGTATTTATGAAAGGATGTCTCGCACTTAATTTAAATTCAGTAAATTTTTAGTGTTACTTTTGTCACATTTTTAAAGACTTAAGTACTGGCTGGTAAGCCTTAGGGTGGACCAAAAAACACTTTTTTGTCTACAAGGTCGCTCGAAAGTAAAAACGGATACTTTTTAAACCGTTATAGATAATTGTTTTTCCTCTAAACCTATCTTCACTGAATGTGCACAAAAACATGTGAGATTCGGTAGAAAATTTTTTAAACCTATTTAAAATATTATTAAATTTTTAGTTAAAAAGATTCTGCTAAAAATTCAGTAAATTTTTAGTGTTACTTTGTCAAATTTTTAAAGACTGGTAAGTACTGGCTGGTAAGCCTTAGGGCGGACCAATGATTAAGAGAAAATGATAAGGCTTTAATTCTGCGCAGGTGACTAATATAGTTATCATCCATTTAAAGTTCTATTTATTGCGCAAAATTTAAATTTCCAGATTGGGATTGGATCTGTTACTATAACAAAAGTCCCTAAAAATTACTAATTATAACGAATTTACTATTTAAAATTAACGCGGAAAGCTGCACATGTGCTATGGTCTGTTCATTGGTGTTACACTTTCCTGTACTGACGTACACTTTTCGTCCAACCAAATTAATACTGGATTTGTGCCCTAATTTTTATACATGATAACGAATTTGTTCGACTGTAAAGTGCAAGAAAGTGCAACACCAACAAACAGACCTAGAGAAAGCAAACTGAGTGTTATCAAGAAAAAAAATGGCTGACATTAGGGTGAAACCATAGATTTGTATGCGCAGAAGGACCTTGCGCAATTCGTTCCTGTAAATCATTGGGGCGGATATTATGAAACCAAAAGAAGAAGAAGAAGGAAAAGAAGAGCAACTCAAGCACTATACATTAACCCTGCTTTGTTTCCTAACTACAAACATTTGTGACCCACTCTAGAGTTCTCTACACTTGGGATTCTAAAAATTTAGTAAAGTACCTATGTTAATAAGCCAATACGAGAAAGAATGCTACTTGTATTGCTACTGTAGCATATTAAACTTTAAGTTATATCCACTTTTCCTGGATTTTCTCATTATGGGAACCTTTAGGTAGATTTCCTTTATATAAGAGATTAAATTAAAAATGCTTTTATTTATTTTGACATGATAGATACGGGAATAATAACAAATGTATTTTTGATATAATGAAGTAAAACAACCAGAATAAAATAAAAGGTACAGGGGAAAAACGATCAAAGTCACACTGTACATAAGGTAAATTTTATAAAATCAAGGCTTTTTAAAACAATTGCGTATTATATACAGTACCTTTAATTATATTATAATAGGCTATTAAACATTAAATTTTGCCTCTTTATAATTCTGGACCCCAGAGGTAAAGGACACCATGTCCATTTTTTGTCAAATAGAGTTGTCACCATGTCCTTGATGTGCATTTTTCGTTTTATATAACTATGTCCAGTTACTATAAATAACGGAAATAATACAATGGAAAACAACACGATGCCCATGCATTTAATGTTAAAAAATAATCAAAAACTTGCTCTCCTGAAAAATTACGTTTTTATGACATGGTGTCGTTTACCTCCGGGACCAGAATTATACAGGGTGATCAATAACTGGCATGCCAAAATTTAAGAGGTGATTCTGCATCCAAAAATATAAAAAAAAAGTTCCTAAAAGGTTGGTCCGCAAATAAAATTGTAATAAAAATAAGGTTTTTAACTAATAACCCTGGTATCCTTTACGCTGGAGCGACTAGCATTTGCATGTATACTATTGTATTAATAACGTCAAATATACTATTTACTGTCAAAGTCAAACAATTTTGGATTTTTTTAATTTTTACTAAATTTATGGTAAATTAACGATTTATATTTGGATTTTTATCACACCTGGTGAAAAAAGTGCAGGAAGCGAGGTATAAAACATGGAACGATGGAAAAACTATTTTTTTAAGAATAGAATTGGAATGGTACGTGAAATTGAAGCACTTCAAAATTATTTGTAATTTGTATACAGTCTAATAAGGTATAAAACACCTTTATATGTAAGGTCCCAGAATGACTAAAAACTAATAAATAAAAATAAATAAATAAATAGTATTAATAAGGGCAATAAGTTTATGTTAATTAATTTTGTTGAATTTTTGCCCCAAACTTTTTTATGTATACATTTTTTGAATTTTTTATAAAAAATATGCATTCCTTAAGAAAAAATACATAAAAAAATTTACATAGTGTAACACTGTAGGAGAAACCGTTTTCAAAAAAATGCAATTAAGAGGAAGTAACATTTTGTGCTACCAAAAACGTTACTTTTTAAAAGGCTATTACTTCTTTAATATTAAATTTAGGTGTTTTGGTGGAGAATACTTTTTTTGCTCAGTTTTAAATTAAGAACTACCCAGCAGCATTAACATTTTATTGATGCTTTTTTTGTTCCCCATTCAATATGTCACCTTCGAAGGGCCGTAGCTCCCTTAGGGCTCATTTGCGGAGCAACCTTTATAAAAAACTTTTTTATATTTTTGGATGGCAGTAACTGATCACCCTTTATAAACAGGTATGTAATTAAATAAAAAAATAATTAAAAACTTTTTTTATAACATCTACCTTATGTAAAATGTAACTTTTATCGTTTTTCTCCTGTACCCTCCAAAAATAAACATTATTTTAAAACTTGTCATATAGAATCTGTATTTGATTTTACATTTTTTTTTACAGTTTACATAACGTCATATAAAAATAAAGTATGAAATACAAAATATAATTTTGTTATGTGATGGACATTAAACTTCACACAATGTGGTAATGCCATTATTTAGAATCCCTAGTTTGTATGTAGCTTTGTTCCAGGAATAGAGCCTAAAAATATTTAATGATTTAAACAACTAATGTGTTGTAAGATTTTTTTTTGTGTAAAATTGTGATTTTCTTAGATATTTTTTGTTTTACTTTTATCATTTAAAATTAGCTTAAAAGTATAATTTGCGTTTTTTGTTTCTTGAAATTAATCAAAAACAAAAATATAATGTTTTTTGGCGAAATTATTATTTTCAATACTCTTTTAACCCTCTAAAAATAATAAAAAAAATCCAAAAAATACATGGTCAAATATAAAATTTTATGAGCTTTAAAAGAATATATTACATAACTTCCCCCTCTATTAAAAAAAAAATCCTCACCCTGTTCTCATTGTGCTTCCTAAAAATATCAGTTTGTACCAAAAAGTAATTTGTATGTTATTTACACTGATAAAAATAAAATTTCAATTTGAATATATTTTCGTCATATTGATCATACCATATGAGCGAGTATACCAGAAAATTTAAGTTAAATATATCTAGATATCTGTTATTAAAAAACAATAATATACCAGGTTCAAATTAAATATTTTATTTATTTGAATTTATTTAAACCTATTTCTTTAAATTAAAGATATGTTATTTGAAAATTATTTAAATTTTTATGATGTAATAAAAATAACTTTATGACATTTAAAATACAAAGATAAAAAATTCTAGTTGTCAAAATGAATATATCAATTAATTTAATAAAAAATAGGGATTAGGGCAAGTGCAATTTTTTTTTAAGATTCCAGATAAATAAAATCTCTTTTCTAGATACACCCTTGCTAAGGGTCCCTTAGGAGAGCCTTAGCTCCATTAAGGTTCATTTCCGGACCAACCTTTATAGGATTTTTTTTTATTTTTGGATGTAGAATCATCTTTTAAATTTGGGCATTTATTAGCCCTATACAGGGTGATCAGTAACTGCCATGCCAAAATATAAGAGGTGATTTTACATTCAAAAATATGAAAAAAAGTTTCTTTAAAGGGTGGTCCGGAAATGAGCCCTAAGGGAGCTACGGCCCTTCAAAGATGACATATTGAATGGGGAACAAATAAGAGCATCATACAAATTTTAATACTGCACCTAAACTTAATATTAAAGGAGCAATAGCCTTTTAAAAAGTAACGTTTTTGGTGGCACAAAATGTTATTCTCTTAATTGCATATTGCAAGAAATCTACATTTTTTACAAAAAATCCAAAAAAAACTACACATAAAAAAGTTTGGGGCAAAAATGTGTTAAGACTCATATATTTTATCCGTCTAGGCACGCCTCTGGATAAGTTCAAAAAAATAAATTAATATAAACTTATGCCCTTAATTATACTATTATACATACAAAAACTCGTCGCTCTATCTTAAAGGTTACCAGAGTTATTAATTAAAAACCTTATTTTTATTACAATTTTAAAGGGCCGTAGCTCCCTAAGGGCTCATTTCCGGACCAACCTTTATGGGAACTTTTTTTGATATTTTTGGATGTAGAATAACCTCTTAAATTTTGGTATGACAATTATTGATCACCTTGTATATTTCAAATAAATAAAATTTTATTCAATTATACAAAAGTATGCTTAGTATGGTTATGCAATGTAATTTTAAAAAGATGCAAATTAATTATATATTTTGCTGAATATACATGTACCAGGTACATTGTACAGGTATAGTCAAAATAATAATTTTTATTAGTATATGTGGTCTAAAGTTCAAAGTTTAAAAGTGAATGCGGCTGACCTTCGCACTTTTGACACGTACGGAATTTACGTAAAAACTGCAGTTATGAACATATTATCAAGGTTTAAAAATGATATCCGCAACAGTGCAGTGCTAACCAAAGTGTTAGTAAGCGCATTAAGAAAGGATTTGCATCAAATATGTGCTCTTCAAGCGCCGAACGTTCATAAATAATTTATTTTTAAAGCTCCTTAACTTAGATACAGAATACTTTACTCCTACACAGTGGTCCAGTTAACAAAGTTAAATAATTACCAAGTTTTCAATTGTTAATTTAATTATTATATTATTCTCAGCGCCTGCGCTAGAATAATATTATACGGTAGTTTCGAATTTTGAAAAAAAATCAAAAATCGTCCTGGACAAAAATTTGTTTTAAAAATAAAAAATAAGCAACCAAAGAACAAAAAACAAAACCAACGTTAACGAAAAATCAACGCCCCCATTAAAAAAAATCAAATGGACGCAAAACCAACATAAACCAACGTTAACTTAAACCAACGTCCCTCATTAAAAAAAGCACCAAACAACATAAAACCAAACCAAACAAACTTTAACGAAAAACCAACGCCCCAAAAAATATTGTTAATTCTTCAAACTCCGAATTATACAACAAAACGGTTTAATAAATCAAAAGTAAAATCTGACAACGCCGCATCTTTGTACACTCGTGACATATTTCAGCAATATTATGTAAGTAAAATTAACAATTATTTACCATTTTTCCCATGTAAGTTATTTTTTGGTAATAAAACAACATTTTCCGCATCTAATTTTATTTATAATTGTTAATTTTAGTACCACAGTGGAAAATTAGTGCTAAACTAGTCCTATTTTTTGTGTCTGTAAAAATCACTGTAACCCTAGACCTTTTTAACTGACACATTGTCGAGGTACTTTTTGCAAGATATTTAAATCTGTTACCATAGTTTTCATGGCATTTAAGATGCAAGAGTTACAACAATTAACTTCGTTTTTTCTTATGGGCGCCATTTTAAATTTTTACATTTTTGAATATAGTTTTTTTTTCTGATTACGATGATGTATGACACGAGATAATCAAGTCTTATATTCTGAGCAAAATTAAAAAAAAAAAAAATTGGGCAAAGTGTTTTGGAAACAACGAATTAACATTCCCTATAGCAATTCTGTTTACCAAAATCTTGACCTTCAGTCACAATGTGACTGAACAGTGAAACTGTGACAGTATGTAGGTAAACGAATTTGCGCTTGTCAGATTTTATTTCGTATTTGAGGCATTATGTGCTAAGCCAATCTAGATAATCTGCGCTTTGTACTCTTCATAACTAGAATCACAAGAATAGTACAGTAATATTTTTTTAGCATTACGGACAAGCTTAGTACGGTTGGTATTACTGGTACACTTCTTTATGCTGGTATAATATGACTTCTATTTGTCGCGCGAAATTGAAATTACCAAATTGGGATTGGATATGTTACCAACTATAACAAAAGTCCCTAGATATTAAAATTTAAATCGGTTTCACGATTTAAAGATAGTGTTAAAAATGGCTCATATGAGAGAGTATAAGTATGAGTAAAAATGATTGCCATGAGGGTGAAATCAAACTTTTGTATGCGCAGAGGACGAATATGCCGTCCCTCTTTTTAAAACATTAATTTTACGATAAAATGCAATACTATAATTATTATACTATTATAGTACAATAATTGTATGTAGTTTGAAGGCTATTCTAAGGAATGCGAAGCTCTACGCACCTTCACGGCTTATTTACTTAATTGCACCGTATTATTACTTGAAACTTAATAAGTGATCACCATTTTACATGATTGATTAGTAATCAATGAATAATACCCACCTCAAGACGTTGTTCATCATCAATAATGCGATCAAGTATAATGTAATATAAGTAGAGGAAAGACGCCTAATTTCGGACAGTTTTCCAATTTCGGATAGTAGTGCATCTAAGATACTATCTGCCGAGGTAAACAGATACCTACTTTTATGTGAAGTCAAAAGTCAAACTAAATCCGTCCTGTAATATGATAACTGTAGAGCTTCTCCCCGTTAAATGGCAGCAAAACTCGTTTAAATAACAAATAGCAGTTTTGTGCTCAGTTGCATTAGCATGCTTGTTTATTTTATAAATAATTGTATTAAAGTTTGTGTTTATGTCTTGTATAAGTTAAGATACTGGTTAAGTTGATCCACTAGTCATAATTAAGCAATTTAAAAACATAAACAATTTACAAAATTCTAATCTAAAAAGCAGAAAGTTGTCTAATTTCGGATAGTGCATTTGATTCCCAATTTTGAATATCCGAAAGCTAATTGTTATTCAGGATAACCAACTATGAATTATTATTATTATAATGCTACAACAAACTAAGATACACAATACTGAAAAAGAAAAAAAAATACTTAAGATTATAAGATATCCGAAATTTTTTAAACGTGTTTTTTGGAAAAAAAACTGTAATAAAAATGTTTTCGTAATAAATCATGATTCGTTATAATAATTTGTATGTTATTATATTAAAAAATATATATCAAGAAGTAATACTGCCTAATTAATATTGGATAAATTGTAAACGGTTTTCGAAATTAGGCTCTCTAATCGAAGTATACACTGTGAAAAAAATTGTGTAGTCGTGGTGCAGGTCGCTTGCAATACAAAGAAGGATATCCTTTTAAAGCCGACTTTTGGGCTAAGAATGAACAATATGTTTATGTTTAAAAAAAGTGCATATTAATGAAAAGAAATGATAAAAAACCGTTAACTAAGTTTATTTTTTATTAATAATAGTTATTAAGAATCGTAAATCGTATAATAATTCATCGTGATAAATTAAATGCTTTATCATCTTGAAAAAAAGTAATATTTTATTGTTTATCAACATAACATTTGGACTTTTCCAGTCCAAACCAAATCGGTATAGGTACTTCACATTCTAAAAATGACACACATTTTAGAGGTAAATTTACCTAAACCTAAGGCCATACATAAGGGGATATGGAATCTAGTTCAAATTATTATGTTTATAAAGATTTTTGTATAACTTATTTTATTGTCTAGCTAAAACACTTAAATTTTATATTCGGTTTAGGTAATTTTACCTCTAATATGTTAAGTTTTTATTCTTTTTATCGGTAGGTAGGTAGGTATTGATTTAAAACAAGTTAATTTTAAACAGAAACATAGAGTAAGAAATTTTGTATCCGATTCTATAAAAATACGGATTTTGAAAAAAAAAAAAATAGGTTTAGGTAAATTTACCTCTTAGTCGACGATTTGTATCCAATAATTTTTTGTCTAGGACGTTTTCTGGCGATTTTGGGAAATTCGAAACTACACTGTTTTGGATCTAAACTAAAACTATGTCAACCATGTTTGTAGAATACGAGAATATGAGGGGGCCGTGGATAAAGGGAGTAGTAAAAAAGTAAAAAGCATTTTACTTGTAAATTTTACGAGCATAAAGCTTATTTAGGCTCTTATGACTATGTATAACTTTTCTTTCTAAATAAATAATACCTAATAATAATATTTTCATTTTTACAATTATGGCGAAGGCGCTATCATTGACATACAGATTCTTGGCACTTTTAGAGTTGAAACATGTAATTTTTTTATAAATTGGAGATTTCACATAGAGGATACTAGGAAAGGATCTTGTGATAACTAACGTTAGTTAAAGAAAAAGTTATTAACAGGTGAATAAACAAAGTTGTTACTATCTTGATATAAATGTATCGGAGTTTGGACTAAACGCTCAAATAATAAGATTTTTCACACTTACCTTTATAAAAAATAATTACTTTCCCAAAATTTCAGCTCTTATTATTTTTTGTACGTTTTTTAGATTCGAATTCTTACATACAAAAAAAAAACAATCCTTATTGGTAAAGAACTGATGCCAAATTTTCGATAATATAAGGGGTTCTGACGAATTTTTATTTAGTTATTTGTTTATTATTATATAATAATAATATATTTTATTTACAGCGCTTGTGCTAGAATAATATTAAACGGTACTTTCGAATTTTCAAAAATTTTCAAAAATGGTCCTGGGCAAAAAACTCTTATACATAAATTTGTTTCATAAAAAACTAAGCAACTTTTTTTTTACATGACGTTCTATCCATCTGTCCATCTGTCTGATGTCACAATTTTTGTGAACACGAGAATTTAAGAACGAATAATCTGATCGACTTGAAATTTTCAGGAAAAATCAGTTTCTATGAGGGCAAGATCCCTATTGTTTTTGAAACTTATCCTCCCAAAAAACAAAAAAAGTTATGGGGGTTAATCTCGAAAAAAGCTAAAAGATTTTTTTCGTTTTTCGCAAAAAGAAAATTTAAAAAAAAATATCGTTTTTTAAAAACTTAAAAAAAAAATTCAATACATTTTCGTTTTTTAAATATTTTTTTTAATGTATTTTTTTTTGTTATTTTTGTTTGAAAATAATTATTTTGGGAAATGCAATATACTATTTACTGTGAATAATATATAATGGAATGCGTAGCATTACACATCTTTACGGCTTGCTAATAAATAAAACCTTTAAATCAAATTTTAATTTTAATTTAAGATTTTGCATTTTTTTAAACAGAAATATATTTTTGTCATTTAGCACAAAATTCCCTATTAAAACCATATTCTCCTTTCAAAAAAGGACCTTGTCTCTATAGTATTTAAATGAATTATTAACTGCATATTTAATTATTAATTGCATAATTTACACACAAGAAGCCATAAACTGCAATTTTCAATGGTTTATTACTTTTAGTTAAAACGTAAAAGCTTGTAAATATTTCGATCGTTTTCATGTTTGGAAACCATAGATCAAACTTTTATTGCAACCGAATTGGTGGCATATATTGGATGCTTTGTAATCTGGCATATTTTACACGGACATTTTAAATTAAAATACACTGCCCAGTAAAAGAGCTTTCCCATTTTTCACCTCCGGGCATAAAATGGGTTTTTATTATCAGATTCACTTTTAGCAACCTTTAAAATATAAAAATTTTCTACGAAAATTACCCCCCGCCTCTTAGGGGGTGGAGATAGAATTTTTTTATTATCAGATTCTCTTTCAGCAACTTTAAAAAGCCCAATGTACAAATTTTCACAAAAACTACCAGTTTTCACGAAAACTACCCCCCCCCCTCAGAGTGGGTGGGGTGATATTAAAAAGAAAATAAACATTGGGGCGATTAAAAAAATATAATTAATAAAATAGATTTGTATTTTGGTTATTTTATCTTTTGGTCGACGATATATTATTTCTAGCCTGATAAGATAATTTTGAATATTTTAATAACCTTACTTTAAATTTTAAATTTTGATTTTTTATTGCAAAAGCTAATCAGCTGATCAGCTGAGTTGAAAGTTTCTTTTCCTACTACCTAGTTAGTAGCTAGTGCGTATATCCTATCCGTTGCCTATGACAACGAATGGGAAGTGACTATCAGCTGATTTTACATTAGATCATATATACATAGATTACATTAATGTTAATTTGTTTTATGTAGAACATATACAAAGTCAATTGTAAACAAACCACTATAGCAGTGAGCTGGCGAGAAGGTGAAGTATAACATATTTGTTAACAAACCACTATAGCGGTTGATGGTGACCAGAAGCGGGAAGGTGAAATCTACCTGGATATAGCAATGAAAACATTTCGGTTTGACGTGGACTCAAGGCGCATCTAGGAGGGGATATATGATCTAATGATTTTACATTACTGCTGTCAGAAAATTAGCTAAAGTCAAACACATAACCTCAAATTAACAAACTAATTTTAAGATAATTTTTGAGTTCTGTGCTTCATATAGGGTACACACGATACCCCTGACAAATTCACAGTGATGATCCAAGAGGCACTTAAAAAAGTATCTAACTTTTTAAGTTAGGATCTCGATTTATATTTTTGATATACTGGCCGGAAATATCTTCAGATCTGACTCCCATTAAATACGTTGTAAAACACGAGTTATTTTAAATATTGATTAATTAATAATAAATTATTGATTTAAAATAATAAATAATAAATTATTAACTGATCCATTGCTAAGACAATGTGACGTTCTTTGTCAAGAAAAAAAATCTTGATAGAAAATGTTACCTCAGGGCACTATAGGTGTGACTATTGGGCATTTAAGTGACCTATTAATCATACCTTAAGGCTGACTTTGATCTTTCTAAATAAAGTGATTTAAATAAAATTGTTCTTCATGTCTTTCTAAAAGATTTTTCCGAAAGCAAAGTTATAACCAAAGCTAATAAACTTCTACTATATATTTTATAGCTGATCTCTAGACGTTCTCTTGTAATAAAAACTAAAATTAATTTAAGACTTGCTTTAATTAAAACAGTACAAAATAAATTATATTTTTAATGGCACTGAAGCTCTACTAAACAATAAATAGAAAATAGATAGTCTGACAGTCTGCTACTTTATGAAATGTAGCAAACAGTCTACACACTAAGAATTTGTAACCATAATAAATACTGAACGATTTGGTACACTGTAAGCTCGTTTCCGTAGTAAATACTAAACGTTTTTGTTTATACGGAACCCCACGAAAGTTTAGTTAACATTCACAGGTTGTTACAGTAATACTTAACGCTTTTATAGTTCTGGTAATTGTAAGAACCAGTGAATATTAAATAAACTTTCTTGGGGTTCCATATAAGCAAAAACGTTAACGACAGTTAGGAACTCTCAGTGTGTTACCATTACACACTGATATTAATGACATACGAAATATATTTTTTCCTACGACCACCTATGAAAGTCATGAAGTCATATCTTGAGGAACTTCAAAGGAACCTCATCTTTACCAAAGTTGTGACCTTTTTTAAGTAATTTTTAAGATTTTTCGGGATAATTTTAAAGGAAATTTCGGGTAGAACTTTTAATCTCTTAAAAGAGATTACCTTCTAGAAGGAGTACAACTTTTTATTATAAGGAGTACAACTTTTTATCAGCCATTCACCCCTCATTTTTTTTAATTTCAGATGTAATAAAAATTATATTAAACTTGCATCTTGTAATGTTAAAAGGAAATATAAATTTTTGGTAATCATTGTTGGATGTTTTTTTATAAGATAGAGATAGATAAAGTGCTTTATTACCCACCTGGGGTGTAGGGCTTACTTAAAAATAATAATTTTATTTTTATATAACTTTTTTTTTGTAAGAACAAAATTAACTAACTGCCATAAATGACTATGAATGAATTTTATTCTATTAGGTAGTATTTTACAAAAAAGAAAATGTAGGTTATGTATACAAATATGCAGAGCCAACGAAGGGAGCACCAACTCACCAGGCAAATTATCATTGGGAGTTGCTGGAGTGGACAGAATGTACCGTCAAATGTGGAGGGGGAGTGCAGTCACCGGATTTCAGTTGCGTGGATGATAACTCCGGAAAAGTAAGCCCAAACTTCTGCAAAAATAAGGAAAAGCCCAAAACTGAACCCAGAAAATGTAACGAAGAGGAGTGTGGGACAAAGTAAGTATAGTTAGATGTAAATGCAATACAACGTACCTCATTTGAAATTCTACTTCTTCTTCTTCCATTTTGATTGGACTTGGTGATTAACCATATCAGCCAGGGTTGGGAAAATTCTACTTTAAAATTATTTGATAATTAACCTTACTTTTTGTGAATATTTTATATACATTTTAGGGAACTTTAATGCCCTTACATTAGCCCCAAAATATATTGATAAAATTGATTTTTGTTGCTGGCTTAGGTGAAGTATGTTGACACTTTAACACTTGGAAAAATTATGTTTCAAACAAAATGACTATTATATTTAGTTTTATAAATCTCTGACTTAGCTAAGGCCTCAATTGACTTTAGTGACAAGTTAAATTTAAATGGTACAATTTTTGGGTGTAGTACTTTTTAAAGATCGCAACTGTACGATAACTTGATTAAATAAGCCTAATTGGCTTATGTAAAATTATACTTGGTAGTTGTCCTAGCAACGCTACAGTGTCCTCTCTGTAATGTTTTGTAATGTCAGAAATATGATGTTTTTACTAGAATTTAAGCGAATTTATGTAAGTGGCCATAATTTTAATCCTAAAGTAAATATGCTTGAACGTACTTGCAAATTTAATTACTTGATGAGTCTAGAACACTTTAATTATAAATATCAAATAGAATTAAACTTAAAGCTACACATATTCAGTGGTCTAAAAAAACAGATCTTTTAAAAGCGATTTTTATACTATGACCAATTTTCATTAAATTTTTACAGAATATTTCAAAGTAGTAATTTGATCGATTTGTATAAAACTTATGGAGTATTATACTACCTACACAGGTAGCCTTAAACAAAGTTAAATGTAAAGTCAAACCACCCCGGATTTTTTTATTTTAGGTTTTTTTTTGGGATATTTTCAAAGAGTTTTTGACAAAAATTGAAATCGCTCATGAAGCCATTTTTAAATAGTCATTCTTCTTCTTCTTCAAGTTTTTCCTGACATCACAATACTATGAGACATCCTATAGCGTAGGTACTACCCCTGATAATCAATATAATCGCACAGTGAGTAATTTCAAAACAGTTTTGAATATTGGATGTGCGAATATACTGCGTAGTTTATTTTATAAAACATAACTATATTCTATACACAAACGTATACTATTAAAACCTGTTGTAAAAATATTTACTGTACGAATTTTAATTTACTTTCTTGCTTGAAAAAAGAGACCATAGTACGAAATATTTACTTTGGTTAAAAGTAAGAAAATCCTAAAAAATTGTCTGTCGCTGTAGGACTGTGTACGGTGATACAAAATTTGTTTTTTTTATATATTATTTATTTTGTAAAATTCTTTTAGTATTATTTTCTATTGATATTTCTTAGTAGCATGCTACTAATTTAATACTGCACTTAATTTTAAATATCTTTATTTACATATTTTTTTGCCAATAATTGCAGTTTTTCAGTTGCATAAAAAGTATTAACCGTTTTTTTTCCAAAATTTATCTTTTTTGCACATACCAAACATAATTTTTTTCTGTTTTCTTTGTGACATGTTTTCGGTCGCATTTTAATTTTGAATATGGAGATAAACAATCCAACATAACTATTTTTTTGATACTAAAGTAAAATTTTACTGATTTTACTATTTGGCACATCAATCAAATCTAACATCTTATCTTATCTATCTTATCTATGTCTGACATACAGCACTTAGTCCTCTCTACATCTAGACCTTAAACAGCACTAAACAACAAAGTAAAAATTAAACTTTTTATTTACGTTTTCTGCTGAATTTAAAACTTCTCAAAAACTGTGAAGGAGGAATATTTTGATATATTTGCTAATATGTTTTAAAAATATAACATTTAGTGTTTTATTTAAGCCCACAATGAAGGTCCTGTTATGTACCGTATTACTTTTACAAATATCCAAAAATAACCTAAATCGCATGTAAGGGGTTTTTCGGGATTTTTGTAATAATGTTTTCTCCGAAGTGGTAATAACTAGATCAAATTCCTCAACATATTTGGAATCTGCATATAAAATATTATAAGAATAAGGCGATTTTGTTCTCCGCGAACAATTGGTTCTTAACATGGCCATCATCAAAGAAGATTTACCATTATCTCGTGAAGCCGATCGGATGGGATTTTGCTGAAAGTGGTCCTATAATGTCTAGATGCTAAATGAATAAAATCCGTTGTTTATTTTATACGCAATATTTTTTAAACCTAAATAAGATACAGGAGTAGCGTGAGCAGTTTTTAGGCAGATTGTTAATAAAAATCGCTAATACCGCAATGTATGTAAATAAAAAAAATTATAACTTTTACTTAGGTACTCTTTATACCGATTCTATTCAAGCAATTACTTGGCTTTGCAAAACTAATTATAACCCCCATATTAGAGCATAAAACTTTACATGCTAAAATTTTCCACTATCTTCTAACTAAAGGGAATTTAATAGGTACTTTGAAAGTCTCAAGTAAGTACCTACTACGGTTACGTTTAATTAATATTAAATAGAATCTTTTCAACGAATTAAATTTCTAAAAGAAACATATGTGGGCTCCCGCCAGGAAAGGGCCCATATTGTCGGCATGAAGTTCTATTGCTTTCCCATTTTGAAAATTTTTAATATTTCGGAAAGTCTTGTATTCGTGCAAAAAATTTCAAAAATTCTGTCTGTCCGGGAAATCTTGTGGGCATGATAACTTAAGAATGCTTTAAGCTAGAGACTTGAAATTGGGCATACAGGTATGTTACTAAAAGTTCTCGCTCGGGATTGTTTTTGGTAAACATTGGGGTTAGGCAAGGGGAACTTTCAAGTATTACGTAACGCAAATTTTGATCATTCTCGACTTTAAATTACCCCCCAACCCTACACACCCATAAAATTAAAAAATCCCTTTTTTACCCAAGTGAGATAATTTGAAACTAAAATTAAACTGCATACTTACCTTATGACAATAAAATTTTCTTAATCATTAAACTAACTCCCTCTCGGTTTTACCTACTATAAACTAAGAGAGCTAAAATTTGGCACACTTTCTTATCTCCCGTGACAGTACAATTTTATACAAAATTGTTAGGTAATTTTTTTAATATTTTTTTTTTTGAAATTTTTTTTCGTCATTCCAACAAGTTTTTTTAACCTGATTTTATGTTTTGATGAACCTAGGCCTACTGTGGGCCGCCTACAGGGGAAGTATTCTTTTGTTTGCAGCAATAAATAATTTTTCCTACGATCCTCTATGAAAATGAAATTTAGCACACTCTTTTGTTCTTCAGAAAACGCCTTATATCGCACTTGATTGATATTTTCATATCACCCTAGTTTGATATTTATGTATGTAGGTTTGCCTAATTTTGTTTAGATATTTACGTTGTAAATTTTACGAATTTTACTCACCTCGTTTTATATGCCATTTTCCACCTTTCATTACAGACTTTTTTGACGTCTTTTATGTTTTTAAATCCAAATATTTCTGTCTTTCATGTCAAAAATAAAAACTACAGTCATAACCTTACTATTTTGACCCAGGTCAATATAACTTAATATGTTTTATTAATGTCTAGATTTTATAAAAATTACTTAATTTGTGATTTAGTTACCTTACATTTTATAAAAAACATCAATATTTTCTCATGAAATATAAAACATTGTAGAATTTTACAGTCTTATGTGGTAGCATATCCACAGAAATCAAATTTAATTAGTAAACTGTCAAATTTTCCTTGATTTAAAAGATGCTTGCGGTTAGGCAACCCATTAAACAGTGTTGAGCTTCCAATATATGTTGTATTAAATATAAAACCAAGAAAACTAAAGGCAAATAAAAAACATATTTCCTGTTGACATACATATATAAATTTGTATGCTATTTTATGTTTGGCTGTTCTCAAAAATTTGCGGAATAAGTAATAAAAATTAGAAAATATTAAATTAAGAATTCTTAAAGTTTAAACTTTATATTTTTTTGGGATCTTAGGAAAAATAGTGTACATAACTCGTTGGAAAGTCACTTTTCACACTAATTATGTAATATAGTATTGCGTTTTAAATAGTTTTAACTTGCGTTATGAGATATACCATCCACCGTATAGTATATAGTATATAGTATAATGGAATGCGTAGCATAACATATCTTCACGGCTTGTTTTATTCTCTATTCTCAATTACAGATGGAAGGTGGGTAAATGGGGCCCGTGTCAAGCATGTAAGGACAAATCCGGTGTGCGACTTCGCGAGGTGGAATGCGTCAAGGAGGCACCCCATCGCGGGGCCGATGACATTCTTGTGGAGGACCAGGAATGCTCGGAGACGCGTCCAGGTAGTAGAGAGCTCTGCGATTCTCACAAAACATGCAGCAAAAAGAGGAATACGGACAACCTGCCCGATCACTTGATGGAGAAAGTCTGGATGCAAACTAACTGGAAGCAGGACACCCGAAGGAATTCGGTATTATTAAATTTTATATCAGACCGCGTAACGTAGGTTACATTTTTACACGTTTTTACTTTCTTTTAAGGAGGAACTAGTGTGATATATCTTTAATTTAATTTTTTTTTAATGCCTAAAGGAATGATCCGCCGTGGTGGGTCATAGCAAAAGGTGCACTAATTATTTTTATAATTTAATACATTTATGGTAAAAAGAAATAAAATAATAATAATAATAATAAATTAAATACATTTTCTACATAGACAGAAAATAAATTTTAAAATTTAACACTGACACTCCAGTTATATTATACAGCCTGTTCCAGAACTCGCGTACCGAAATTTGAGGGTATATTAAAAACCCTCTGGAAAATATGAAAAAAATTAAAAAAAAAAATCCATCTTCAATACTAATTAAAAAGGAAGCTATTTAATCTGACCAATCCTGTTGCTGATGTTAAATTACCTAAAAATTAGTTTTTCCCTACTTATTAGTAACTTATTAGTAACTATGGTTGCATTTTAATGGTTGACTCGTGCATTGTTTAAGACTTTCAACTTTAGAATCCTATTAGGTTATTATATTTTGACAAAACCGACAGAGGCTATCAAATATTTTATTTTATAGGGTTACTTTATCCGGCGGTGGTATTTTGACATTAATAAATATTTATGTCACATTAATCACCATGTCAACCTACAGAATATATACCTGCAATAATTAAATTTGCTTCCATAGCTACAAATTCAACCTTTAATGGTAATTTATAATCAGCAACAGTATTGGTCCACTTAAAGCGTTCTTATTTTTGAATTGAACGAAGATGGATTTTTTTTGAAATTTCATATTTCATATTTTCCAGAGGGTTTTTAATATACCCTCAAATTTCGGTACGCGAGTTCTGGAACAGGCTGTATATAAAAAACCAGTAGTTAGGGAACATACCGAATTGTCTAAATTTTTGTTTCTTTACGAATTTCTATAATTCGACTTTTAATCCTCGCATTGGAGGCAACTTTTCCCGCAGGGGGGACGACTTTTCCCACAGTGGGGACGACTTTTCCCAATTCTGGGATGTAACTTGTATATTTGCGAATCTAGAGGACCAATTCGTAGGTGCTTGCTCTAGACCAATACATCATGTTGCTATGCCCCTACAATCCAGTAATGTGTACTAAATTGTAGGTATAAATTCACCAACTACCAAGGAGGTCAAGACTACATACCCCATGGGGACCAATGTCTAATGTGTACGCCTTAGCTTTATTATTAATAATGTTTATAATGTTTATAATAACTTATTATAAACATTGGGTGAAAAGTCCCCATGTGTGCGACGCGAGTTTAATTTTTGAATTTTAGTGGGCACACATGTGGTTTTTCACGAATATCTCCGTCAGATTTGTTCTAATGCAAAAAGGACCTACAAAAAACATTAGTGACTTTTGAAAAAAGCACGATATTTCTTACACATAACCTTAATTGCTTTGGGTTAAAAAATAGTTATTTATAATACAAGGGCGAAAAGTTAAATTTTTCGATTGAGTAGGTTTTTAGAAGCCGAGAGCCGGCCCGAGGGACTTGACTAATAATAATAATAATAATAATAATTTATTAAATCCGTAAGAGATTATACAATCTATGGATACGTCACAAATTAGGAATAAAAATATATAAATAATATGTACTCCATGTCACAAACACAATAAAATCATTTGTTTACAATAATTAATTAATTAATTGGGTAAGCCCAGAAAATTATTTTCCCTAACTTCATCATAGTACTCTTCCAGTGTATAAGATATTCTTGAATAAAACCACTTTTTTCTAGAATATTAATATTAAAATCACCTGCTAATATAATATTTTTATGCATGCTTACCTCATTTAGAAGGCTTTCTAAATTTAATAAGAACCGTTTATTATCTGATTCTTCCTCTTTGTCTAGAACAGGCTTTAATTCTTCAGACTTTTTTTTCTTTTTTGTATGGTACATTGATATTACAGCATAATTTTCACCACCTAGTTTAAAACTTACAACACAATACTCAAAGACTTAATTTAAATTCTCTGTTTTACAACTTTTTTGACTGGAAAAGTACTACGATGATAGACTGCCACACCACCCCCACCCATGTCTGGACGGCTGAAGTTCTTGGCCAAAGTGTATCTCTTTATAGTAAAATGTTCTAATTCTTCTTGAGAAAGATGTACTTCACAAACACAGAAAATGTCAACATTGTTCTCCTGCAATAGCAACTCGCGTTCATTCACTTTTTGCCTAATACTTCGAATATTGAGAGATAGCACATTAATACTGTTTTTACTTTTAATGTCTGGTAGAAAAGGTTCTTCTATAATGGGATTTTTGACCTTTGAATCGAAAATTGCTTTGAAATTCACGTACTTTTACCTCATTGGGCCAAAAATCTGGAGTAAATATTTCGTTTTTATAGGCTTCTGGAAAAGAAATTTTAAATTTGCTGCTTGCAAATTTATTTTCCAATTTTTCTACGTAGATATCTTCGTCTTTTGTAATCGTTTTTATGTGATTTTCTATATTTTCTTTTGTTGTTCTAAGTTTAAGGTTAGAAATCAACAACGTCAAATTTTTACCGGCAGCCGACAGATTACCGAAGTTTCCAGCGTTGCCATTGTTCCCTACAATAATCACGGATTTTCTTGGTGCATGATCAGCATTAGGTTTATTAGAAGATATTTCGCCCGTTTTGCCTAGAGAACCTAGGTTTATTAATTCATTCATTTTGTCCCTTTGAATGCTTTCCAGTGATCGTCCATTCGATGATTTATTGTCCTTTTTTACGGATGTTGCATACGAGTTGTACGTCGTTATGTTAGAGCTGGCAACTTTGCTGATTTTCACAGATTTTTCCTCCCTTAGGAGATTAATAATTGAGTTTTTATCACTTATTGTTTGTTTTAGGGTGTTCATCATTGTTTTCGCGTAATTAAGTTCGATTTGTAGGTTAAGACTGCTGTTTTCTTCATTTTTAGCGTCATTTTTGTTTTCCTTGAAGCCGAATATATGTTTCTTGAGATCCTCACTTAAAACTAGGCCGTTTGGAGCACTTTTACTCAAAATAATATCGATAAGGTATTCTTTTTTTAACTTATTTAACTCCGCGCCAAGATCTGCCATGTTCTTCTTCTTCTTCTTCTTCTTGAATTTTTTCTACTACTATTAAGTAACCATATAATTTTTCAGTTTGAAACAACTCTTGATCCATTATGCGAAAATTTATTGAAAGATCAAGACAGCAAAGAAAAAGAAAATAAAGAACACACAACTGTACACTACGAAAAAGTTAAACTAACAATTGGTAAGGTGGTGAAAGACAGGATTCCTGAAAATGAAGTAAAACTGGTGAAAATTCCATTTAAACAGTCCCATTTGACCTTGAATATGTCAGATAATGCTTTTGAAACCATGGGAGACTCTGTAGCTGATACTCTTGATTCTGATAATGCTAAAATTATAACTGGGGAAAAAGCTGCTAAACTGCTAAATGAGATAGATCATGAAAAAGATCAGAAAAAAGATCATGAAAGTAATCATAAAAATAAAACTGAGACATAAATATGTATATTTATACTTTATATTTTATAATTATTTTACCTATTTATATCTATTTAATAATAAATCTATATTTTTGTTTTATATAGCTTAAAATTATTTAGTATTATTTTATTTTCTGACATTAAAAGTAAATGGAATGGACTTTTTTTGTAATAGAAAATATTTAACCATATGAAGGGGTCAGGGGAAAAACGATCAGAGTCACAAAAACTACTTTTCACAGAATAGCGAAATTAAGGTTTACAGACTCATATTGTATGATTACAGTTGCAAAGTAACGTCAATTATTGTTTCATCTCGTCACATACTTATTTCACAGCAAAATATTACCTACCAAGGTTTTTAACATTACCTTTGAGGTTCAAAGCGAAAGATGCAACAGAACTACACATATGACTTTATAAAATCGATCACAGTCCAGGACTCTGATCGTTTTTTTATGTTATAAAGCAGCCCAACAGGCTTAGTGCAGTAAGTGTGCAAAATCATAAACAAAGTCGTAGTTTTCCACATTTTTATTTAAAAAACAAAACTTAATTCTTAGTCTAAGCCCGGTAACGTAACCTTTTACTTTAAGTTTCTTCGAAACTTCCGTAATACGTCCACTTAAAGGTCTTTTCTTCGGTTTAAAAATATTGGTACTAGGGCCTTCATCCTCATTTTCCTCACTAAATTCCATATTTTTTACAAACTGCCACTCCACAAATTAAACTACCTGCTTAACGCCATTTACAATCAAAAATACGTTTCCTTAGTTACCGATGCGAAACTATGTTCTTACGCTGTATATCGTTTCTATTTAAATTCGTTACAGCGACTGTAATTGTTTTTGCTTAAAACCGACATAGTCACCTGAAAGCTTGGGTCTCGAACTACAAGATGGTGTATATAAAGAATTTTCGACAAAAATGGACTATGATCGTTTTTCCCCTGACCCCTTCATATATGGTATGTACATACAGTGATCCTGAGGGACCAACGAAGTTGCTAAACGAGGCAGAAATTATTTTTGAATGAGGTCAATTTCTTAAATGTCTACATTTAATTGTTTTTAAAATCACGACAGCACCGAATATATGCAATTGTTATGCCTACTTAACGTCAATAGACAAAAATAATAGTTATTTATGGTACTAGTGGGTAAAGTAAGATATTGCCCATGAGAAAAGGTTAATTTTCGAGAGGGCAATATCGGTTTACCCATGAGTGCCATGCAAGGTTTTATCCAATAAATAGCTTAGGAATTCATATTTTTATTAAAAATTTTAATGACATTTACAAGAAAATAATTTGACAAGTGACAGTTGGGTAAAATAAATAATTATCCACTCAATAAAGTAAAAGCCACGCGGGGGTTATTATTGAGATTATCTATTTAAAATAAAGCTGGTAATTGTCTTATTATCTGTATATATTGGATAAAACTCATTTTTTATTTTAATTTATAAATAACAATGCTAAAATGTAAAATAAAATCCTACTGGTAGTGGAAAAAAGGTAAAATAAACCACGGGAGTAAGCAGATTAAATCCCGAGGCACTTGTGACGCGATATTCTTAACTTTAAAAAATGTATATAATCTTTTTTTTTTATTCAAAAACACTCCAGCCTAAAAAGGTTTAATAATATCAATAAATAAACTTTTGCTAATTTATTTTCAATATACAAAAATAAAACAAAAATTAAAATCGTATTGGTAACAACAAAAAATATACCAATAATATTTTTATTTCCCAGTGATCGCCGATGAGTCAAATCGCTACTACAGACTTTATTTTTTTTATCTTTTTTCTCATGAGCTCAGTACCCAGGAAACCAAAAGACGTCTTTTTGACGTCAACTATTGGGCAATAACTCACCTACCTGACGTCATATTGTGACGTTTTACTGTCGTCGCAGTGACGTGTATAAGCCAGAAAAAGACTATAAAGTCATAAATCTTTAATCAATATATGGAATTTAAAACTTTTTAGTGGTAGAAAACAATATGTGGCGCCACCTATAGCCTCAGCATTAAATTGACGTCCCTGCGATGTACAATTTGGATGCAGTCAGGATTTTACCAAAAACTGACGTTTTGTCGACGTCTGATATGCGTCGTATGTATGACATCACAAATATGACCTAAAACTGACGTCGATAGTACGTCGAGGATGTCCTCTGGTTTCCTGGGTAACACTGTAGTGTAAAAAGGTTTAATGATATCGATTAATAAACTTTCGTTAATTTATCTTTTGAATTTACTTTTAAACTAAGTCTTTTTATTCAAGGCTCATTTGATATCTTTTATAGCGTTTTCTATAGCTCGCTCAGGAAACTTGTAAATTAGTCTTGAATTAAAGGAAAACTTAGTTTCGGAAAACACGCGAATAAAGCTTTTACTGAAAGTGCGTAAGATAGTGTTATATTTATTATTTTATTACTTAAAATAATCTACCTTTTATCGTATACAGGGTGATCAGTAACTGCTATGCCAAAATTTAAGAGGTGATTCTACTCCAAAAAATATGAAAAAGTTTTCTATTAGGGTTGGTCCGGAAATGAGCCCTAAGGGAGCTACGGCCCTTCGAAGATGACATATTAAATGGGGAACAAAAAAAAGCATCAATAAAATTTTAATGTTGCAGGGTGGTTCTTCACTTAAAACAGAGCAAAAAGTACTCTTCACCAAAACACCTAAATTTAATATTAAAGGAGTAATAGCCTTTTAAAAAGTAACGTTTTTGGTGGCACAGAATGTTACTTCTTTTTAATTGCATTTTATTTTAAAACGTCTACTCCTACAGTGTTACACTATGTAACATTTTTTATGTATTTTTACTCACTGAATCTATATTTTTTACCAAATATCCAAAAAAAGTACAACAAAAAAGTTTGGGGCAAAACTGTGTTATGCCTAATACATTTTTCCATCTAGGGACGCCTCTGGATAAATTCAAAAAAAAAAAATTAATACTAGTACTCATGCAAAAGCTTGTTGCTCTAGCTTAAAGGGTACCAGAGTTATTAATTAAAAACCTTATTTTTATTACAATTTTAAAGGGCTGTAGCTCTGTTATGGCTCATTTGCGGATCAACCTTTATAGGAACTTTTTTTCATATTTTTGGATGCAGAATCAAATCTCTAAATTTTGGCATGCCAGTTTATGATCACTCTGTATATCCCAGCCAGCATTTATGCTTTAAAAATGTCGTCGTCACCGTAGCCTGACCTCGCGAGGTCTGTCATGCAGCGGCCTGACAGACCGGTTATTGAAATATAGTTTTAAGTGTTTATTTACTTTAAAAATTTGTTTTTTTAAATTCAAATTTTGAAGACACGCCGATGAATGAATACCTCGATCCACCCAGTGATAATAACACAAAGTATCTAAATCTGCTGCTCGCATGACTTTGTTGACACAATTCCAGTAAAACGGACATAACGAGATTAGAAGGGAATATACATACAAGCAAAGTGTATTTGTCTCCAGTGACCTAATGTATTTCAAAGTGTTTGGCACTGGGTTTTACTTACAGGACTAACTTTGTGATCCCCAGGGATTATTCGGTGTTAAGAAAACTACTTGGTCCGGTTTATATACAAATTTATATAACATGTACTCTAGAAAGATGTACACGGAAAAAAAATTATAGCTAAGAGCGCTATAAGGCATAAACCAAGCATATTATAAAAAGTCTGACTGAGAAATCTTGTTAAAACGATAACTTAAGAACGCTTTAGGCTAGAGACTTAAAATTTAACATACAAGTGTGTTACCAAAACTTCGCGCTTGGGTTTGATTTTGGTAAAAATTGGGATAGGGCAAGGGGGACAAGTGGGAAAAAAATTAATATTGTTTCACAAACATTTGAAAATTGCTTTATAGGTTTTTTGAGGTCGCTGAAACTAAATCTGATGATAAAAATTACATTTGAGGCAAATCGAACAGGAGCAAGAGGCACAAATATGTATATATACAGATTCAGATTTTCAGATTCAGATTTCAGATTCCAAAATTACAAAAATTACCTTTATTTATAAGGATTACTTATTTTTCAAAATATAGGTACTTTTACAAAATTATTATTTTTTAATTACTATTTTACGTAATTACAAAATTGACATTTTAGAAAATCAAATTTTTAACAAAAATACTTTCTTTGCAAATTAGCCTATTTGCAGAAATGAACAGACCATATTTGCTCTGGTTGCACGTTGCGTTAAATTACTCGCCGCATGTGACACATTACGAATTTTGAATAATCCTCGCGCATGAAAGAAGCCTCATTATAGACAGCTGTGACCCGGACCGCAATTTTCAGACAAGCGTTTATGCCATGTCGTGACGCTAAAGGGACGCTGTTGCACCGCAGTTGGTCATTTATAAAAGTCCAGTAAATTAAAACAGATAAAAAAAGATACTTTATAAGATTTTTTTTAATCAACACATTAAAGAAATGTTAGAATTGGAATTATATTATTGTAAAAAAAATCAAACAAATATTTTTGTAAAAGTCAATATTGCTGTGAAGCAGTATATTTGAAATAGGATCCGAAATGCTTCGTAAGAGAGCTAAGCCCTTTTAAAAGTGGCTAAAAATTGCGGTTTCAAGATTTAAAAAAAGTTTTATTAAAAAAACCCTTATCCAATCTAAACGTGAGGTTGTGGTGTTACCTTGCTTTTCTGTCTCACTTTCCACGTTTTCTATCTCACTTAAAGCGGGTCGTTTAGCAGGTTGCCAAATTTACCACTTAGTAAATTTGGCAACCTGAAAACCTTGAGGTGAAAATGACAACAATGTATTTTATTTTTTGGTTTTAAAGTTGATGTTACACCCAATCACTGTTTTATTATAATAAATATAACAAATCACTTTGTTACAAGATGAAAAACTCAAGATATCCTCAAATAAATAAAAAAATAACATCTTTTAAGTTGAAAAGAACACAAAATAATGTATTGGGTCAAATTCACTACTTTAATAAAACTTTATTAATTACAAAAACACATTATAAATCAACCTTAATAAACACACATAATTAACACCAGAGTTAACACTTAGTTAAAATTGTTTACCAGCCAGTGGCGTACTAATTTTAGGAGTGTTTTGTTTAAAAAAAATCTGCTTTTAAACCATTGCCTATATTTTTTGCTTTAGTTTGGGAAAATTAAACGCTAATATGGACTTACGTGTTTTTTTTAATGACCCTATTTCTAAATAACCCTGTATAATAATAATAATAATATACATTGTATATGCATATGGTAAACGCCTTCAGCATCTATCAATTTATTCTAGAAAACTAAATCTTCTCCCAAAATTTATTCTTTATACCTGTTCGGGGATTTGGTCCTTCTGTTCATTAAACAACCCGAACCTTCCTTTTCTTTACTAAAAAAGAGCTTATACAATAAAATCATTCAAGTTTGCGTACTAAGCTGGCTCGAAAAAAAAAACTTGAAAGAGTTTTGCCTAATAATAAGCTAGACAAGTTGCAATTAAACTTGGCGCATTATCTATCTGAGTAACAAATTGGATCAAGGAAGCTATGATTAGTGGTGTAAAAATGACTTTTAGTGATATTTTTATTACGCATTGTGCTTTTGATAATTTTTGACATTTAGATTAAAATAACTGTCATGTTACGTTTTACAAATAATTATAAAAAGTTTTTAAAAAGTGGAAATTTGTTAAAAGTTATAATAAAAGTAAGTTTTTTTTATTTATAATATGCTATTGAAATGAAATTTTACCCTACCTGAGCTTAAATTATGTTTTTTAAATAAAATTATGAACAGTATTTTGTTCACTCGCCAAAAAAACATTTTCACATCGTTTACTGTGAAACCCTTATTGAGCACTGTATTATATTGCTTAATGTTTACAAAACATTTGTAGATTAATATTTTAGTTTAGGATTTTTCTTGTAATTTCTTCTTGCTTTTTAATAATATTTTGTATTTTTTTTAAACGTCAAAATAATGTTTGTATTGACAATGAGTTTGAAAGTTGATAGCAACCTTACATAGGGAATTTAATTTATTTTACCAACCATACAACAAAAAACAAATAAACATCAACTCAGATAAATTCTGCGCGGAGTTTACTTTAAATTACTATAACTCTTAAACCTATATACAGGGTGTTCCAGGTATTCGATCAATAATTTTGGAAGGTTATTCTAGGTACAATAATATGAAAAAAAGTTAATATAAAGGTTGGTCCGGAAATGGACCCTAAGGGAGCTACAACCATTCTAAGGGACCCGAAATCTTGTGGTTTTGTCATTGAAAATTATTTAGGAATTATGCTATTTTAAAGTAGTCGTACAAAAATACTGCTGCCAACAAAATAATGCTTTGCCCTTTATGTCTAGGTTCATTAAAACTAAAAACCAAAAAAAAATTAAAAAGTTTCAAAAAAGAAAGAAAAAAAAATATTTTGAAAAAAATTATTTTATCAAAATAAGTGTCGACCAAGACTTTTTTTCTTACCAGCTTATTGTCTACGTGAAAACTTTTTTAAGAACTTATCGCCCTGGCTTTATATGCTTGTTGAATTGATTACATGGGCTAGCAGTTTTTCGGTGACATGGCCGAATCTAAAAGGCAGTTAGTTAGCTGTCATTATTTCATTATACGTGTTCGTACTCCATTTACAAAATATATATTTATTTTTAGCCTCTAATTATTATCACCTGTGCCCAGCTGAGGTGTGTAGTGGCTATTCCGGTATTTCTGCAAACTAGATATTTTTCCTCTACCGGGTGTTTTTCAAAGGGGCCTATAAATTTTTTATTCCTAGTGATATAATATTAAAAGAAATTACAGCGTATCTATAGGACCATATTTGGAATTATATCATCTAACCTATTTTTTGCGCTTTAAGTTTAACCAGAAACGACCCCTACTTTTGATTTTTAAATAAAACACCCTATACATTTTTATATATTTAGACTCTCCATTAAATATATTAACTTTTTGTCAAATTTTGACAGCTTTTATCATTTTTTAAACAAAATTTTGTTTTTTATCTAGAAGGCAGCTACATCTATTTATTTTGGATCAAACATTACACGAAAACTAAACTTGGAAAACACATTTTTTGCTTTATTACGTTTATGGCTCATAGATATTATTGAAAAGATTATTTTTTGCTCAAGGGTACCAAAAAGTTAATAATTATTTTCATTATCTCTTTAAAATATAACTTTCTAAAATAATATACGCTAGGTGCACGGGCCTGGCTCTTCTTCCTTTTATGATGCCGCAAAACAAGCATAGGCGTGTAAGCGTATTTTTATTTTTACAAATTTATTTTATAATGAAAATAAATATTTGTAAAAAGAAAAAAAAATCTTTAGTAATATCGATGAGCCATAGACATAATTAAGCAAAAATTCAAGTAAAAGCAAAATATGAATTTTTCCAAGTTTAGTGCTTGAGTAAGATTAAAAGTAAACTAGTTTTTTAATAAATCGTATTTTCTACTAATATTTGATCCAAAATGAATGTACTTAATGACCAGATAAAAAAATCTTAAACAAAACTTTATTTAAAAAACAACAAAAGCTGTCAAAATTTGACAAAAACCTGGGACAATACAAAGAATTTAATGGAGAATCCAAATATGTAAAAATATATGGGGTGTTTCATAGAAAAATCAAGAGTAGGGGTTGTTTCCGGTTAAACCAGAAGTGAAAAAAAAAATGGTAATATAATTTAAAATATAGACACCCACATACTTTTACAACTAGGAATAAAAAAGTTATAGGGGTGAGCCACCTTTAAAAAACACCCGGTATAAACCAGAAATTAATAGTTATAGGGCGGTAAAAAGGGATTTATTATTTTACAGGTCAACTGTTATACAGTGCGGTCCAAAAGTCACCCCCCCTCTTAACTTTTGAACGAGTTAAGATATCGATTTAAAATTTAGAACTCTTAAATAAGACAACTTAAACTATCTTTAAGCATATATTTTATACTTTTATCTCTTAAAATGTGAGCAGGGGGGCATGGGGGAAATTTTTTTAAATGGAAAGGGGGGTCGTGTGATACATCATTTTAAAGCCTTTAAAATCTATATAACCATATATTTTTAAAAATTTTAAACATGTTTTTTAAGGTTTTGATTTTTCAGTTTTTTGTGCTAAAAAAATAAATTTTTAAGTTTTTTTTTTGTTAATTTTTATTTATGTCAACTAAAATTAGTTTAGAAGTATAATTTACTTTTTTCCATTATGAAATTAGGCATTTTTAAAAAATTATTTGGATTTTTTAGAGAAATTTTGACAAAAATAGCCATTTTCAACCCTATTTTAAACCCAAAAAAAAAGGTTTAAAAAAAATAAAAAATATACAGTTAAATGGAGAATTTTATAAGCTTTAAAATGATGTATCATACGACCCACCTTTCCATTTAAAAAAATGTCGCCCCATGCCCCCCTACCCACATTTTAAGAGCTAAAAGTATCAAATATATGCTTAAAGATAGTTTAAGTTGTCTTATTTAAGAGTTCTAAATTTGAAGTCGATATCTAAACCCGTTCAAAAGTTAAGAGGAGAGGGGGGTGGTGACTTTTGGACCGCTCTGTATGTTATTCATGCATTACTCGGAGGTTCTTGCTTTGCCTTATCTCAATCAGTCAAATATTTGTTCTCTTTTCTCTGCTTAGTATTAAATAAATTTATAGTATTTATTTTAATTTTATAATGTCACATTTTGTGACTTGGTTTATAAAGATTAGTTTGTTACAGTAGACCATACCGTTAACTGATTAAAATAAAATATAACAATTATTTTATAACGCACGTTATGGTTATACGTTAATCCTTACTTCGTTGTACAAATAACACTACATGCGCCATACGTGGAGCCAGAGACAACAGTAATTGATATACTGCACGTAACTATATTGCGTTATTCTGTATTGAAATGTTAGTATTATCAACTAAATATTAGCGTACACTGAAAAAACGATCAATAGTTAAATAAGTATCAAAATATTTATTCGTTAAAAATTTTTGTGTCATCGAAAACGTTACAACGACTCCAACATGCGCTAAATACCTCTATCTTATCTTTACAAAAACTTAAAGATGAATTATGGTAGTAACATATTACTATTAATAGGTTTGCAGTGTTAAAAGTGAAACCCTGGAAAATTATTTTTTTGAAAGTTATTTTCCCCAATTGTTAAAATAAAATTTCTGTTGCAAAACTATTTAAATTGCAATAGTATTTTTGACGTAGAGTTCTAATATATTTTCGAAATTAAGCTTTTTTAGTGTGCTACTAAAATCGTAGTTAAAGAATTTAAAAATTTAGTTACCAGTAACATCAAAACCATATAAGAAATACACTATAAGAGAAAGTCAAATACGTGACCGTGAAAAGTATTCAGGACCCGAACCTGTATTTTGGCTTCTAGGTACGACTGAGCGATGGCGCCAGCTGTATATGAACTTGATTGTTTAGTGGGAGTGGGGTGAGGGGTGGTATATCTGTCAAAACAATTGAAATTTTACTCGTGAATTGCAATTTATTGTGCTTTTATACCGAACTTTTATTGTGATGTCTAATACAAAATGTGTATTGTACCGTTTTGCAAGGATCAGTTAAGTAAACGTCACCGTTTTCCTAATGATGCAAACTTATTTAATGTGTGGGTCAAAAACATTAATAGTGCCAAGTTAAATAAAATGACTAAAGGCAGGGACTGACCCTGTCTTGAAAAGCTTCTTAATATTTTGACTGAGCTATTTAGGGCAGGGACAGCCCCTACACAAAAAAACTTATTGATTTGACTAAGCTGTTTAGGGCTGGGACAAATGCCCTAAAAAGCTTCTTACCATTTTTACTGATATGTTTAGGGCAGGGATGGCCCCTATCGAAAAGAGCTTATCAGTTTGACTGAGCTAGCCTTAAACAGCTGTTTAGGGCTGGGATAGCCCCTGGCCAGAGAAGCTTATCGGTTTAACTGATTCATATTGTTTATCTGTTAAATGTAGGAATACTAATTATAAAAACTTTGCAAATGTGCTCTGCCCTTAGGCAGTATATTGTGTATGACACTCAATTATATATGAAGGCAAATGTTTACTCATATATATTTATTTATAATAAAAAGTTAACTGTTAAAAGTACGACATAATTTTTTTAATTTCCTATTTACGTTTAAAATAAAATATATAAAAATCAAAGCCAAGTGTTTTTTTTTAATTATATAGGTTTATTTAGCAAAAGATAAAATTTCATATTTTTAAAGTTTAACAAATTTTACATTTAATTAAAATTTAGATTCATATATTGTTATTTTTAATTAATGTGCGGGTTAGCTAACCCACTTGTTAGACTTTAAAAATTTGTTTTATCTTTTGGTGAATAAACTTTTAAATAAAAATACAGAGCTTTTCCCCATTTTTACAAAATTGATTTGGGAAAGCAATAGTAATCTTTATTACCGACTTCCGTAGGTTATCTGTATTATCGGCTGTCGTTGACCGTGAATTTAGTGAATTTTAAAAAACAACCGCTAATGGCGGTACAATAGTTTTCTATCTCTATCATTTGACTTTCTCTTATAGTGTATTTCTTATATGATCAAAACATGTGGTCAACGCTACCACTGCATCCACTAAAGTACATCAGAAAAATTAAACTTTAATTGTAAAATCAATTTCAAAAGTTATATCGGTTTCAAATGTATTAATATTTTTAAAATAGTCACAAATTACACATAAAAATGTCGATGCTGAATGAAAAATTGCCGAGACATATGTTTCCTGTTCACGAATAAAAAAGAAGTCGTAAGTGCGGTGGAACCGTACATATTTCAGTTTATTTGCTTAGTTACCAAGGAAAGTGTTTCTCGCAGAACTCTATACTTAACTCAAGGACCACTGTGTGTAGTCTCATCATTCTTTAATACGTTTTTTTAAGTCTTCCCGTGAGGACTTAATCCGCAGCCTCTTATCACCGAGACCTTTGTGGCAGCGCTTTAGTCGGTGCAAAGTTGCGATTTTCCCTAATACATTTTTTTTCAGGAAAAACCTCTAAACTTGAACAGTCATCACATTTCTCGGTTACTTTCATTAAAATATATTGTCGTTTGTACTCTAATATAGTCTAACCCAAGTAGTTTCGGGTGGAAAGGTCAAGCCTGGCAATTAGATTCTTTGGTCATTTTTGCCTTTTCCTGGTAATTCTATTTTCTGCTCTAGCAAGAATTTTTCTTATACCTCAGAGAACGACAGTTTCACGAGGAATCTGAAACCCGATTGTCCGTATTTTTAGACTAATTTGGCGATATTTGAACCTTTCCTTTGTTTGGTTGCCTTTATAAGTTGCCTTGATAGTTGATATGCTATAGGAAAGTCGCTTTAAGGATCTTTATTTGCTGCCTTAAATACTGTGTGCTGTAGTGAAGGTAGCACACAGTATTTAAGGCAGCAGTCGATATTAATATTACCGCAATATTTTGCGGGGATCCACGCAATCATTATTGTGGTTTATAGCCGCACACATACAATTAAGGGCCAATCCACAGGCTCTTATGCGAGCCTAACATTAACGTTATAAGCCAGCGCACAAGATACATGACGGCACATCAAACCAATCACGGCATCAAATGCATATGTATTATGCTAGTTATGCGAGTCTGGCTAGGCCTTAAACCACTAGAAAGAATTTTTTTTTGCATACGCACACTGGATACGCGTGAAATCAGGTGTACGCTTCTTGTTATTTAATTCGTGTTTATCGCGAGCATTCCAAAACAAGATTATTTTTATAGTAATAATAGTAATATAATAATAAATAAATTTATTGCATTTGAAGAAACAATGTTCTTATTGATCCTTTTTATAATGGTTTACCTGTAGTTATTATTGTACTGTTATTTATTAAGCGGTGGATCTTCTAGATGGTCTAACTCAAACTGAATAGATAAAAAAAATTTGCAGTATACCTAGCCTAGTTAGTTTTAGTCACCTTTAGGTATTTAAACTAGGGTATACTCTAATTAGGCATCCTATTTAAAATATTTAACCTATCCAAACCAAATCTATACTTGACTAGAGTTACTACCTAGCGGTATAATCCAGAAACTGCACTAAAACCGATGCTTGATAGAGTGACTGTAAACCTAGGTTTTATTTTGTATGGAAGTTAAGTCAATCACGAAGTAAAAGCACTTCGATAGAGTGCAAAAGTTCACCAAATTGTTGTCGAGTTTATACCGGTATGTTTTCCTCTGTGTCCTTTTCTAAAATATATTTGTCCTTTAAATTGGGTGGTAATTTAACCTGCTGAATAAAATCTCAGATAAAAGAAGGATAGATAGTCCAGTAATTAGGGTGGGTCGATTTTAACTTTTTTTTGTTTCAAAAGGTCTTTAGTGCGTTGGAAAATGTTTTGCAATGTTCCTTATGTATGCAAAAATTATATTTTTAATTTGCTAATATATTTAGAGTCACGTCACGCCTCCAAATCTCGCCAAATTTAATTTTTGCTAGTAGTAAAGCAGCTTAATTTGCACAAAATATTAACAATATAAAATACATAACAAACAATCTTTAACAATAATGTAATAAAATATTTAAATGAAAGTGTCAGTTTTTTGGCGACTGTAACGTGAGTTACCATGGATTTACCCACAATGAAAATAACATGAAAAAAAAACTCCCCATTGGACAGTAATTTAGGCCAATTTAAAGTCTCCTAAAGTATTAATATCTAGTTAAACCAAGTTATAGCATAAACAAATATATATATTCATCTTATTAGGTAGGTTCTCAGAATTTATGTAATGTAATTTCCTAAAATATTTCAATTGTCAGCGTTAGCTAACCTAAAAAAAATACCTCACTAGATATTCATAAGCAAATGAAAAATTTAGGAGGTTAGTAATGATAATTTTTCCATGTTTTATTTTTTTTTGTGTGATATGAAGAGAAAATTTTTATGAGATACATTCACATGTAATTTATTATGCCAGTTTTATATATTTTTTTGAAATAAATTTTATTTAACCTTTGCTATTTCGTTATTTTAGGATAAACAAACTCAACAGTAAAATTTGAAATCAAGCAAAAAAAATTAATATTTTTAATAATTATAATGAATGAAAAGTGATTAAACAGCATTGCCAACTTAGATAATTACAATTGGCTAATTAGCTAATGATCTAATTATATTCAGACCAATGCCTAATATTTTAACTCATCACATGATTTTTATTTTATAAATGATATTATTTCGAGAACATAAGCCAGAAGCTTATTCGGGGCTCTCCATGACTGTATCAAATGCTAAAATAAATAAATAATAAATAATAAATAATAAATAATAAAAATAATAATAATAAATAAATAAATCCCTAGTATATTATTAGGCTGCTGCAAGAATTAAGCTCTAAGTAATGAATGGAAATTTAATAGACATTTTGTCAAATAAAAAAAAATAGCCCCATAGAAGATTTAATTTTTGGTCATAAATTGTTAGTTTTATCATGAATAAGTAGAATATGAAAAAAAGTGAGTTTGTTTAAAGTCGAGGTTAAACCGTCGAGCCACACACCGTGATATATCAGCATTCCTGTTGGGTGGTTCCAACATCTACCAGCAGTCGTAGTTACAAAACCGATGTTATTATTTGTAGGTATAAATACTACCATACCATATAAAAGGACTGGTGGTACATATTTATACCACTACCCCCACTCCATCCTGAGATATTTTTTTCATGCAGACAGACTGAAAAGTGTTATTCGTATTCAAAAATACTAGATACCTAACAAATGAGTAATCCTTTCTCACAAAAAAATACTCCTCAAAAGGGTTAAAAAGTTTTTAAATGTTGGTTTTAACAGTGTTTTGTTTTTTAAAAAATAGACCAGCCATTTTCGAGTTATTCGACATTTATTTCTTTTAAATTGACCTGACAACTTCATTCATTTTTTAAAAAAATATTAATTTCAAAGTTACTGAATAAGTCCTTTTTAAAACATTACACGCTGTATTTTATTTAATTACCTAAACTTCTAGTATAGGGATAGTTAATAATCATAATGACTTTACCAGAAAGACATTAAAAATTAGACACTGTGCATGACAGGGGGTTTTAACTAATTATTATTTTATACTAAGTACGATTTTTTTTTCAAATTAAAATAATATTTAGACTGGTAATATAAAAGAAAAAATATCGTCCTGTATAATAAAAACACTAAATGCGACAAAAGAACAATGAGCCAAATGATCAAAAAAAGAAAAAAAGAAACAAATTGTCAAAATATACATTTTGGCCGTTAAAACCAACGAGGTTTAATCCTCAAGCCTATTCTGCCGTGGCTAGCCGAAACGCAGTAAGTTAGAAAAAGTAACTCTTTTTTTGTTTATATCCCGGTAACTATTTAATTTTAACTAATATAGTTATTTATATACCAAGGGACTAAACTGGCTGTTTAAGTCCCTCTGCATGAGCATGTTTCCTGAGCGAGCGTAGCGAGCGAGGGAAGCAGAAATGCAAGGGACTAAAACAGCCACAGTTTAGTCCTGAGGTATATACACTATTTTTTGCAGGACCAAACATAATTTAGGTAGGTAGATAAAATTAAAATACAAAACCATGCGTCTAAAATCGGTTGTTTTATTTTCGTAATTTAATCAAGATACCTGCGAAAAGTCAGTTTCACGGCTATCGCGATTTCAATTTTTTTTTAATATGGTTGACACAATCGTCAAAAAAATGGACGAAAATGATAAATTTTAAGTTATGTATAAATTGTTATAACAATGTTATTTTTAAAGGTTTTCTTTGTTTATATCAAATAAATGGGTTTGAATCGCTAATTTATTACAAAACATCACCAAACCTAATTGTAATAGGGTGCTGGTCCCAATTATAGCCAAAAATATTAATTATCTAAGGCAATAATTTAGAACCACACACTATTATTTGGAGGCGTATCAAATACAAATAGCTGTATAGTTGCTATTTGGGTAGCGTGCCACCAGTAATAATATTACATAATATTATCACAATATCATATATCATATGATAACAAATGTTAATATAAGAATCTAATTACTACTTAATACTTATCTGACTTTCTTATTCCAGCGAAGACTTCTTCTTATAACACAAACTGTAGATATGCGAAAGGTAAAGAAACTTCAAATATATTTTAAATTAATTAAAATATATCTTGCCAATAAAACAAAAGGATTAAACAACAATGAAAAGAATTTAATAAAAGAAAAATGAAAAGTTAAAAACAAATAAAAAACAACAAAATATTTTAATTTGAAATGAAAAAAATTATGAATAAATAGCATCTTTACCCTTCAGATATTTCTATACGCGCGACTCTAAATTTTACTTTAAATTTTCACATATTACGTTAATTCTAAAATTTCCCTAAGACCCAACTTTACTAGACGACTACATATTTCCGAATCCCATTTTTGACCATAACTAAACACAGGCAAAGATTTCCCTTCCCAGAGATGCCGATATACCAGTCATAAAACTATTAACGAAAATATCTGAGGAGTTTTCGATCAAAATAAACTGAATTACTTTAAATTACTGAAAATGAATTTAAATTTAATTAAGCGAAATGATTAAAAAAAACTACTTCTACATATTGATTGATATTGATTTTCATGACATTGCTTCAAAGTAGAAAAAACCATTTTTACAAACAATCCCTAACTATTGCCAGTATCTAAAACAACATGATTAAAGATATTCCCATATTTATTAATTAGGAAAACAGAAATAACCAATTAATTAATCTAATAAAAATGTACACCCTTTTTATGTAAACGCCTCAATTACACAAAATGCAAGCTTCCCAAATACTAATAATATTAGCATCTGTAAAAATAAACAGCAAACCGCCCGTTAAGAACAATGCTATGTCACGTTCAATAACCATTAAAATAAAAATATAAATACTCAATATATACAGGGTGACCACTCTGTTACATAATTTTTGAACCAGTAAAGTATAATATTTTAATATTATCAAGGTTGTCGTGATTTTTATTCCCTTGGGAGAAAAACGGCAAGTTTAGTCCCGAAAATGAAAGCGTAAAATTAGGTTTTAGTCTTGGTAGTGCAAAAAATATATTTTTTAGCAAAAAGCCCGAAAGTCATCAAAATATTTAAGATTCTAAGCCAGTTTCAAAGAAACACAAAATCTGTCTAGCAAAATGCAGATTGTAATGAAATTAAATAATCCTGGGCCATTTTTAGGCATTTTTAAGCTAACTACTATTAACATATAACAAGCCGTGAAGATATGTAATACTTTGAGTTCCATAGTATACTCTTAAAAGGGAAGACCTTCACAGTGTATTACGTTTTAACCCATTAGTGCATACGATCCTATACAGGTTGTCCCAGAATGGGGGTAATCAGATCTCGTCAATGCCTTAACTTCATATAAAATTTTTGGTTACGACCCCCTTACTCTGAGATAATTGCCCCCCAAGATGAAATAGAAAAATTAATGTTTTTTTTTGGTTGTTTAAGAAAATTTATTTCGCATCGAATGATTTTAACAGAAGTTTCAAAATTTATCAGAAAAGTCAGAGGCGGACTTCCGTTATGGTTCCAATCCCCTAAAAAACTTTAGAGATGCAAATTTTAGACTTTTGATTATTTTTTTACATTCTGTGAAAAATTTTGAACAAAAAAGTACAAAATTCTATAAAATGAAGCGATCCGAGAAAAAGGCGGTAGACCGTAAAAATTCTTGACACTGTGAGTAATTTTGATCAAAAAAGTACTCTACGCAAAATTCGATAAAATAAAGCGTTTCCGAGAAAATCCAAATAAATACTTTTTATCAGTGTATTATCACAAATTTCAGCTTAATTTTTTTTTAACATACTGCAAATAGATTATGTTATTTTTAGTGTTTGGCTCATTAAATAATAGTTTTATCACTTTAACTGAAATTTTTATGTATTTATTTTATGTATTTATTTATTTATGTACAATTTACTACAGAGGCATGTGACATACTGCGATTTGGCTACACAAGGCAGTATTCTGCGTAACAAAATACATTTAAACAGAGTCCATTTAAATTAAACGTGACTTTGTTTAAATTTAAAACTGCGTGTGAGATTAAACCGGACGTCAATCTATCACTAACCGCAGCAGTGTCTACACTGATAGAACACTATCGTAATCAATAGCGTAATTAGGTTATAGAATACAACAATAAATAGTTGTATATGAGCCAACCACTATATATTGCATAGAATACAACAACAAACAAGTAAAAGCCTTCGGTATTTACAAACGTGTGGAGTTGTTCGATTTACAATACCATTTTATTTTAAATTCACATATTACAAGTATGTGCACATAAAAACTAAATATCACATGTAATTACAAGTACATGTATAGGCTTATCGTTAGGTATACTTATGCACAAGAAAATTTCAACCCAAAATGCCAAAATAGTAGAATATTAATTTTATTTTAATTCTTTTGACGTTCACTTGTTTTCTGACAGCAGATATGTAAAATCACGATTCGCTCACCGCAGTAATGAGGAAAATCTAGCACATGCGCACTGGTTTGCTTTTTTTTGTTTTGACGGATGTCTAAAGATCTCTCCACTTTATAATTAGAAACGGCAAAGTGTGAAGGACATACATACATATACAGTGGTGTCCAAAAGTCATCCCTTACCTCTTAACTTTTAAACGAATTAAGATATTAACTTTAAAATTGGAACACTTAAATAAAACATATTAATCCATATTTTGACATACCTATATTTGATATTTTTATCTTTTAATATGTGGGTGGGGAGCATAGGGGGGCTTTTTTTAATGGGGTAGTTTTATAAATATTGTTTTTGCTAAATAATTTGTTTTATAATTTTTTTTGTAAACTCCTGTTTACACCATTTAAAATTAGTTTAAAAGTATAATTTATGTTATGAAATTAATATTTTTTCAAAAGTTCTTTGATTTAAAAAATAAAATGACGAAAATTCCCATTTTTAACCTTAATTTAAACACCAAAAAAATATAGGGTTAAATAGAGAATTGTATAGACAATAAAACGAATCCTTCCCATGGGACCCTACCCACATTTTTAAAGTAAAAAAAAATAAAATATATACAGAAAAATAGTTTAAATTGTCTTATCAGGAGTTTGATCTTTTGGAATTTAATGTATCTATCTTCACTCGTTTAAAAGTTCAGAGGCGTTGGGTGAATTTTGGACCGCACCACATATAAAATCATATAATAATAATAATAATAATAATAATAATAATAATAATAATAATAATAATAATAATAATAATAATAATAATAATAATAATAATAATAATAATAATAATAATAATAATAATAATAATAATAATATACCTACATACCTCATACAAATACCTTGGCGTTCAACAGACACTTACTATAAAAGACAAGGAAATGAGAATTGCAATCAAAAACACGTTTCTAGGCAGAGTCACCAAGGTACTAAAAACTGAGCTATATGCAGGCAACAAAGTTACAGCCATAAACACCTGGGCCATACCTGTAATAGCACACACGTTTGGAATGCTTAAATGGACCCCTACAGACCTTGACGAGATTAACAGGGCCGTAAGGGTACTAATGACAAAATTTAGATCTCACCACCCGAGAGCATCTACTGCAAGGTTGTACATACCCAGATATGAAGGAGGCCAAGGGTTGCAAAACCTAAGGATCCAACATGACCAACAAGTTGACAGCCTAAGGAAATACTTCATTGCTCAAGATCAATCCTTACATAAAGCGATAGTTAAAGTTGACGAGAAGTACACTCCACTAAATCTTACCAATCGAGAACCCATTAATAGCAGTGTAACAGTAGATAAACTAAAAGAAGAATGGGCCACTAAAGTGCTACATGGAAGATTTGCTGCTGAGTTAAACAGTAGAGAAATAGACCCGTCTTTCTCCACACTCTACTTAAAGGAAGGAAGACTTATGGCTGAGACGGAGGGTTTTGCCTTAGCCATACAAGACCAGGTTATTGCTACCAGAAACTATAAAAAATATATTTTAAAAGAGAATATACCTGTAGAACATTGTAGATTGTGTAACAAAGCTCCTGAAACCATCCAACACCTAACATCAGGGTGTTCGTACTTGGCACCAAAAGACTACCTGGACCGGCATAATAAAGTTGCGGGAATCATCCACCAGGAAATCTGCAAGAAAAAAGGGCTGTTAATTAATGATACACCGTATTACAAACACTTACCTGCGTCCGTTATGGAAAATGAAAACTTCAAAGTACTGTGGGACTTCCCAATGGCAACTGACCACCCAGTGCAATTTAATAAACCAGACCTATTTGTACTTGATAAACGTAAAAAGATGGCACACATAATTGACGTTACTATTCCGCAGGATAACAACGTGGGAGAGGCAAGGAGAAAGAAGATGGAAAAATATCAAGAACTGGCAGAGGAAATAAAACATATTTATAAGTTACAAAAAGTATTTATTTATCCTATTGTGATATCTTGTAACGGACTAGTGGACAAAAACCTACCTGATATCTTAGATAGGATCGAAGTCCCTAGAAAAATAATAGCTGTTGCGCAGAGGGCGGTAATATTAGCAACGTGTAGGACAATACGGCGCGTTTTAGCCACCGACGATAACGTTGGCATGTAATGCCCCGTTAAACGTTGGAAGTAACCACCGGGGAAACCTGTGAAAAAAAAAAAAAAAAAAAAAAAAAAAAAAAAAAAAAAAAAAATAATAATAATAATACTTTATTGGTCTTCTAATCATTTACATGACATAAGATAGGTCATAATTACTCACAAATACAAATAATTAAAAAAGTTTACATATTAATTGAGTTAAAATATTGTGATTAATTCGGTAAAAATTCATTGATGTCGTAGAAAGTTTTTTCATAAAGAAACTGTTTGGGTCGGCTCTCAAATTTTCCAATGGATTTGAGTTTGGTTATTTCGTTTGGCAGATGGTTGAAAATTTTGAGGCAATTATAGTGCGGTGATCTTTCGTACAAGACTGATCGATGACGTGGAATTCTTAATTCTTCTTTGCTTCGCGTATCGTGGGTATGATTTTGATTATTGGCGTCGAAGAGGTGTAGGTTTTTGTAAGTAGGTATACTTGGCGCACTTAAGAATGTAGATACTACTCAGAGTTAGAATTTTTTTACTCTTAAAGATTGGTTTACACGATTCGCGTAGTTTTAGTCCAAATAGTAGTCGTATTATGTCCAAGTCTGTGGATTTACCCCATAGGAGTATATTATATGACATGTGTGCATATGCCAAAGTGTAATAAACATTAAGAATAACCTCTTGATTAACGGTTTGTTTGAGCTTGAGAATAGCAAAGTATGCTATTAAGTTTTTTGCAAACACGTTCTATTTGAATGTTCCATCTTAGTTTTTCATCTACGTATGATCCAAGAAACTTTGTTCAGGTTGAACTAGACACGAGAGTTATTCTTGGTATCATGTTAAAGAAATGGACGAAGACAGTTTTTTCTTTGTTGAGAATAAGTTTGTTTTTAAAACACCATTCGTTCATTTTGTTACGTCTTGTATTTTTTCTAGGAGTTCGTTTTTAGTTCTAGCAACCAAAACTGATGAGGTATAGTCTGCGAAATTAATCATACACTCAGAAAGTCTAAGATCATTGATAAATAGTAAAAATATTAATGGTGCCAGAACTGATCCTTGGGCGGCGCCGATGTCGATGTTAAATTTTTCCGATGTTTCGTTATTTATTTTTACTAATAGTTGTCTTTCAGACAGGAACTATATAATCCATTTTAGAATATTTCCTCTTATTCCTAGTTCATACAGTTTCTTCTACACAAACTTTAGATCTAGCGTATCAAACGCTCTAGAGAGATCAAAGAGTAGAGCAACAACTATAAAGCCATTATCCAAGTTTCTATAAATATAGTCAACGAACTGGGCGAAGGCAGTTTTAGTGGAGCGTTCAGGGCGAAAACCATGTTGTGAGTCAGCTAGTATTTTATATTTCTCTATAAAGTTAAGGAGCTTATTGTAGATGACGCGTTCAAATATTTTTGAAAAAATGCTCAGAAGTGAAATCGGCCTATAGTTCTCTAAATTATCCTTTTCAGCTTTTTTATGTATTGGTGTAATCGACGCTAGTTTTAATGACGAAGGAAATTTTCCACATTTAACAGAGTTATTAATTAAGGTTGCTAACGGATCTAGGATTGCTTCATGTACTTCTTTTAGGACTTTAACCGAACCATCGTCTATACCTGTAGAGTTTGTGTTTTTGAGATTTATGATTATGTTTTTTAGTTCGTTTATTGTTACTGGCTCAAAAAAGAAGGTTGACGATATTCTTTTTCCAATAGTTCATTCCTTTGATGTATTTTCTCCAAAATGTTTCTTCATTTGATTTTGTGTAGCGGTGGAGAAATGTTTACCGAAGATATTCGCGACTTATTTGGGATTTTCTATTGTTTTGTCCTCTATTTTTAATTTTATTTCTGCTCTAGGTTGGGACTTTTATAGTATTTAATACTGTAACAAATTATAATTTGTTATAATTATCAATGTAGGAACTTTTCCCTTCGTTCTTTATGTAAATTACGAAATACAATCCTAATTAATTTATCTAGCGTATTGTAACGATATTGTTAAAATAAAGTTTAAAGTAGGTATAAAGTATTAAAAGTGTAACTAAGAAATTTGAATATATTAAAATATTAGGGATTTTCGTAATTTAAAGATAAATTGTTAGTGAAGTTTAAGGGTGTGTCCATAGTTATGGGTGTGGGAGTGACAAATTATTTCTTGATTGTAATTCTTATGTCAAAGAATAAATAACATAATAGTATATTAAATGTTAAGTTACATAAGACACTTTTTTGGAGCATGCGTCCACACTGTAAAAACTGCATGTAAAATAATGTAAAAATACATGAATTTACAGAGTACGGATTCATGAATTTATGTAAAAGAATGTAAAATAATGTAAAAGAATGTAAAAGAATGTAAAAGAATGTAAAATAATGTAAAAAAATATATTTACATTGATTTACATATTTTTACATGATTTTACAATGTCGGGCTATGTTATTTTAAGACGCGCGTGCGCTTTAGACAATAACCAAGAAGGCGTCGCATCATAAGACGGACCGTTTAATATTGTTATTGTTAGAGAGATCGCGACGCATGCTGCTAGGTTAAAGTGTTAAAAGTGTAAAAAAAGGTAAATATTATTTATGTACGATATTTAAATACTTTATTTGTGGCCTAAAATTTACATTCATTATAAATTACGATATTTATCAACCAATAGATCTTTAAAGAAAGATGTAAGCAGTTTATTCTCCTATTAAGGGTGCAAATCATTTGATTTATTAAACCAAATGAACTTTACGCTACGATATTTCAAAAAAGCTTTGACACAGAGACTTGTAATTTGGAACAAACATTTTCTAAGTAGTAAATATTTTTTTTTTAAATTTCAAGTCTCTATGTCAAAAAGTCCAAACCATTCTGGACTATGTAATTTTTAGCGTTCCGGTCTATGCAAAATATTACCATTCTGGACTATGTAATTTTTATCGTTCCGGTCTATGGCAACATATTACCATTTACGGACTATGTAATTTAATGTAGTTAATTTTTACCGTGCATGTTTGGAAATTTTGCAATGGAAAACGATCCGCGAGTTGGGGAGTTTCCAATAAACGAATGCCCCAAGTGTCTTATGGAAACAGCTCTTTATAATATTTTATCTATTTGCGCGTTATATTTTGCTTAAAAAGTTCTTTAATTTAAATAATTTCAATATTACTGATTTAGAGAATTTAATGAACTGTACTATACTCCATCCAGTTATGCAAGATAGTAAGGGACGCGGCCAGTTTTACACCACAGAGCGCATAAATAGCATAATTATGCATAAATCGTAGTGTATCAAAAATTTAACAGTCGGTAATGTTTTCCTGGAGAAGGCCTATTCAAAGACATCGCAATTTTCTTGCCTAATTTTTCTTCAGCAGGCGGTAAGTTTTCGTAGAAACGCCCTTAAGTGTATCCTTTTGTTAAGTTTACTTACAAATTGCATGCATTTCTATTCAGAGTATTGTAATTTCGTATTTAAATAATCCTTTAGTATATCTTGTCTTATTATACTCCTCGTAGTTTCGCAGCATATTATTGTACGTTTACTTCAAACCCCAAAAATAAATAAATATCCAAAATAAAAAAAATGCATCAGTGTGCGTTATATACAGTTCTGAATAACTTTTAAAAGTTTTAAAAGTCCGTCCGTCCATTTGTCCGTCCGTCTACCCATATGTCATGTTTACTTATAAAATAACCAACGATTTAGAAAACGGGCTAAAAGCTTATTTTCAAATACGACGTAAATACGTAAAAATGTAAATGTAAAAACGTAAAATTGTCAATTGTACATTGCACCATTTATTTGCATGAATTGATTATTTTAGGTTTTTACGTTTTTTACGTTTTTACATCGTATTTGTAAATAAGGCTGCACAAGTGACTAACATAGGACCCATGTCACCTGGTGAAATCCATTTTGAATACTATTTTTTGAGCAAAATTTAAATTGCCATATTGGAATTGAATATATTACCAACTATAACAAAAGTCCCTTGATATTACAGAAGGCGCCACAAAAATTGTGCTATTGTCAAAATTATTAAAGTCATTTTTTACTAATTTTGTACTGTTTAAATACTATTTAAATTAGGTTATATTTATTTAAATGAAGTTGTCACATTAAACATTTATAGGTTAAGTGAATTTGACATAAAAATGCAATGTTTTATAACAAATATTTCAATAGTATATTACATAACTAGTGTGGAAAGTGACATATTAAACGCGAGTGGGAAGGAAACCTCACCTACACTTTCCAAGGAGTTATGTACACTAGTTTTCCTACGATCCCGAAAAAAAAAATTAAAATTTTCTAATTTTTTTATTAATTTTTAAGAAAGGCAAAGCACAAAATAATTATAAATACCATGCAAATTTATATATGTTGGTATGTCAAACATTAAATATGATTTTCATTTAGCTGGGTTTTATATTTAATACATATACATAGCTGTTTAATGGGTTGCCTATTTCTAAATAAATGCAAACTTGAGTTTGCTTATTAAATTAGATTTCTGTGGTTATGCTGCTATATAAGACGGTAAAATTGAATTTGATTTTCTCTAAGATAGATAGTCAACTAGCTGCTCATCATCTTTAGCACCACTACCTTTTTTATACCTAAGCCCACAGCCTGAATATAGTACCTTCAGCCAGCCATTTTGTTCTAATTCTCTTAATTGTTCTTTCACTTACACCAAACTCTAAAGCTAAATCTGTGATTTCGGCCATTTTCCAGATGAGTTACGGGATAACGCCCAATATAAACATATACATAATATAAAAAATACAAATACATAGTAATACATATAAACAAATACTCATTAAATGCGTAATTTGGTTTTATAAGACCAAGGGTAAACTGTAACTGTAAAAAAATGGCAACTGGTTGCCAAATACTGATTCGTAAAATGTTCCCTAAAGCATGAACCGATATGTAATTTTCTGTAAAATCAATGCAAATCTATGTAATTTAAGATAATTTTACATTATTGTTGTAATTTTCTGAAATTTAAATTAATTTACAAAACTTTACCGATCTTTTATATTATGTATATTAACATTAAGGTATAAAATGAGGCAAAATTTTACATTTTTTTTAATTGCAGAAAATATATTTTAGATTGTAGGAATTTAAGATATTTTTACACTATTTTACATACATTTTTTACCGTGTATAGTTAGCGCTATAGCGCACTATGAGTTAACTGTGATATCAAAAGCAATTCTAAAATCTTAAATCTTATTATTACCCTTACGTTTATTTAAGATAAAGGAATACCAACCACCAAATGTCAAAATGTATTTCCCAATTTAGTTCTATTTATCTTTAAAGGAAAGTAAACCATAAAGAGCAAGAAATGTAAACTAGATAGTTTGAATTTCAAATATACACTCTTAACACAGATTTGGCGGTTATTTTGGAATAAATTCTTGTTATAAGCTAGATAAATATATCTATATACAGGGCAGAGTTGGGCAAGGGTTACTACAAGCTTACAGTTCTATTAATTCTCATTATACTCATTGCAGCTTTACAACAGAGGTAGTATACGTTTACTTTGGACCCCGAAAAAAGATTTTTTTTTCTCCAAAATATACAATACTTATTAAAAAACGTGTTCTTCAGTGCAAAATGATTTTCAGTGTAACTACTTGGTAGTGAGAAATGGATTTTTTATTGTCAGATTTACTTTCAATAACCTCAAAAACCTCAATATACAAATTTTCACAAAAACAACCCCCGTCCCTTAGGGAGTGGAGTTAGAATTTTGTTATTATCATATTCACTTTCAGTAACCTCAAAACCCCAATATACCAATTTTCAGGATAACTACCACCCGCCCTTTAGGGGGTAAAATTAGAAAAAAAATATTATCAGATTCATATTCGGCGGCCCCAAAAACCCCTATATACCAATTTTGAAAAAAATATTTCAAAATATTTAAAAATATTTACCCCTTCACTCTCAAATGTATTTTTCCCATTTTGGTAACATACCTGTATGCCAAATTTCAAGTCTCTAGCTTAAAGATTTCTTAAATTATTGTGCCCACAAGATTTCCCGGACAGACCTTTCGACCGACCGATCAAGCGGCAATTTTTTTGCTTGAAATTGATTTAATTGACACAAAACGACAAAAAACGCATTAATATGCAAAAAAAAAATATTACAAAATTTTGAAAGTTTTCTAAATAGGGAAGCAAAATAATATATCTAAATAAAAAACTCAAAAGATTACCAAATTTTTGAGAAAACATCTTTGAAAATACCACTTAACTCGGGAAAGATCCAGCGAAAAATGCGTCAGTCTGATAAAGGGGTGTTTGGACTTTTTTTTAAGTGTTATTATCCACGCTTCTTTGACTAAAACGAACAAGTTTACTATTCATGTAGGTATGTGGTAAATGCCTCATATGTTATGAGTCGTAACTTGAAAAGCTCCGGCCCAGGACCATATCAATACAAGCGCCTTCGCCATAATTGTAAATATCAAAGAAACTGTGACGAAATATAATGCTTCGAATTCTATAGTATACACCTCCCACTTGTAAGTAGACTAAACCTAATTGTATTGCCCCTATTTTTTTTTCAAATTGATTTTTTTTTTGAAGTGAAATCTTTAGGCGCGTTGATCGATTTTTGGTAGGGGAAAATCTTATGGGTTCTCGTTCCGACATGTTAGCGTTGTGTTGTTTAGCGATTGTTGAGCGATTTTTGGTAGGGAAAAATCTTATGGGTTGGCGTTTCCGTGGTATGCATGTCGGTATACCGACAAATCCAAAGATCGGTATGAAAATAGTTAAAAAAAAATCAAAACATTGTGCAGTGAAAAAAATATGTGAAAACATAGAAAAGTTACTGTTGGCCTATTAATAAATAATTATTTCGTTCAAAGAAGTCCAATAGCGTTTAAAAGTTATTGTTCCAGTTGTAATTTAATATTAAGCTTTAATAAAAACTAATTTAAAGCTTTAAAAATTAAAAATTAGATTATTATTAACTTACCGCCTTCCGATCGGTAAGTAATTTACTTAACGATCAGCAATTTGTAAACATAACCTACTGCTGTGGTAATTAGGCTAGTAAACACGTCAAATTACCCGATCGTGCAAAAATAACTATCTCACTTAGGGAACATTAAAGTATTACGTAACTCTTCTAGGGGGAGGGGTCATTTTGGAGTGTTACGCCTATGTTAATGGTATAGGAAAATAAAGTTACGGGGGGGGGGGGTCCAAAATGATCAAAATATGCGTTACGTAATACTTGAACGTTCCCTTAATAATGTTTAAAAAACAGGGTTATAGTGAGAGATACGCATGCCCCTCATTATCACAGAGGGTTAACTTTGTGAGGAGCTTAACGTGTTAACGCAAACCCAGCACTCTAACTGCTTTAAACTACACTGTAAAAAGTAAACTGAATTTTCAGTAACAAATGGATAGGAAGTTATAACCCTATACAAATGTACTTTAATTTTTGTTCAAAACACTATAGTTCTAAAGTCACGTACTTTAATATTTAAGAACGAACATGAAATATTGCGTGTTTTTAACAAAAATTAAAGTAAAATTGTATAGGATAATAACTTCCGATTTCATATCCATTTTTAACTGAATATTCAGTTAACATTTTACAGTTTAGCTAAAAATCAATCGTCATTTAAAAAAAAATGCACCTGCCTGCTTAAGGGTTAAAACAAAATTTTTGAGATAATGTAACAAGAGATTTATTAGTATTACGCCAAAAACTCTTACACCTATTTTCAACGTAAACCTTTAACAAAGAAAGGCTTTAGATAGAAAGTCATACAAAGTCCCTTGTAATTATCTAATTAAATTTAAATATAACCTTTTTAATGGCTATTATTATTTACGTAATTTACGTGGATAGTGTTGTTTTAATAATAACGTACTATTATGAAAACGAGTTGTAATATTAAACCATTGTTCGAAAATTAAACATGTCCTGTTGTCAAAATTATATATAACATTTATTCACTGTAATTGTGTATTTTATAAATTATTTATAGCCATTAATTAAATAAACGTTAATTAGAGATATATTTAAACTTAATTTTTAATTTATATTTATAATACAGCCTGTTCCAGAACTTGCGTACAGAAATTTGAGAGTATATTAAAAAGCCTCTGGAAAATATGAAAAAAATGTCAAAAAAAAATTTCCATCTTCGTTCAATTCAAAAATAAGAACGCTTTAAGTGGACCTGTTACTGTTGCTGATGTCAAATTACCTTTAAAAGTTGAATTTGTAGCTATAGAAGCAAATTTAATTATTGCAGGTACATATTCTGTAGGTTGACATGGTGATTAATGTGACATAAATATTTATTAATGTCAAAAAATCACTGCCGGACGGAGTGACCCTATAAAAATAGAATATTTGATAGTCTCTGTCGGTTTTGTCAAAATATAATAACCTAGAAAGATTCTAAAGTTGAAAGTCTCAAACAATGCACGCGTCAACAATTAAAATGCAACCATAGTTACTAATAAGTAGGGAGAAACTAATTTGTAGGTAATTGAACATCAGCAACCGGATTGGTCAGATTAAATAGCTTTCTTTTTAATTAGTATTGAAGATGGATTTTTTTTGAAATTTTTTTCATATTTTCTAGAGGGTTTTTAATATACCCTCAAATTTCTGTACGCGAGTTCTGGAACAGGCTGTATATCACGCTTCGTCGCTATAAACTTTTAGTTCGACTTTAAAAATGGCCAGTTTTCTTATAATATGAATATCAATTTAGTACCAAAAATCAAATAATCCATCGGGCTAAACGTAACTAATGAATTTTTAGAAAATTTGCGCTCCCTTTATTTTCAGGGGTAATATCATAAGTGATTTGGTTAGGTATCGGTGGTTTTTTACATAAATTTTACGAATATTAATCCCAATGACGAAAATGCAACGACTGCTTTAGCAGGAGTTGCATTTTCCAAAAATTGGGATTAATATGAGTAAAATTTGAAAAAAAAGCACTGGTACCTAACCTAGTATCACGAATTGATAGTTAGGGAGAGAATATAATTTATATTTAATACACATACCTCTTAATTATAACGTATTAATCCACAAATAAATTATATTTTATAAATTAAAAAGCAACCAATAAGCACGATTTTAGATTAGAGAAAAGAGGGGTAAAAAAACCATCGTATGGGGTAAGGTATTTTCACTTATCAGTACAGCATACTACATATATACAAATTGTATTCTCAAGGTATTTTTTTTTGAGGTAAGATTCTTATCATAACTTTTTTATTTATAATATACATTTTAAATTGAAATAGTTATTTATGGTACTAGTGGGTAAAGTAAGATATTGGCCATGAAAAAATTAACCTGGCGTCAGCCAAGCAGGTTAATTTTCGAGAGGGCAATATCGGTTTACCCATGAGTGCCATACAAGGTTTTATCCAATAAATAGCTTAGGAATTAATATTTTTATTAGAAATTTTAATGACATTTACAAGAAAATAATTTGACATGAGACAGTTGAGTGGGTAAAATAAATAATTAAACACTCAATAAAGTAAAAGCCACGCGGGGGTAATTATTGAGTTTATCTATTTAAAATAAAGCTGGTAATTGTCTTATTATCTGTATGTATTGAATAAATATATTTTTTTCTTAATTGGAAGTACTTAAATGTTCTAAAAGTTAGTTAAATCAAAGTAGCAAGCAAAGTATGACAGTCTAAAAGCCTTTTCGTTTTGCTTACCAAAATAGCGTTTATGGTTATGATTGGTTAAAATTATCTACCAATTATCTACTACTATAAGTAGGGTGTTTTTTGTTTTGTCAGGATAGATAGCAGATAGATTTTGGTCAAAATAAAAAAAAGGGTTTAATATGTAAATAGAAATGAAATCATTATTCATTATTATTATACAAATTAAAATAAACCATTAATCATTATTATTATACAACAAGTAACACAATTCTGATGTTAGGAATAGCTGTATAGCGGGTGAGTTTCAGTCCTTGTACACCCCCTAAAATAGGATTGTTTTCAGCCCAATCAAAGCAATTTTTTTGTAGCTTACATTTCTCAACAAGAGCTACAAAATGGTGTACAATTTTTTTTTACATTTCCGGTTTCGCCGGAAAAAAGTAAATTTTATTTTTTTTAATGGTAAATTTTTTTAACATAAATTGTTTTCTGGATCCAAAACTACAAAAATATACAGGAGGTGTGATTAAAAAAAATAATTTAACTTAGTTTCCGGAGAAACAGGAAGTGCAAATAATTTTGTACCCCATTTTGTAAAAAATGTTTGTTGAAAAATTTAAGCTACAAAAAATTTGGTTTGATCGGAAAGAAAAAAATCCCATTTTAGGGGTTTTACATGGATTGAAACTCACCCGGTATATACACGGTGTATTTGAAATAGCATCGGAAATTTTAACAGATGATTCTACATCATAAAATATGACAAAAAGATCCTATAAACATATGTCTAAAAATGCGTCATAAGGAAGCTACACCCCTTTGAAAGTGGCTAAAAAAATCGGTTTTTATTTAATAACTCAGGAACCCTTTGAGATATATCAACGAGGTTTTGCACGTCAACAAATCCTACCAAGGCTTGTTTTTATGTGTTATTTTTATGTACTTATTTCAATCAGGGGTGTGCTATACGGGGGGGGGGGGGCTTATCAGTTTTTTGTCCCAAACTTTTTTCTGTGTAACTTTTTTGCAATTTTATTTTTGAAATATGATTTCTCAGGTCAAAATACATAAAAAAGGTACTCTTGTTGTAATACTGTAGGATTAACCGTTTTCGAGAAAAATTCATTTGAAGGTGAACTTCCACGGTTCGAGGACGAAAAATTAAATACTAAAAGGCCCCCCCCGTTTCGCACACCCCTGGTTTAAATAAGTACGTGAAAATTACATACAAAGATGGGCCTTATTAGGATTAATTCACGTGCAAAAGCTCGTTAATATATCTCAGAGGGTTCCTGAGTTATTAAATAAAAACCGATTTTTTTAGCCAATTTCAAAGGGGCGTAGCTCCCTTATGACGCATTTTTAGACATATGTTTATAGGAACTTTTTGTCATATTTTATCATGTAGAATCATCTGTTAAAATTTCCTATGCTATTTCAAATATTTCAGTTCAACTGCCTGTCAATCAAACGGTATTACCATTACGGCTAATACCATTACCGTTACTGTAAATACCAAAAGTATGACCTAAACTTTGGTAACTAAAACGAAAGGACTTTACTTATCACATATGCTATAAAATGGTTTTTGTTTTAACTTGAGGGATAGTCAAAAGCAATTTCGCCCATGGGTCCCAAAGGAAAGCTTAAAACTTTTTGGAATATTGTTTACTACATATTTCTGTCTACACATCTAGAATTTTTGATACCTACCCTACTTTTATAAAAATCATAAATATTTTTTTGCTACCCTTTCAGATTTTCTTCTTCATTCACGAATTATACACTAATAACACAGGTCAACAGCTGTAAAGGTGCCCAAGTTCTGTCAAGAGATTTTGGATCTACCTAATTTCTAGTTACTATCCTAAAAACTAATAGTTTTCTACTACAAGCCGTTTTCGAGATAATTGATTTCAAACTTGTTAAAATATACAAATTAATTAGAATTTTGGTATATTACATAATATTTTTGAAAATGGGTAGGGTTTTTTAAGTTGCTAAAATAGAATACGATGTTAAAAATTATATGGCTTTGACATTTTTTAAAACATTTACATTTTTTGCCGAAAATTACCGATTAAGTATTTTTAAGTTCGCCTTGTCGCTTTGAATTTGAAACATCGGATTCGGTTTTAATAGCATATTTAAAAACACATGATTCTGAAAAGTAAGGTTAAAAAGCGGTACGTGCGTTAGGCCTGTACAAATTACACAGCTAGTTTTATTTGTATGTTTTAGTAATGTTTGCTAAAGCATTTTTCACAGCGTATAATAAAGTTTAAAAGAAAATGCGATAATTATAGTTTTTCTCCATAAATCAAGTTTTAAAAATTACCAAGTCGACACTAATGGACAGGTTAGATATGGGATACAATGTTAACGTTAAGAGTCGACATTTTCAGCTTAATCAAGAAAAGATTTTCAGTGTTGGACTGGCTATGCATTTTACCGGGAAAATGCCAATATCTCCGAAACTAAGCAATATTAGACACATATTTGTATAAACTTTTTTACTAAGACAAATGATTCTATAACCCAGTATACCGGGTGTTTTTTTTAACCTAAAACTTTCAATATCTTGAATACTATGCATTTTTGAAAAAAAGATGTCGGAGAAAAGTTGTTTATTTTAATGGGGGAAACAAAATGGCATATTTATTTTTTACGGATATTTAAGTTTTTAAGGTAATTTCAAGGTCAACTTTGTTTTTTTAAATAGAAACATATATTTTTTTACTGTTGTTTAATTCTCCTCAAAAAAATAAAAATCTTTTGTAAAAACTTTTTTGTGATCGGACTTTTAGTAGCAGAGACAACAAAGCCACAAAAATTAAAAAAGTTCAATATCCGACGGACTCGAATAGTCAACTCCTATGCATTTTGAGTCGCTGAATCCGAATCTGAGGCCAGAATTCGAAAGTTAGCTCCCATCTTCAGCATAACCTCAAAAATCATATCATATCCTTGCGAAAAGTATGTTTTTTGAGGTTCTGAATAATTTTCATTCAATAAAAACGAAACTTCGGTGATTAATATAATTTTACACTATAAAATGGCTGATTTAATTTTTTTTGTTTTACTTCCGGTTTCGCCGGAAGTGGCTTGAACATGTTTTTTTTAATGGAACACCCTGTGTATTTTTACAAATTTAGATTCAGAAATATATTCTCAGAATAAGCCTGGACACTTGTCTATTTTTGACAGGCCATGTCATTTATTTATTTAAATTTCATTTTAAATCTTTAATGTTTTAATGCCAAGTTCTTCCAAATAAACTATTCATGTGTGGTATCAAAATGTTGGCAAGAAAATTCTGTCTCATTTTAACCTAATGCGCCACCCTCTTTCCATTTCAAAAAAATTCTTATGGGCCAAAGTATGATTTTCACACTTTTAAGAGCCCACCAAATTTAGAGTTTTGGGAAAAGAATCTAAATAGTATTTTTCTTAGGATACTAGTCCAAAAATTAAGCGAATAAGCACTGTATATTTAAAATAAAAAATAAATAAAAAATGACATGACTTGTCAAAAATTGACATGCTTGTTCTAAGAATGTTCTCAGATTTCTGAATTAAAATATGTAAAAATTATACCTGGTGTTCCATTAAAAAAAGTGATGGAAACGGAAAGTGAAACAAAAAAAATAAATCAGCCATTTTATAGTCAATGTAAAATTATATAAATAGCCAAAGTTTCGTTTTTATCGAACGAAAATTATTTTTTAAATTTTAGTGGTGGACATAAATAAAACTCACCGGGTATATCTCGGAAACTAAGCCTTTTTAGACGTTTATAGAAACTTTTTTTTATCAGAATGTTCCATTATATATTTTTCTTGTCAGATAATGAAACACAAATATCTCTCAATCTAAAACTATATTTAATTTTTTTTTAATGTATAGTACTTGCAATAGAAACTAATTTCGTCATGTCAAGTATCATTGTAAAGCTGAATATAGTTTTCTTGCCACAGCAACTTTAATGAGTGTGTCTGGTGTGAAAAAAAAAAACACCCAAAACATCATTCTACACTTGCTCACATTTCGTTAAAATTTTGTTAATTGTATGAGTTTACAATTTAAATTTTTTTACACATCTTATAGACACGATGTCGACACCTTATATATTTGGTTAGCTTAAACCTGATATATTTGGTTAGGTTTAACATTATTTCCATCGCCACAAACACGGCTTTTGGATTATGATTTCTGCAAAATCTTTGTGCTATAAATCTGCTGAATCAAAATCCTAGTTACTTGTTTTCCAAAGATATATCCAAAACATATAAAATACAAAAAATAAAAATAAAAAACATGCAAAAACTTTTACAGAAAAAAACTAAAAAATATTCTCCAAACTTAAAGAGTAAGTTTTTATCTTAATACAAAATTGGATCTTTCTTTATTTTAACTAACTTTTTTTTTGTACTCGGTATCAGTTGCAAAAGAATGGCTGTTTTTGAATTTATTAAAACGCTGACATTTTTTTTAATACTGTGTTGTACACAGTATTCGGCGTAAAATCAGTTATGACTCATCAACGTTGAAAATAAACACAGAAACATAGGCTTACGGAATAATTTTGCGAATTATGAGTGAAATTTTTATAGATCGAAACATTTGACGACTAATTTGTTACCCACAACAATATTAACTATACATATTAACTATACATACGTATATATATCGGTGTTTTTCAAAGAAAAAAACGACATTCGATTTTTATCTTTTAAGAATACGAAAGTTTTTAATTTTTATTTATTGATAACTTTTTTTCCCACCTTACTCATTTAAATGGAACCATTAAAAAAAATCAAGATAAAAAGAAATAAAAATGTAAATATTTAAAACCTCGCCTCAACGCTAGAGTCGATGAGGCGGATATGCGAGTACTGGAAATTCGCCGACTAGTGGTTATAAAATATTCTGTTCTAAGAAAAATAGTTATTTATGGTACTAGTGGGTAAAATAAGATAATGCGAAATTAACCTACGAGGCGTCAGCCAAGCAGGTTAATTTTCGAGAGGGCAATATCGGTTTACCCATGAGTAGGAATTGATATTTTTATTAAAAATTTTAATGACATTTACGAGAAAATAATTTGACAAGTGACAGTTGAGTGGGTAAAATAAATAATTATCCACTCAATAAAGTAAAAGCTACGCGGGGGTTATTATTGAGTTTATCTATTTAAAATAAAGCTGGTAATTGTCTTATTATCTGTATGTATTGGATAAAGTTGATTTACATGTATCCAAAAATGCTAAGTCCGACACTGTATACAATGTCAACGTTAAACGTCCACTTTTTAATCAAGAAAAGATTGTATCAGAGTTTCATGGTACAATAGGCCATATTTAAATTCTAAATAAAACTACCCAGTTGTGATAAAATAGTAATTAGTATAAATTAATTTACATAATTGTATTACTTTCTCCGAGGAAAGTCTTGCGTTAGTAAAATAAACTCAATAACCTGCCCAGTAAAAGAGGATTGTTTATTATCAAATTCACTTTCAGTAAACTTAAAAACCCCAATATACCAATTTTAACGAAAACTACCCCTGGCCCCTCAGGGGGTGGATTTAGAAAAAATGTATTTAAGATTCAGTTTTAGCACTCTCAAAAACCTCAATATATAAGTTTTCTAGAAAAGAACCCCCCGACCCTCAGGGGGTGGATTTAGATTTTTTTTTGTAATATTAGATTCACCTTCAGCAACCTCAAAAACCCAAATATACAGATTTTCACAAAAACTACCCCCCGCCCCTCAGGGGGTTTAATAGAATTTTTTTATTGCCAGATTCAGTTTCAGCAACCTCAAAAAACCCAATATACGAAAAGTCCAAAACAAACTACCCCCCACCCCTCAGGGGTAGGAGAATATTTTTTTTATCAGATTCACTTTCAGCAACCTCAAAAAGCCCAATATACCAATTTTCACAAAAACAACCCCTCGACCCTCAGGGGGTGGAGTTAGATTTTTTTCATTATCAGATTCACTTTCAGCAACCTCAAAAACCAAAATATACCAATTTTTAAGAGAACCACCCCACCCCTCAAAAACAAAAACAACCCCTCGACCCTCAGGGGGTGGAGTTAGATTTTTTTATTATCAGATTCACTTTCAGCAACCTCAAAAACCCAAATATACCAATTTTTACGAGAACCACCCCACCCCTCAGGGCGTGAAATGCAAAAAATTGTATTGTCAGATTCAGATTCGTAGACCCCAAAAACCCCTATATACCAATTTTTACGAAAATAATATAAGTATTTAAAAATATTTACCCCCTCATCCCCTCGGGGGTGAGTTTGGACTTAAAAAATATATATTATCAGATTCAATTTTAGCAACCTTAAACCCCTATATAACAATTTTCTATTTTTTATAAAAAAATGTATTTTTCACCAAAGTCGCACCCGAATGTTCACCAAAAGCAATCCCGAGAGAGAATTTTTGGTGGAACGAAATTTTACTTCCCCTTTATTACTTTTTTTAACGATTGCTTCCACAGTGTCACACTTTTATGTATTTTTACTTAAGAAATTTATATTTTTCTTAAAATTAAAAAAAAATACACATAAAAGTTTGTGGCAAAAATGTGTTAAGCTGTTTATAATCGGTTTTTATTTAATAACTCATAATCCTAATAAGGCCCATCTTTGTATGTCATTTTCACCTACTTATTTAAACCAGGGGTGTGCGAAACGGGGGGCCTTATCAGTTTATTGTCCCAAACTTTTATCTGTGCAACTTTTTTGCAATTTTATTTTTGAAATATGATTCCTCACGTCAAAATACATAAAAAAGGTACTCTTGTTGTAATACTGTAGGATTAACCGTTTTCGAGAAAAGTTCATTTGAAGTTGAAATTTCACGGTTCGAGGACGAAAAATTAAATACTAAAATGTCGAAAACCAAAACGCTATTTCAAATACACCCTGTATATTTTTGGGATTTGTAACAAAATACCTTTATTCACAATCATACAGAAAAACGTTGAAAAATCTATCATTTTTGTTTTGTTCTTTTAAAGTTATAAAAAAGCTTTTCTTTTCTAACCTAGGTTAGATATAAATTAGTTTCTAACCTATTTTGGCGGTGTTGGTTATACCTCATAGATGGTGAATTCACATTATAATAATGTGTTATTTAATATGCTTGTGAATAAAGTTCTCTTCTAACCTCATAAGAAAATTACATTTCCAACTCTCTTATTAGGTTAGAAATATACTATTTATATTATATCCAACGAACTAATAACTCTTCTCTCTAGAATAGGCATTTCATTTATAAAAACTGACAAAAACGAAGCCAACATATACATTTGTCTATCTTACTCGCACAGCTTTGTTCTAACAGAGACAACAATAACAGTTACTGGTAATTTTAATTGTTCAGGCCTGACTATACCCACTATTTGTTTACAAACAAACTTAGATGTTGGCGATACTTTATATTAACGGTATGCGTATTCTAGAGAGAATAGTTGTTAGTTCGTTGATTATACCCAAATTTTTGCTCAACCTAGCCAAATTTTGTTTATTTTTATGCTAACACATTTATATTTTGCTCAGAATTTTGTTATGGTAGGATAGGGGGACCTAAAATGTTTAAAAAGTCGTATCTTTTTAAATACCCTAGTGTTAATGTTAAAAGACAATAAACCAGTCCATATCATTTTAGGGTGCGATTCCTTTATCGATAATAAAATAAATCAATTAAATATATTTTATATATATTAAGGTCCTTTTCTAAATGATAAGTGATATACCCTCCCATTCTAACTCTTTATCGCATGATAAATGGTATTTAATGGGTTTTTGGGTTATTTATAGAATAAATGAAAATTAAAACAGGTCGGGGAGATATTTTATGCTTCGCATTTCATAGTATACTATTCAGAGTAGGTAGGTACATTTAAAAATATTAACCCCCTTACCCCCGCTGCGGTGAGGGGGTAAGAGGGTAAATATTGGTATGCCAAATTTTAAAGCGTTCTTAAGTTATCGTGCTTACAAGATTTCCCCGACAGAACGACCGAAAGATTGACCGACCCATCGACATACAATTTTTTTTTGCTCGAAATTGATTTATATCGACATAAAACGTCATAAAACTTAAAAATTCGCAACAATTTTTTTTTTGTATGAATGCATACAAGGCTTCCCCGAAAATTTGAAAATTTTCAAAATGGGAAAGCAAAATTATTTAACCCACCATAACTTATTTGTTTTCGGGGAAATTATTTTTAAAAACAATATCCCTATTAATAGGAATCTTCGTCTCATAGAACCTGATTTTCCTAAAAATGTTGAGGCAATTGGATAATTTGTTCTTGAGTTATCTCCACATTAAACGTGACATCGGACAAATGGAAGGAAGGATGGACCGACAGATGGATATTTATAAATTTTCTTCTTTTTTTCATAAAACACTTTTTTATCCAAGAGTTCCTTGTCTAGGAAATTTGAAACTACCGTATTATACTTTTCTAGCGTTTACGAGCTGTGAATAGTATAAAAATAACGTTTATTGTGAAAAACATCCCGCACCTAGTGAAATAATAAATGTATTATAAAATAAAGTAAAAATGTGTTGATTAGTTTTAGTTACTAAAGTTTTGGTTTTTTATATCCACAAGTGTTACATAAATCTGACATAATCAGCCACAATTCCATAAAAGTCTTCCATTCCTCATTTTATAATATTATATACCGGGTGAGTTTTATTTAGGTCCACCCCTAAAATTAATATTAATTTTAATTCGATAAAAACGAAACTTTGTTGATTTATATAATTTTACATTGGCTATAAAATGGCGGATTATTTTTTTTTTTGTTTCACTTTCGGTTTCCCCGGAAATGACCTCAACTTTAGATTTTTAAATAGAACACCCTATACATTTTTACTCATTTTGATTCAAAATTAAATTTTGAGTACAATCATGTATCATTTGTCAATTTTTAACAGAACCTTTCATTTTTTATTTTGATTTTAATTTTAAATCTAGTTAGCTTTGAAATATTCAAAATTATTATATGGCTTAGTATTTTTTTAGCATAAATATGATACAATGTATTATTTAATTAATAAGCCCGTATTACCATTAAATCACATATTTTTAGCTTAAAAGCCTGATAGTAATATCAATATATTTTAATAAAAATTTATGGACAAAAAATTCTTATTAAAGTTCTTAAAAAAAAAACTGTCAAAAATTGACAAATGATATATTGTTGTATTCAAAATTTAATTCTGAATTAAAATATGTAAAAATATACAGGGTGTTCCATTTAAAAATTAAAAGTTGAGGTCATTTCCGGCGAAAACGAGAGCGCAGCAAAAAAAAATAAACAAAAAAGCCCTTTTATAGCCAATGTAAAATTATATAAATCACCGAAGTTTCACTTTTATCAAATAATAATTAATCTTAATGTTAGGGTTTGACATAAATAAAACTCACCCGGTATAAATATATTTATAACAGGTAGATTTTCCGAGAAAAGGTAACTATGTGGTCATGCAAAATGCATAAATATAAATCTGTGTCAAATTTCAACTTAATAAAAAAAAATTTGAAATTAAAAAAATATTTTCTTTTTTTCTTTTAGTTTTTAAATGTAATGGAAGGGGGTCAATGTTATTGCTTTGAGCTAAAGGCACAATTTCTTGTTTGCAATTAAAAACAAGATACTTTCTTTTTTTTTCAAATGACGTGTATTCTGCACAATATGGTTTACCGGGCATATTTATTAAAAAAAAAAACGTTTAAAAAAATATTATTTTTATTTTTTTTCCACACTGATCTAAAAATAGTACAACCAAACGTTGTTGTATCAAGTTTGAGGTATATAATAACAATTTTACGATTATTCTAAAACATTATAACGTCGGCTTACAACTAAAAGGCACTAAGTCACTTTTTTGCAAAAATGGGATTTTAATAGCACTGTAGTTAATTTTTGATGATCTATGTATAGGTAAACCGAACTAACTTCTAGGTGGACTGCCAAGGGAGTTACCCCCTATACAAAACGCACCAATTTAATTTTGATTAAAATTTTATCTGGCAATAGGCACTAAGTCATTTAGTGCACTTAGTGCACTTTACTTGTAGATTATTTCAAATGTTTCTGCACTAAACGACTTTCTAAAAAGAGTTAATTTATAAAACTACGATTGCTTGAATCATTTATATGATACAATATCGCGTTATTTATTGTACTGACAAACGCATTCAAATTTTAACTGACAGATTATTTTAATTTTGCTTTAAAATCCTTGATTACTACATAAATAACAAGAATATAAGAAAAAAACTAAAGTTCGCGGCAAGTTCGGAAAACAGCCCTTAGAATTGCACCGTGAAGTGTTTTATCATTAATAATGATTCATAATAATTATTGACTTTAGGAGATGCTTCTTTGCCGGCCTCTGAAAACTGTCTTACTTTTGGCATAGTAAGCAGTTTCATATAATTAATACTAATATTAAAGTCCAAAATGGAAACTTACTTTAAACAATCAAAAAGTCCAAACCCTTCTTTTAAAAATCTAATTTTTGAAAAGTACATACCTTTTCAAACATCTTAAGATCTTGTTTTCTACTTTATAGTTATACGTTTATATTAATAGAAGGGTTTTAATTTTAAATAGTTGATTTTTATGTTATTTTATTGACTTAGTGCTCTTTACTTGTAAGCCGACGTCGTGGGCCTACAAGTAAAAGGCACTAAGTCCGTGTCTTTTTTCAAATTTAGTTGAATTAAACTACTTCAATTTTTCTTTATTTAACTGCAAATGGGACATCATTATGTCCAAACATGTCACTGCAATTTGAGGTAGTTTTTTTCCAAAAACAATTATTACAAAAATTAAAAAACGACAATGAAAGTTAAATTTGTCAATATCTCAAAACCATGTTTTTGGACTTAGTGCTCTTTACTTGTAAGCCGACGATAACGTTATATTGAATACACTATTAAAATTGTAGATTCATATTATTTAATAATACAACAACGTTGTTGTAGTTTTTTGAGAAAGGATGATCAATAAAGGTGGCTACAATCAGCTGAATCTAATCAAAGTTTTACCAAAATATTGAAAGTAGCCAGTTTGCGCTAAAATTTGTATGTGCATAAGTATACTCAACGATAAGCATGTACATGTAATTACATATGATATGTAATTTCTATGTGCAAATAAATATTTAAAATACATTACACCAAATTTTGAAAAGCAGTAGAGAGCCGACGCACCCCAGGTTCAGCTAGCCAGCCGCACACGGACGGGTCAGATGAATTGCCTGCATTTTAAAGCGAGGATCGTGACGTAGTAAGGAGCTACGATCCGACCCTGCGGAATTGCAAGCCCCGCCCAGTTTGCTCTCTGCGCGATAAAGAAAAACCTCATCGCTTAGCAGTTCGTCGTTGTAGATCAAACAACTGCACTCATTTGTAAATACTGAACACGTTTATTTTTTTGTTGTTGTATTCTATGCAATGCCTGGATCGCTCAGTTTTTAACAAACCGCTCTTTCCGAGTTAAAGTTGGCAACTGCTTTTCTAGATTTTACTCTGTAGACAGTGGCGTGCCCCAGGGGTCGGTATTAGGCCCCCTATTGTTTATAATATTTACTGCCGATTTGCCTCGTCTTCTCCACTGCATTAGTTCTTTTTTTGCTGATGACTCAAAACTTTTTGGGAATCCATTTCTAGAGCATCACCTACTTCAACAAGATATCAATACCATTCTAAGGTGGAGTGAAATATGGCTTATTCCTTTAAATATCGGTAAATGCGTTGTGCTGCACCTGGGTAAAAACAATCCTCGGATGGACTATGTTTGAGATAATGGTAACCTAACAAAAGTGGAAAAACATACTGATCTTGGAGTTATAGTAACAAGCGACTTAACATGGTCTGAACACATAAACTTAGTGTGTAGTAAATCTAGAAAAACTATATTTCTATTTAAAAAGGCGTTTTGTAGACCCTATGTTCAAACAGCAGCCTGCTTGTATAAAACTTATATACGCCCTATATTGGAATTCGGATTCTCAGTATGGTACCCTAACTTGGTGCGTGATATTAATTTATTATAAAATGTTCAACGAAGTGCTACGAGATTACCATACGGAAGAACTCGACCATCGTACGAAAACCGCCTCATTTTATTTGGTCTACCCAGTGTTATGGACAGGTTGGAAAGAGGTTCCATTATAATGACATATAGAATACTACATAATACATTTTCCATTGATCTGCGATCACTTTTTTCATTAAACAACGATGGACGCCTTAGAGGACACAGCCTAAAGCTAAAATATGAAATATACAGGACTGCCCACAGAAGAACATTTTTAAGTAGCAGAGTATTTACGACTTGGAACTCATGATGTTGTGCTTGCGCCAACTATAAACACTTTTAAAAACCAGTTGGATAGACTTATTTAATACTTTTTACATAATTTTTTTTTTAACTTGAGTAAATAGGTTTTTAACCTCAACTCTTTTTTTTTATAATAATAAAAATAATAATAATAATAATAATAGTGGTTGGCGCATATACAACTATTTATTGTTGTATATGATAACCTAATTAAGTTATTAATTAGTCTATTGTTCTATTAGTGCAATTTTCAAGAGAACGACTTTTTTTTAATGAAATGCATATGTAATTTTGTTGTTGTATTTTTCACGACATAGGGGGCTCAAAATTCCTAAAAATTAGTGTTTTTGAAATACCCTAGTGCACAATGGCTCTTAGTCCTTTAATAAAAGTTATTTGTTTTCTATGGTAACGAAGTAAAACTTGCATTTGTGGAAAATGATTAGTTATTCTACTTTGTTAACACCTGCATTAAAACTAATTAAAAGTAATTTAACTTTCCGTATTTTCTCTAAAAAGTATGGATTCTTTGGTTCCGGTTATTTCTAAAGATGATTTGTAATAAACTTTAAGTTGTTTTTAAACATTCAAGGCGAAGTTAATAATAAATTGTACACTAAGTATTGGTTATCGTACACTGATAGAACACTTTAATCTAATTATTAGCATAATTAGATTATACAACAATAAATAACATACAGTGCGATTATAAAGTGCAGAACAGTTTGAAAAGAAAATACTCTTCGTTTGAAGCCACGCCTCTGTTAGAGTTGTGCGCGACAAGCCCATGTGATTGCTATGTACAACAGCTCGGTGGCCAGTAAAACGAACACAGCTTTCTTGCATTTTACTCATCGCTAATGCCAGTTTTGCATTAAAAAGACGTATTCGGCACTTTATAATCCCACGGTATACAACTATAGTTTCAGTCCTCTAAAAACCTTAAGTTTAGAGTTTGGTTTTGATCTGACGGACCAAAAGACTGACAAACCAACGGACGGACCCAAGGACGGACGGGAATCAAAAATTAAATACATCAAAATCTGGAAAACTTTTATTTTGCTAATACTTCTATCGCTCGAAAGTAAAAATAGGAGGTGTACCAATGGTACACGGTATTGTTAACCCGGTATAGTAAATTTTACCACTAATTCGTTTTTAGTTAATAGCATAATTATGTAATTCCTGTAATTCCCAGTATCAATACGTTTGCAATTAGTAATTGCGGTAATTTCAGTTCCAACCACAAAATCAGATACTTGACACTGAAAATATTATTTTAAAGCTACTGGCCAATTATAATATTTATAATTTTTTTAAACGGAAAATTAGTTTTTGACATCTGTCAAAATTGAAACCAGTATTTAAATTATACTTGGTTACTATTGATTTTTTTACAGGTTAAATTATAACAATAAAACATATATAAGTTTTTCTTCTACTACCAAATAAGTGCTAGCTTAATATAATAATAATTTTTTTAAAAGGAAAATTAGTTTTTGACATCTGTCAAAATTGAAACCAGTATTTAAATTATACTTGGTTACTATATATACTAAATTATAACAATAAAACATGTATAAGTTTTTTTTTCTACTACCAAATACGTGCTAGCTTACATATTATCTACCGTTGTCAAGGCTTGTTTACCTTGGCAACCAATAAAATTTATTTATTATTAACCGTTGTTAAGCACTGTTTATTGACGACGGTCAATGTTAATAAAATTAAGACAACTACTAACTTAAGACATATGTCAAACTGACAGTTATGTCAAAATATTTTTTAAACTATATTTTTACCTAATATTTGGAGTTACTAGCTTTAGGTAGTAGAAAAAATATTATATGCACTACGTATGCAAACTGTCTTAAGTGTTCTCGACTGATTTTGATCTGACGGACCAAAAGACTGACAAATCAACGGACGGACCCAAGGACGGACGGGAATCAAAAATTAAATACATCAAAATCTGGAAAACTTTTATTTTGCCAATACTTCTATCGCTCGAAAGTAAAAATAGGAGGTGTACCAATGGTACACGGTATTGTTAACCCGGTATAGTAAATTTTACCACTAAATCGTTTTTGGTTAATAGCATAATTGTGTAATTCCTGTAATTCCCAGTATCAATACGTTTGCAATTAGTAATTGCGGTAATTTCAGTTCCAACCACCAATCAGATACTTGACACTGAAAATATTATTTTAAAGCTACTGGCCAATTATAATATTTATAATTTTTTTAAACGGAAAATTAGTTTTTGACATCTGTCAAAATTGAAACCAGTATTTAAATTATACTTGGTTTCTATTGATTTTTTTACAGGTTAAATTATAACTATAAAACATATATAAGTTTTTCTTCTACTATCAAATAAGTGGTAGCTTACATATTATCTACCGTTGTCAAGGCTTGTTTACCTTGGCAACCAATAAAATTAGTGAACTCATTTATTATTGACCGTTGTTAAGCATTGTTTATTGACTACGGTCAATAATAATAAAATTTAAGACAACTACTAACTTTTTTCAACTTATATGTCAAACTGACAGCTATGTCAAAATATTTTTTAAACTATATTTTTAACTAATATTTGGAGTTACTAGCTTTAGGTAGTAGAAATATTATATACACCACGTATGCGAACTGTCTTAAGTGTTCTTGACTGATTTTTTGCCTCGACTCCGTCTCAGCAAAAAAAAACTTCAGTCTCGATCACTAAAGCCTTAGTTCGCATACTAGGTGCATAATATACTATTTTCTATTTTGCGACTCTTATAAGCTCATAATCACACGCATTTTGCGTGTTCTTATAGGCCCATAAGAGGTCTGTACTTTTTGTTCTTTTGGGTTGGCAACAGACTTGGCCTATCGCTTGACGTTTTCCGTGCAAATGTCGATGTCGCTTTAAAGTTGAATTTTCTACAAAATTTTGTGTTTAGGTTATTTTTACCATGTTAAAATTGGCTTGGTTAATTGCAGTAAAAAAGAGAAGAGATGACTATAAAATATATCAAAATATAATTTGTTCTTAGAATTTTAAACATGGTGGAAACTGTAATGCCAATCCAAAACAAAAATCTCTAAATCAGTCATCAATTTAAATGTAAGTTTTTTTAAATTTTAGAGCAAAATAGAAAAAATCGTAAAAAGCACTCGTTTCACTCGCCGGAAGCGGCTCGTTTTCTAAACTTGTACTCGTGCGCTAAAAACGTATGTTATGAAACTAGTACTTTAATATACTATTATTCGATAGTACCTATCTAAAAGGAAAAAATATTGTATAATAAATCCCAACGAAAAGTACAATTTTTGGGTCTAGAACGAAAAGTAAGAGAGTCGACGCTGATAGGATGGTTTGGTAATAAAATAAGTATTTATATTGCTTATCAATTAAAATAACTCAACTAAAGGTAAGCTTCACAAATTAAAAACACATTTTACAAATATATAACATTTATTAAGATGTCAGTAACTGTCAGTTTCTTGTTTCCATAGTAACCAAGTGATAATTGCACTTGTGCAAAAATTATCAGATTCATTTTGATCTGATTGGTCAAGAAACTAAAAATGCAAGGTTTTAATTGGTTTGGACTTTTATATATTGTTTGTGAAATAGTCTGAAGTATTTTATTGTTACATTTTGGAGAGTTTTAATGCCTATCAGCAACCCCACTCATATGCGGCATGGAAACAGCGGAAAAAGCCCCCTGCTTTTTAAATTAGACAATTTTATTTGTCAGTGGCATTACTTGGTGTAGAATTAATTTGGTCTAGGACAAAAATGTTTCCACAAGTTGACACACGTAATTTGCACGAAGATCAAATATTGATCCTAATACAACCATGGTACCAAAATGTATATGCAAACAGTGAAATTTCCTGAGGGAATCCATTTGCAGGGAGGTTATTATTATGTCATCACGGAACAGAAATTGATTCATTTTTGTGGTGTCATTCTTGACATTGTAGGCGAGATCCACATCAACTGAATATAATTTAGATTCATGTTTTGAACTTTCATAATAGTCATATTACACTTCTATCGAAAAAAGTGGTATACTTAAAATTCTTTTGATGTTTATATCAAGCATTATTTATTTATCTAAGCCAATTTGACTTAGTTTGTCAAATTATTTTAACCTACGTTATAAAAACTTAATTTACACTACTACACTACATTTTCAATTAAATATATTTTGACCTGTTTTTTTTTTTAAGTTTAGAGCTCAGTGGTACTTTATTAAACAATAATGGTCCATAGTAATTTATAAGTCCTTAAATTTCTCAATTCTGTGAAAATTACTTCGTATGTTTGTGTTATTTCTTGTGTCATACAGATGTATTTTTTTACATAACACACACACTCGAGAATATATAATTTGATGTTGTTGGTTGGTTCCCAATTATATGTTGGTCAAAATATAATCCTAGATATTTAGTTTTATTAGTATTGTCATTGTAGTGGCCTTAAGTGTCTATGTGTGAAAAATATGTTTAAGGAAAGTTTGTCTTTCAGCTTGAACAAGTTTTTTTCTGCTTTGATGGTAATCATGCGTAAATAGCAAGTTTTCCCAGGAGGGAAAAGCTTTAATAAGTTATTAGTTTGTCGACTAGTGGTATAACTGAAACTAAAACAATAAAAAAATAGGAAACTGTAACGCCTGTCTGACGTTGGAAACGATTATTGTATCACAATGGGAGATTGGCAAACTAAACACGCATTGGAGCGTTTCATCCCATTGCAGATATTTCTGACAGAAATCAGACCCATATCACTCTAAATGTCTTTCTTAATCATACCGTTTCATATTACGTCATATCATAAAAAGCTGAATATTAGAAAAATGTGTAGAATGATATGAAAAATTCTTATGGTCGGTTTACGGTTGGACTTAATGGAACTAACTTGAAAAAATAACACAGTGCCACAGAAAAAAAAGTCAATTTTGAGGCATAGATTTTGAATTTGTAATCAGATTTTTCATATAGAAAAAAATTCTGACGCGATCCAAATAATCTGATTACAGACTCGAAATCTACGACCCAAAATTGACTTAAAAAAATTGGTCCTATGCCAGTTTTTTTTATATTGCACTGTGTATTTAACACTGCAAAAAAATTAAGAAAATTCTAAAAAAACAAATAAAATGCCAGTTAAAGTAGAATTTACTTACTTTTTGTAAAACTACCCCCTACTTATCCACCCTCTTGAAACCACCCCCAACTTTTTTTTTAAATAGCACCTCACTATTTTTACTAAAGCACATTTAAAAGCACATTATTCTAAATTCAACCATGTATTATACTGCCCTGCTAAGGCAATTTGTCCTATCTGCAAATTAGATGTTTTGGGATATGGCCAGTTTTATTGTTTTGTTTCCACTTTTTGAAAACATGTTTAAATAAATATAAAATTGTCATACTAAATTTGTTCTATCTGAGAAAGTTAAGATGAAATGAGCTAAAAAGTCCAATTAAATTACTAAGATCTGTAAAGTTAGTCCTAGGACTAACTAGTCCTGACTTATTCGTTTAGTAAATACTAGTTAGGATAATTTTATTTACAAAACATTGAAAGTTTTCCAAATAGGATAAACATATTAGGTTAATTTTTAGGATTTGGATTTTAGATAGGACATTTATTTTAGTAGGCACATGGGGCTAGTGTAAAGGAATACAATGCATTGCAATGGTGTACTTATCTCAAAGAGTGAAATTTTGCAGATAGGACAACTTGTCTTAGCAGGGCAGTATAAGTAATATCTTATTTTTTAAGGGGCTCTAAAGTACAATATCACAAGCAAACAAGTCCAAACCCACTCTGCTGGAACCACCTTGTTTCTTAATACCACCCTACTATTAATAAATAATAATTGTTGTTTAGATACCCTTAAATGATAAGATACCACTTTATATTCTTTGATAAAAATGGGGGGGGGGTGCTATTTGAAAAACAGAAGTTGGTGGTAGTTTCAAGGGGGTGGGTAAGCAAGGGGTGGTTTTGGATACGTAAATAATAACTTCAGTGGCTCCCATTTAACGCTGTTTTTTTGCAACAAATTCTATCTTTTCAAATAACGGAGATATAGCTTGTCACCTGGTGGGACACACGGTATATATTTTTTTAAAACAAAACCAATTAATTTCGTTATATTTATATTTTTTAAACAACTAACTGGCAAAAATGTATTACAGAAAAAAAAATATAATTTAAAATTGGATGCAAAATTTGCTTTGCGAGTTAAATATTTTCGCGGCTATTACTTTCGCTATATATTTTTCGCGGTAATTGCATTTCGCTATTAAAACTTTGCGCGGTTATATATTTCGCTATTTTTATTTTGCTTTAATATTTTTTCGCAGTAAAGGTTTATGGCTGTGAATTCTTTGCGCAGAAAAAATAATATCGCGATATTTTCTTTGGCGGTAAATTTCAACAAAACCTCCCGCTCCCATATTTTTCAGCTCCTTTCTCAATAATTTTTTTAAAATCTCACGTCTTTTATCCCTTTACTATTTTCGTTTATTTTTGTTTTAAAATCATGGTCTAGCAGTCTTAAAGAATAACAAACCGTGAGGATATGTAATTCTTTGCTATTCATAGTATACCCTTCACAACTTCAAAAACGATATTCTTTGAACCAATTTTGTGCGCATTTTATCCGACTGTACGAAAGGAGGATAATGATCTATGTCTATAGGTTTGTTTTGGTTCTCGAAAATCTCAGTTCTGAATTGATTCGTAACCAGCGCAGTTTCAACTGTGCAATGTAAACGTTTGAACCGATTTTTGTTGGTCATCAAAAGATTTATTTAAATCACCCAAATGACACTCCAGTGTACTGTACTGTATGGTACTGACTATATAAAATTTTGATAAAATAAAAAGCGAGCACTTTTTTTACATTTATTTTTATTTTTATTACATTTAGAAAATATGCATATAGTCTACATGTAATAAAAAAAACTTATCAAGAGACGTATCGAATAAAAAGAACTAAAAAATAAGAAATCAAGTTCCTACGAAGATGAGTTCGAGAATACTTTCCAACGAAACTACAGCCAATTATAATTATTTTTTTGAAAAAGCAAAGTAGTATATGTAAATATAATATATTATGTATATGTTGATGAACGTGTGCAATCAGATTATAGTCACTTTCTTGGGTTAGGGGAAAAATAAAATTCTAAATTATTTCAGCTGACCGGTTTCGCATATCAGGTGCAATCAGGTTTGTCACATTTTAATTCGCGCTTGAGCTAGGTACTTAAATTTATCGGACTTTTATAATATATTTTTAAATCGTTGTGCCCTAATTATTTTTTTTAAACAGTAGGTTTTTCCCAAATAACTTAATTTTACTTTTGCAAAAGAATTTTTTGCATCAGTAAAAAAAATTAAAACAATTGTAGAGTTAAAATAAATAAAGTGTCAAAAAATTAGGAATTTGAATAAATACTTGTTTAGTGTCCAGTAACTGTTCCTACACAATAAACAAGTGTTTACTCAAATTCCTAATTTTTTGGCACTTAGCACATTATTTATTTCAACTACAATTTAACATGATTAAATCATGTTAAATTGTGGAAATTCCACAAAAAAAAGGGTGTATAGGGAAATTTGTGACTCCAGAATGCTTTGAGCCAAAGACTTAAGATTTGGACTATATTCCTTATGCAAAGTTCTAGGCTGGAATTTTGGGGGGTAAGAGGGTAATAAGGTATTTTTTTTATTTTTTTTCTTATTTTTTTTTTCCTTTTTCGATAAAAATAATTGTTGATTAAACAAAGTTTTGTTATTTTTTTCTTATTTTTTACTTTTTCGAAAAAGAAAATGTCGATTAAATTTTGTTTTGTTTTAATGAACCTAGACCTAAAGGGGATAGTTTTCTTTTTTGAGAGCAGTATTTCGTATAGATTAGTTGTTCTTGAGTAACCGAACATATAAAAAAACATGATACACGGAGAGTCCAGTCAAATAGTAAATAAATTCTTATGTTAAATTACAATAAATGTAGACGGGCTGATATTTTAAAGGGTAGTAGTGGATGGTAACAGAAAACTTCTAGAATTCTCCTAGTTTTTCACCGGGTGATTTGCGTAAGGGGTGTCCGCTATCTTGAATTTTACGGGTGAACTAGAATGGATGGACCTATTTAAAGTTGTTTAGAATTTGATAAAAATATATCACATAATACTTTTCTAGTTATAGAGCCCTGAAGAGTTTTACAAGACTACTCCTAATAGAGCTGGGATGCCCACCAGATATTTAGGGCATTTGGGAATAAGACCAAGTTATTTTCGCTCAAACAAAAAAAAAACAAAACTTGTAAATATTAATGCTGTAGATTAAACAACCTTTTCCTTTTTATAGGCAGTACTGGAAAAGTTGTTTTATAAAAAAATATTTGTTCTATAGAAATTAAAGTCTAGAAACTAATAATATTTAAGTTTTTGTTTGATCCTCTGCTCGATAAATTCAAAGACAAATAAAACTGTTTATTGAAAAGTACACCATAAAAAATGCATTTAAAATTTGAAAATGGATAATTTTAAGCATCTTAATATAAAGTTAGTTATTTTTTTAACTCAACCATTCAAATGTCAGTGTCATTTTTGATTATTTATCAGGGCAGGCCTGAGATTAACTTAAGTTTCAGAGAATGGTCAAAGTAAACAACCAGTGGATATTGGTAGAACGGAGTCAAGGCTGGGGTAATTATTTCCTTTGACAGCAAATTTGAATGAAAACTGTGAAATTTTCCCGATAACTCGAAGAATCATGTTTAATTCAGAAGATTATTTTTTAACGATTTATAATAACCAACCTTTATATTTTTTTCATCGCAAATTGATATAAATTTTTTTATTACTTATCTTAATATTAATTTTTAGGGGCATATTCTTTGATTTGGTTAATCTAATAACATTCTCAACGGCTAAACTAAAACCTTTTTGTCCATTTTTAAATTGCAAATAATAGTTCTGTCAATAGTTTAGTCACTTACTGCAGTACTGACTAGAGCGGTACTGTGCTAGGCTTGCAAGCATCCTATAAAAACTGTCATTTTATAAAAAGAATAATTTGAGGTATTTTTTGGTAAATAATAAATTAATAACAATAATTATAAATAGTAATATATTCATATTTAATTATTAATTAGTTTTAGGTATGAAATATTGTTTTAAAAGAGAAATACTGAGAAAAAAAATACTACAGCGATTCTCACTGGAATTTGCTACAGTAGAAAATTCCCAGTATAGCTATAATATGATTGGACCGAAATAAACACGTGTAAACATGTATTGTTAAATGATTGGTTGAAAAAAACGTTAAAAAATAATCACGATAATTTCAAGAGCTACATGTTTGTTTATAAACACTTTTATCCTCCGTTGAATAATTTGGCTAAATAATCGAAAAAGTCCAAACCCATTGTACCTCCAATATGGCTATTTTTGAATATAACTCGATTGTTATAATTATAATGAATAAATTATTTTTACAAAAATTGTTGGAAATTTGCTTCTTATTGGTTATATGAACTTTTATCGTAAGATGCATTATTAAGCGAGATTACCGCACTTACCCCTGAAATTCAAGATAGCGGACACCCCTTACGCAAATCACCCGGTGCACCGGGTGAAAAACTAACGGGAGTGTTTTGTTACCATCCACTACTAGCCTTTAAAATATCAGCCCGTGTACATTTATTACAATTTACATTTATTATTTGACTGGACTAATATAGTTTTATGCTAAAGCACCAGAAATTTAACAATCCGCTAGTATGCAGTCATCGTTAATTTAAGTGCGGGTTAGATAAGCTTTTGGATATGCTAAATCCATGGTGGCAAAACACAGTTTCTACACATTTTAAATGGTAATAATTTAATGTGCAGTTCTAGAACATATTATTTAATGCACTTTGCTTTAATTAAAGTCAAATTATCAATTAAATGTATGAAATGCGAAGTTGTGGAGTAATTTGAATATTACACTGTAATAGTATTTTACATAACTAGTGTGGAAAGTGACATATTTCACGCGAGTGGGAAGGTTTACAAACGAACCGATAGGCGAGATCCCGAAAAAATATGAAGTTTCTTATTTTAAAATTTTCTAATTTTTATTAATTGTTAAGAAAAGCAAAGCACAAAATAATTATAAAGAGCATACAAATTGATATATGTAGGTATGTCAAACAGGAAATATGATTTTCATTTAGCTTTAGTTTTCTTGGTTTTACATATAATACAATACATAGCTGTTTAATGGGTTGCCTATTCCTAAATAAATTCAAACTTGAGTTTACTTGTTAAATTACATTTCTGTGGTTATGCTGCCATATAAGGCAGTAAAATTGTACTGTTTTACATTTCCTAAGAAAAACACTGTGCATTTTGATGTTTTTTATGTAATGTAAGGTAACTAAATAAAAAATTAAGTAATTTTTATAAGATCTAGACTGTCTAGACTAGACAGTAATGGTCAAAATAGTAACGTTAAATATTTGGACTAAAACACTTAAAAGATATAAAAGGCTGTGGTAAAAGGTGGAAAATGGTTTATAAAACAAGGTGAATAAAATTCGTAGAATCTACCAGGTAAATATAGAAATAAAATTAGGCCAACCTCCTTACATAAATATCACACGAGTGTGATATAAAAATATCAAACTAGTGCGATATGAGGCGTTTTCTAAAGAACAAAAGAGTGTGCTATTGTTATGATCCGAATATTTTATATGTAGTTAAAATTTTAAAATAATATTTCTTTAATATTGCGCTATGATACAATCTGGCTTCACGAGATTCGGCTTCGGTAAAGTCCGGTTTGACCTACATTACATCGGACCCCTCCTCGGTAATTCTTGTCGGTATAACTTAAAAGTTGTCTAGTATATCTAAATTGTTTATAAAAATTTAATTTACGGTCAAAATGATCGTTTCAGATGTCAGAAATAGCAATTAGCTTGCAAATTGATGAGACTGAAACTCTTTTGTCGGGGTGATTAAATATTCGCGGTATCTTTGTAGATATTTTGCGCTAATAGCATTGTCAAATAAATTTAACTAGTGACCTTCTTATTGGGTATATAAACTCATGAAAAGATTCATAATTATTCAGTTTTATTCAGGGTGTCACTATGGCAAATTCAAAAGTGAAAATGTAGTTTCTGTGAGAATTTATTTTGAGATTTATTCTTGAATTAAAAATAGTTTTAAAACTTAGAAAAATTTTGAGACTCGTATTTTCAGACATAGAAATAATTTTGGACACTTATAAATATTGATAGTTTGAACACTGATAGAAATTTTGACGAATATTAATTAACTTTGAAAAATATTTTGTAAAATAATTTAAATGACTTATACGAACCAGTTTTAATATACACTAAGAAAAATGTGTAAAATAAAATGGGATTTGAAAATGATTGCGAATAGTTGGGATTTCAAACATAGAATGTTTTAAGTTAGTAGTATTTAATGGAAAACTAATATATAATGGAAATTAGAATTTAAGGGCTTTGCATAGAAATAGGTCTTAGAAGTAAGAATTGATCTTTCATGTTCTTGAAGAATTTATTCACATTTATTTAATATATTATTCTTAAGTTAAGAAGAAATCGTTTTATATGTTTCCAAAGCGCCGTCTCCTAGAATACCCGCTCCCGAATAAAGTGATAAGTGGTTAAGTATATTCTCCGCTCGGGTATACTTTAAATATGACAGAAGATTGTATGGCCAACCTAACTGAGTAAGTTATCATAAAAGTTATAATTAACTGCTCGGCTATAACCGAATTATATACCACATCACTAAATTAGTGATAGATTTTCAACTTCACTACAATGGTGTTCAAGTCATACGGGACAAAAGCGATTTTAAAGCAGAAATTTTTGTGCAGAAGTAATTAATAAAAAAAAATCAAATAAGAAACGAAATTATGACAAAAGAGTCGGTAATATGAATGATTTTATTTTTTATGAGAAATAAATTTAAAAAATCGTTTTTGATGTGAGACTGGATTATTTTTGCTTAAAATCAAAAATAGGCTAAGGGAACAGAGACTTCAGAAGCTTGAATAATGGCAGAAAAGGCAAGTAGAATTTTGGAAAAGTAGATAGCATCAAAAATTGGCCACATCATGAATAGGAAAGAAGAGTGATATTTAAAAAAAAAATTGCAGAATTTTATGGGCTATAGAAAAATGTCAGTTGAAGGGAAGATTGTTTTTTTTTTGTTTTTCAAAAATGTTGGTATGTTTTTTCTCGAGTTATTCGTTGTAGATTTGTAAAGTATGAAATCGTATTTAAAATTTTTGGAAATTATGAGTGTTTTTTGTTGATTTTTTGGCTTTTTAATTTTAATTATATTACAATGGTAGAATTTTTTGTCTTTAAAATAAAGTATAAAAATACGATTTGATACTTAAGCAATATTTTTTCAATAGTATTTTCCTTTGTCAGAAAGAAATGAATATACTTAGGTTTAGAGTATTTGATAATTTTAATTTGAACTGGACGGAAAGAAAATATATATTTAGTTTTATTCATTAGCGTGTACCTTATTTTATTTAATGGAATAATTTTTCAGGATATTTTTATTTTTTCGATATTTTTTTTAGCGTACTTAAAAAAAAAACGTAATTTTTTTTTTTAGGTTTGTATTTTATTATTTTTTTTTTAAATGATATTTTTATTAAAGCGTACTATGTTTTTTTTTTAAATTATAATTATTCTCAGATTTTTTTTTACTTTTTTGGAACTTATAAATGATTTTTTTTTCTTCATTAAATAGTACAGATTTTTTTTTTAAGAAATATTAAAAAAAAAGGAATATATATTTTTTTTTTTGATTATTTTTTATTTGGGAAATTTAAATTTGACTTTTTATTATTAACGTGTATCTACAGTATGATTTTTTCTGAAAAACTAAATTTTGAATTTTATTTTATAGAAATATTAATTTTTTTTTATTAAAGTGTACCTAGTATGTTTTTTTTTTAACGGTTATCATTTATTAATTTTTTTTTTAACTGGAATTTGATTGTTATTTTAATGGATACAGAAATATTTAATTTTTTTTTATTATTGTAATTCGGTGAGAAAACTTAAACAAAATGTTTTAAAATTACCAAAAAAATGTCGAGGTTTTATATGTAAGGAATGCCTACTTGGATGTAGTTTAAATATCTTGAAAAATGTTTAGTTGATTTCTGATTTTTTTTATTATAAAAAAAATATTTTAAGAACCACTTTATTATAATTTTGTAATGTTGCTTTCAGTGTATAGGAAATACGTAAGTCTCTCTTCACCCACAGGTGCACGCTGGGTCTTTGAAAGTGTTTATGTAATAAAAATTAATAGTGTTTACGATTTGAAAATTTAATGGTTTATTTTGTGACTTCATTTTTTATCTTAGTATATTTATAAAACAATTTTATCTATCTTATTGAAGATGTGAATAATCAGTTTATAAAAAAAAGTATTTATTCGTATGGGATTAGCTACCCCAAACGTGATGAGTATTTTTGGTTATTTTCTCAGATTTTTTTTTTGTTCTTTCGAAATAATATTTTGTTTTTGTTCTTAATTTCAGTCTATAGTTTTTTAAAAATAATTTTAAGTCAAAGCGAATTTGTTTAGTATAATCTGAGAAAACCTACAGTTTTATGGAAAAATACTGTTTGTTCAGTACTGGCCAAACTGAAAGTAACTATATTTTTCTCCGTGTATTTAATTATTTTTTTTTATGGAATTTACAGTTTTATCGTTGGTTTATATAACTTTATTTTGTTTAGGCAAGATATTTATTGCACAAAGAGATAGACAGTCACATATTGTCACAGATGGTCGCATCTTTTGCTTTCCCATTTAAATAATTGTAAAAATAGGGAAAGCCAGTTTTATTTTATGAAAATTATAACAAAAATAGTTTTCTGTGGACAAAGGTTAAAAAGTTGTATTGGTTTTAAAATGTATTTGAGTAACAGTTTTTTTTTGTGAAAAAACTAAGGTTAAAGGTTATCATAGGTTTTAAAAGTCCAGTTCAAAAATAAATTAAGGCAGCAAGTTATATATTATTAAATTTATTTTGGTTGGGGATATTAAAATACCAGTAATGTTTTTTAATGAAAGATACAATTTTTGGTATATTGGGTAAAACATATGTATAAACAAAATGAAGTTCAATAATGAGTTATGTTTTTGTTTTTTAGTATTTTTGGTGAATTCGAAATATCGTATAAAAGGTGTGCGTATATCGCATATATGTAACTAACAATAAATATATTTATTAAGCTTTTACTTTCAGAAGGCTAACGTAGTCTTTCTGCCTATAGTAATATAGAGTGTAAATAAAATAAAATATCGGAAAGGTCTCAGAAAAGTTATTACAATAACTTAAAACGCCTACAATGTAGGATGATTTTTTATTATAATTTACGTAAAAGTTTGGAATATATGTGGGTTATGAGGGTTATGTTATGTAAAAAAATAATTAACCAGTTGGTAAAAAAAAAGGCGTAATATATCGTCAAACAGCTTAACGTAGTTTAAAGTAAACCAAATAAATTTATTCTGTCTCAAAGCATTTATATGATAACTTGAGAACGCCTGCGATTCATTGCAATGTAGGCTTATTTTTATTAGGTTTTATCTTGGAATTTACGTAGAAAGTTAGGATATTAGAGGGATACGTTACGTAAAGTTAAATATCGAGTTGGGAGTATAATATATTGACGTATTATATTAAAGGTCCGAGAAATTGGTGTTATAATAAGTAACACTTGGTTGTTACATGAAAAGTTTGAAGAAGGACATAGTCCTTTATGTTTTTAAATTTGCTACTTAAGCAAAAGTGGAAGTTATAAAATGGTGCAGATTTGGAGTTTTGGGTTTTTGAAAAATTGTAAGAAATTTACGAAAATATGCGCAAAATTTCGCAAAGAGTATTACGATAGTACGATTATTAAAATCTGGAAATAGTAAGAAATTTGACAAAAAGTATTACAATTAAGTAAAGACTCAAACTTTAAATCAGGGGGTTAGGTAGTGTTTTTAACACAGAACCAAACAGTCTTGGTTAATTCGCAATAATTTGCAGTTACCAAAGAAAATTGCCATGTAACCTGGTGACAGGAGCCGTGATGTTACCCAAGTGGAGGAATGAATTTTTGTTTCAAAACTAAAAAAAAAAAATGGGTAGTTTTTTATGAAGTATAAGATAGGCACCGATAAATAGTCGACAAATAGTGAGTGGGGTTGGTCGCAATAAATTTTGCGAATACTAAGTATATTTTTTTGAAATAAATGAATTTATTTTTAAAATGAGTTAGAGATTCTCGGAAAAGTAGTAGAAGTTGTATCAATACGAGGGATAGTTCGAATATAGTAAGTTACGAATGATTATAAATACCTAGTCCAATAAGTGGCTATATGAATATTGAACTTTATTTTTGTTGAAATATGTAAGGGGTTATTCATTAATGGTATAACTTATTTTTTAAAGGTACGAAGTTCCAGTTATTAAACTGTATAACTTAGCAAGTTTGTCAATACGTAGTAAAGATTTTTTTTATTGAAGTTGATGTAAGTAATAATGTAAATTATTAACTATAAAACGTATAAGGAGGTTATAACTTGTTGTTCGTAAAAGTAATGTTTTAGTTGTTTTTATGATTTAGATATAGGTTTTTGGTCTTTGTAATGTGTTTTGAAATTCCAACTTAAGCAAGAACCGAACAGGAAAATGTTGCACATTTTCTTTTTGAAAAATGCTTATCATTTTTCAAAAATTAGGGGGAGAGCTATGTTATGATCCGAATATTTTATATGTAGTTAAAATTTTAAAATAATATTTCTTTAATATTGCGCTATGATACAATCTGGCTTCACGAGATTCGGCTTCGGTAAAGTCCGGTTTGACCTACATTACATCGGACCCCTCCTCGGTAATTCTTGTCGGTATAACTTAAAAGTTGTCTAGTATATCTAAATTGTTTATAAAAATTTAATTTACGGTCAAAATGATCGTTTCAGATGTCAGAAATAGCAATTAGCTTGCAAATTGATGAGACTGAAACTCTTTTGTCGGGGTGATTAAATATTCGCGGTATCTTTGTAGATATTTTGCGCTAATAGCATTGTCAAATAAATTTAACTAGTGACCTTCTTATTGGGTATATAAACTCATGAAAAGATTCATAATTATTCAGTTTTATTCAGGGTGTCACTATGGCAAATTCAAAAGTGAAAATGTAGTTTCTGTGAGAATTTATTTTGAGATTTATTCTTGAATTAAAAATAGTTTTAAAACTTAGAAAAATTTTGAGACTCGTATTTTCAGACATAGAAATAATTTTGGACACTTATAAATATTGATAGTTTGAACACTGATAGAAATTTTGACGAATATTAATTAACTTTGAAAAATATTTTGTAAAATAATTTAAATGACTTATACGAACCAGTTTTAATATACACTAAGAAAAATGTGTAAAATAAAATGGGATTTGAAAATGATTGCGAATAGTTGGGATTTCAAACATAGAATGTTTTAAGTTAGTAGTATTTAATGGAAAACTAATATATAATGGAAATTAGAATTTAAGGGCTTTGCATAGAAATAGGTCTTAGAAGTAAGAATTGATCTTTCATGTTCTTGAAGAATTTATTCACATTTATTTAATATATTATTCTTAAGTTAAGAAGAAATCGTTTTATCTGTTTCCAAAGCGCCGTCTCCTAGAATACCCGCTCCCGAATAAAGTGATAAGTGGTTAAGTATATTCTCCGCTCGGGTATACTTTAAATATGACAGAAGATTGTATGGCCAACCTAACTGAGTAAGTTATCATAAAAGTTATAATTAACTGCTCGGCTATAACCGAATTATATACCACATCACTAAATTAGTGATAGAATTCGACATCACTACATTAGTAGAAAAATATTTAATAGTAAAAAACCACTTCACTACACTATATGTCATTTTCATAGAGGATCGTAGGAAAAAAATATTTCCTGCAATTCAATTCGGCTGCGATCGTTACCAGACGTTTAAAAGCATATTTTAAAATTTAGCCGAACTCATACCGTAATTTAAAAACAAGTCGTGAAGGTATTTAATGCTACGCATTCTATTATATACTATTAACATAAATAAAATATTGCTGCCAAAAAAAGAATACTTCCCCTGTAGGTAGCCTACAGTAGGCCTATTTCATTAAAACAAAACATCAAATAATATCAAGACCATTTTCTACCATGATCCATGGTCAGACTTTAGCTACACTCTTATCAAACCTATTCACGCTTTAGGAGTGCAGTGACAGGGTGAAAAAAATAATTGTTTTCACATTTTCAGATTCAACATTTTAAAGGTACTAATTTTGCATGTAGTTCTAGGATATGTCCTATAAAGGGCTTTAATTAAACCAAATTTTCCAATTAAGTGTATGAATATGAAGTTTTGGAGTAATATGCATATTAGACAAATGGAAAACGACAAAGATTTATATTATATTCGTTGTTACAAATTGTAACTTACTGGATTTTACTGATACATTTTCAGTGAAAATACACTCTGTCTCTCTCTCTCTCTCCCACAGGAAAAAAGAGCGAGAGAGAGAGAGAGAGAGAGAGAGAGAGAGAGAGAGAGAATATATGAGTACTTTAACTAGTTAACTGTAATATTTTTTAAAAATTATTATAAAACGAATATATACATCCACGCGCCATTTCTCCACTTGCCTAGTATGCAAATTACTTTTAAACTTCATACTTCATACTGATATAATTTCGTTTTAATTAAAGCAAAGTGCATTAAATTTTAATATATCCTAGAACTGCATACAAAATTAATAAAATGTAAAATGTGGAATCTGAGAACGCGTAGAAACTGTATTTTTTCCACCCGTTAGCTACATGTAATGTATGTTTACAGTTGCAAATAAAATAAATTAGAATGCATCGAAATTGTCAACAGATTATTAAGGACCTCGCAAAAACTGTAACATGTGAAGATGTTAACAGCCATAAAATATCAAAATCACATTTCATATAACCTCAATGGTGTTATCAATTCCACAGATGTGTAATATGTATGTGTAATATGTCGATAGTCTATGCTCCTGCAACGCACAGTGTTTTAAAGTCAAATTTACACTAAAAAAAATGGAACAAAAATTTTTCTGGTTGCTGCGACAAGAACTCTGATAAGGACAAGACTAATTTTTGTGTTTCCCAGATACTAAAAATCTAAAGTTAGTTTCTGGTAACCACAACAAGTTTTACTCACAACCGTTCAGTAATTAGCTAATTACATATATACACAAAAGTTGAAAAATTAATAATTATTAACTGCAACTCCCTAAAAAGTTATATATTTGAATTTCTGGACTTGAATTTTATGACAAAACAGTTTTAAATACATTTATTTTTTTATTTATTCATGTATTTTTATAAAATAACATCACATATAAAATTAATTATTATTTTTTTGGCATTTATGATAAATAAAACGTGACTACTTCCAACTTTATAGGTTATTATATTACTACTTTGAAGTTAGGTTAAACGTAATTAACTTAAGTTAAAAAAATGCATAACAGTATAAGGTACCTAACTTGATATGACAAATAACCAAAAATAGTTTTAAAGTTTGTTGACTTCAGTGTATTTCTTTGATGTATGCCTGCTATAATCAAAATTGTCATTAAGCTTTAGCTAGTATATACATTTACATTTCCTGTTTTGCTTAGTATTTTACACCGAAAACTATAAATAAATAGTTTATTTATTAACTTAATATTGTCTCAATAAACGTCAGCTGTCAAAAAATAGAAAACGAAAAACAGCCCTACCCTCTATCGCTAAACTAGCGAAGTAACGTAGGTATTTCATTTCTAGTAATACAGAAAAACATTATTTTAAAATGTAGTACTTATTTTATATTGATATATATATTTATTATACATAAATTACATATAACGTCCTACCAAAAAAAAAAATGGTCTGTATAAAACAAGGAATACTAAACATTAAAATACATATAATACAATACATAGCTGTTTAATGGGTTGCCTATTCCTAAATAAATTCAAACTTGAGTTTACTTGTTAAATTACATTTCTGTGGTTATGCTGCCATATAAGGCAGTAAAATTGTACTGTTTTACATTTC
>OY294048.1:11617049-11759355 GCA_958510825.1 Brachypterus glaber | reverse complement strand
CGTCGGAAAGTGAAAATCCATTAACACGGTCTAAACCCGAAAGTGAAAGTTCTTTATAATATATATTTTATTTTTAATTTTTTTATAATATTATGAACTATATTATATTAGCATAAAATATTAAAACATCTATTTGTGTATAATGTCGAGGAAGAGCATATTGTGCAAAGTAAGAAAGAAAACGTAAAAAGGAGGCCATAAAATTTATCTTTAGATAAAATATAAAATGCATTCTACCTTTATTATCCTGTTTTAAAGTCGTTCTTTAGTTTTTTACATTTTTATGTTGCTGAATTTATGAAGGTAATAGTTATTTACATAGCTAGTGAGTTAAGTAGGATATTATCCACGAGCAAAAGTTTATTCTTATTTATTTAACTTATATACAAGTCCAAAGTTTATATTTTCCATGGCGAAACATATAATAAAACGATAAATAGGTAGTTAGAAAAATAAATCATGATAGCTTCTCGGGGGCAACTGTGTAAAATTTTTCGTTCATAGGTGGTCTCAGTAAAACAATTTTTTTTATTAACACGAGGCTTTCCCACTTTTTATCTGATTGAAAGGGGAAAGCAATAAAACAAAACGTAGACAGGAGAATTCTGGGGTTAACATCTTGCTAAACGTAACAGGAGCAAATTGTAATAATAAGACACAAAGAAAATCTCAAATTAAGCAGAAAAATGAGGTTTCCACGACATGACTTGACTATATTCTGAGAGCATGTCGAGTTTTGCTACACTATAAAAAATAATTTACACTGAAGTAAAAACATTTTTTGCGAAAGGAATATATCAGGTTTTGTGCTAAATGCGCAATATAATAAGATTGTGCACACTTAAATTTATAGAAAATACTTACTTTTCCAAAATTGCTCGGAACATACTTTTTTTTTTAATTTTCTAAATTCCGAATTCTTACATGGAGAAATGGTTGGTTGGTGAATTAAAATTTTGTTTTCATAATTTTGCATTTTTTTAAACAAGAAAAATCCGAAACAAACCAAATAATAAGGTCATGTGACGTAGGACGTGAAAATAGCCACTTCGTAAAATATTCGTTTATGAGTCTTAATGACTCATTTGGACTCATAAATAAATTCAAATATAGATTCTATTATATCTGAACAGATACAATAGAATCTATATTTACACAACAATGTATAAATTTTATATTTTTTCCCCATTCAGGAAATAACTAATATATCTAATACGAAAAATATTATTATTATTATTACCATACCCCGGATATTTAGTATTGATTACGAGGGTTGCGCAAATGTTACTTATAAAAAAAAGTTTTTAAAGATTAATGGCACACTTTCTTAACCATCCCGTGAGAGTTATTATTCATTCATGTTAAACAGGTGTAGCGATATTATGACACGGGAATTATCTAGACTTTTAGTATTACAAAAGATTTATAACTATATCAGTATCAAAGGTAAAACAACAAAAAACTTTTTATATTTACAAAATATTTACATGTGCGTTCTAAAATTAAATATACCCATATTTTTAAACATAATTAATTAATATTATTGTTGAAAATAAAAATATATCATCAAGATTTTCTCCATATTTTTGGCTATTAAGCTTCGTCTTCTTTTACCAAAAGTATATTTATAATCTGAAAATGAACGTTCTATGTCTACCGAAGTACATAAGTAGAGCATAATTAAAGAATGTATGATTTCTTAATGCATTTATTAGTATTTATATTTGGTTTAGAAAACTCAATTTCTTTGCCATTAAAAAGGTCTACTATTGAACATTGTTAAAAATTCGGAATAACATAACATGCGCAATCTTTAAACCAAAAACATTTTTGGTTTCATATATGCTAAAAATATTTTTATCTTGTACTAAAATTTTGGATTTTATATCCTCGAACACCTTTGGTAAATAGTTCTTTCTCTTTGTAGGCTCGCTTGGCAACTTTACAACTTCCAATTTTCTATAAACCCTGAGGATTTTCAATTTTCATCGACGGAATGTTACAACTGGCATACATTTTTGTATGCTATTATTTTGATGATAAGTGCTTTGAAACATTACATTTCTAAGACAAACCTATATCTTTTTCGCACGTTCAACAATAAATTACCTCACGATTAAATTGCAGCTCGGGAAAAACTTATTTATAATAAATTACAAATTTGTGTCATTATACACAGTAAGTGTCACCCATGTCAGAATGTTCATAAAAAAATAAACTTCCGCGCGCCCCTCGTAATCAATACCAAATATCCGGGTATTAATTATTACTAATAACCACGGGTCGGATCAAAGTAGCCATTTAGGGGGGGGGGGGGGCATGCAACAATTAGAATTTTAAAAAACTCTTTTTTTAAGTAAATAGACACTTTAAACTATTGTTCACCAAGCGGAATGTCATGTCGACGCTGTAAATACTCAGTGAGTCACTTGGTCATGGTACATGACCCATGGAGAAGGACTTAAGTTTTTTGAAAATTGTTTCTCTTTTTAAAAAACGAATAGTTAACACAAAAATATTGTTTTTTTTATTAATTATTCGTTTTTTGAAAAGGGAAATAATTAAAAAAAAAAATTAAAGTCTTTCTCTATGAGTCATGAACATACCCCGGATATTTGGTATTGATTACGAGGGTCGCGCAAATGTTACTTGTAAAAAAAAGTTTTTAAAGATTAATGACACACTTTCTTAACCATCTCGCGATAGTTATTATTCATGGGGTAACTTGTCGACTATGTTAAAGAGGTGTATTATTATTATAACACGGGAAAATAACTATACTTTTAGTATTACAAAAGATTTATATTTTATTTAACTATATAAATATCAAAGGTAAAGCAACAAAAAACTATATTATGTGTATTTTACAAAATATTTACATGTTCTAAAACTAAATGTACCCATATTTTTAAACATAATTAATTAATATTATTGTTGAATATAAAAATATATCATCAAGATTTTCTCCATGTTTTCGGCTATTAAGCTTCGTCTTCTTTTACCAAAAGTATATTTATAATCTGAAAATGAACGTTCTATGTCTACCGAAGTACATAAGTAGAGCATAATTAAAGAATGTATGATTTCTTAATGCATTTATTAGTATTTATATTTGGTTTAGAAAACTCAATTTCTTTGCCATTAAAAAGGTCTACTATTGAACATTGTTAAAAATTCGGAATAACATAACATGCGCAATCTTTAACCAAAAACATTTTTGGTTTCATATATGCTAAAAATATTTTTATCTTGTACTAAAATTTTGGATTTTATATCCTCGAACACCTTTGGTAAATAGTTCTTTCTCTTTGTAGGCTCGCTTGGCAACTTTACAACTTCCAATTTTCTATAAACCCTGAGGATTTTCAATTTTCATCGACGGAATGTTACAACTGGCATACATTTTTGTATGCTATTATTTTGATGATAAGTGCTTTGAAACATTACATTTCTAAGACAAACCTATATCTTTTTCGCACGTTCAACAATAAATTACCTCACGATTAAATTGCAGCTCGGGAAAAACTTATTTATAATAAATTACAAATTTGTGTCATTATACACAGTAAGTGTCACCCATGTCAGAATGTTCATAAAAAAATAAACTTCCGCGCGCTCCTCGTAATCAATACCAAATATCCGGGTATTAATTATTACTAATAACCACGGGTCGGATCAAAGTAGCCATTTAGGGGGGGGGGGGCATGCAACAATTAGAATTTTAAAAAACTCTTTTTTTAAGTAAATAGACACTTTAAACTATTGTTCACCAAGCGGAATGTCATGTCGACCCTGTTAATACTCAGTGAGTCACTTGGTCATGACTCATGGAGAAGGACTTAATTTTTTTTTGAAAAATGTTTCTCTTTTTAAAAAACGAATACTTAATACTAAAATAGTAGCCGACCCCGGTAGCGCAATGGTTAGTGCGTTTGATTACGGATCCTGGGGTTGTGGGTTCGAGCCCCACATAGAGCATGGATGTATAGTGGTGTAAATAGTCGGTAGATGGAACCACGATGACTAACTGTAATGTGGGTTGCAGGTGAAACTGTAAACACATTTCAGGGTGGATGCGAGTTCTGTTGAGGACCATGCTTCGGAGGGCGAGTAAAGATGGCGGTCCCGTCAATTAGGCCATAGCAGCGAAAAACGACCTTAAACAGTAAAACAAACAATACAAAAATAATGTTTTTTTTTTTTTTAATTAATTATTCGTTTTGTGAAATAGGAAACAATTTTCAAAAAAAAAAGTCTTTCTCTATGAGTCATGGACCATAACCAAGTTACTCACTAAATATTAACAGCGTCGACATGACATTCCGCTTGGTGAACAATAGTTTAAAGTGTCTATTTACTATTTATGAAAAAAAGAGTTTTTTAACATTCTAATTTTTGCATGCCCCCGATAATGGCTACTTCGATCCGACCCGTGCTAATAACAATACTATATATGTATAATATGATATTAGAAATAACACAGGCCCAAAAAACAAAAAAATTGGAATGTACTTTACACCCGACTAGGCTACCCTTATGGATTTTAAGCCCCTAAATCCAAATCCGACCTCAGAATTTCCCCTAGACCCCACAATTTTCCCTTAGCCTAGGGAAAAAGTGTGAAATCTTGGAAATTTCAGGCTCCGTTAAACTAATATTTATCCACGGTAACGTTAATGAAACAATGTGGTTTCTACGTATTTCGAGTGGCTAAATTCGAATCCGACATTAGAATTTTTCTACAGTACCTTAGAATTTCCCTAGCCTTGGGAAAAAAAAGTGGAAAACTGAGCAAAACTTGAGGTTTCCCGAAAACTTTATTTTTGTACCGAAAAGCTGATATCTTTTCGTATTTTGAGTTTCTGAGTTTATATCTAATACTAGAAGTTTCCTACATTTCCTCAGAATTCCCCTATCCTAGGGGGAAAAGTGTATAATCAAGCAAAGGTGAGGTTTCACAAAGGTTTTATTTTTGCACGGAAAAGCTGGTATCTTTCCATATTTTGAGTAGCTGAGTTCAAATCTGGCATCAGAATTTTTCTACATTGCCTTAGAATTCCCTTAGTTCAGGGGAAAGAGTTGGACATTGAGAAAAACTTGAGCATCTACGGAAAGATGGCAGCTTTTACGAGCAAAAATTAAACCTTAGATTCTCAAGTTTTACTCCATGTTCCCCTTGGCTAGGGGAATTCTAAGGCAATATAGAAAAATTCTGATGCCAGATTTGAACTTAGCTACTCAAAATACGGAAAGATGCCAGCTTTTTCGTTCAAAAATAAACCTCCGTGAAATCTCAAGTTTTGCTTAGTTATACACTTTATCCCCTAGGCTAAGAGAATTCTGAGGTAATGTAGGAAACTTTTAATATCTGATATAAAGTCAGTAACTCAAAATACGGAAAGATATTTGCTTTTCGGTACAAAAATAACGATTGCGGTAAACCTTAAGTTTTGCTCAGTTTTTCATTTTGCTAGGGGAATTCTTAGGTACTGTAGAAAAATTCTGATGTTGGATTTAAACTTAGCCACTCGAAATACGTAGAAACCACATTGTTTCATTAACGTTAAATTGGAAAAATATTACTTTAACGGAGCCTGAAATTTCCAAGATTTAGCACTTTTTTCCTAGGCTAAGGGAAAATTGTGGGGTCTAGGGGAAATTCTGAGGCAGGATTCGGATCAGCGGCTAAAAATCTATAAGGATAGCCTAGTCACATTTAAAGTACTTTCCACTTTTTTGTGGGCCTGTGTAATTATTAAACTTAGATTGGATTTGTAATTACTAGTTGTTCAAACTTTCGAAGTCATTTTAAGCCAATGCGTTCCAATGATCCGCAATTAATATACTCTCCACAGCACGTAGTCTTAAAAGAGTATTATACGATAGTTTTAAATTTCCAAAGTCAAACATTCCAACAGACATTTTTATTCGCACTTACTTTTTATTGAGTTCTAAACAACTTCAAAAAATCTGCCTGTCCGTCTTTCCGTCCGTCCGTGTGTCATGTTTTTATTTTGCTCATTTAAGAACGAAATGTCCATTGGACATTGGACAAAAAGTCCAACCCATACAACTTTTTTGGGTTCAACTTCCTAAAAAATAACAGAAAAACTCAGACATAATTTGTGATTAGGTATACACCTGGTATACTATACCAGGTATACTATACCTACTTCGTGTAATAATTTCCTAAAGATCACGTGATTCTGTATAAGATTATGAAATTTAAGGTAAGTTTCCTGATTTTAAAGTTTTGATTTCATCAAAACTCAAATCTATAATTTGTATAGTTGAAACCTTGTTGTTCTCATACGACAACTTGTATTGCCGGAGAATGGCGATTTCTCCCGTTAGATTAGACAGGGACAAAAGTTCTACCCAAAAAGGATAGAAAACATATATACACTCCCACTTCCACCCAACCAAACAAATTCTGTATTTGTTCTTTGTTGAACAAATACAATATTTACTTGGCCGGGCGAAAAGTATAACTTTATTATTTTTATTAAAGAAATTACTGGCGCCATCTAAATTTTAGTAGAATTATCTTATTCTACAGATTCACATTAGCTATGTTCGTTCGTGCCGCTCAGTGCTACACTTTCCGGCCAACCAAATAAATACTGTATTTGTTGTATGAAAAACAAATACAGTATTTATTTGGTTGGCTAGAAAGTGTAGCACAAATGAGGTAGAGATAGCGTAGGCGTCTTTTGTTTCATAATTCTAGTTGTAAAGAGCTCCATTGCGGAGTGTAAAGCTGATTAGAGAATTAAGTGAGCGCCCGAGCTCAAAGAAATCATGTCTTTCGAAGTAAACTGTAAAGATTAGTAAACTAAATTAAATTGTTTGATATTTACAAATTTAAAAAATCTATATAAAACATTTTACTATTCCTTAAAACGACTTTTGTTTGATTAACGCAGTCGTCCCTCCGAAGTGACTGATCGATTTCGTGCTTTTTAGCACTCTTCAAAGCCACATATCGGTAGTAGGGACAACTACGAAAATCAAATCCTTTCCATATATCTCTATATAGAGTTTAAAAATCGTTGTAAGGAAAAGCAAAAACAGCTAGCGACATCTACTGCTAAAAGCAGAGACTGGATAAACCTATCGACAGTCCAAAAAAGGAAGCAGTTATTGGTTTCAAGAACCTATTGCACGCTGTCGATAGGGGGCAGATTAATCAATGCCACGGTGGACATTGCCGCCAATTGAATCCTAAACGCTAGGAGGTCACCTTTTACAGTGGTATCTGAATTAATAAACTAAATTAAATTGTTTGATATTTACAAATTTAAAAAATCTATATAAAACATTTTACTATTCCTTAAAACGACTTTTGTTTGATTAACGCAGTCGTCCCTCCGAAGTGACTGATCGATTTCGTGCTTTTTAGCACTCTTCAAAGTCACATATCGGTAGTAGGGACAACTACGAAAATCAAATCCTTTCCATATATCTCTATATAGAGTTTAAAAATCGTTGTAAGGAAAAGCAAAAACAGCTAGCGACATCTACTGCTAAAAGCAGAGACTGGATAAACCTATCGACAGTCCAAAAAAGGAAGCAGTTATTGGTTTCAAGAACCTATTGCACGCTGTCGATAGGGGGCAGATTAATCAATGCCACGGTGGACATTGCCGCCAATTGAATCCTAAACGCTAGGAGGTCACCTTTTACAGTGGTATCTGAATTAATAAACTAAATTAAATTGTTTGATATTTACAAATTTAAAAAATCTATATAAAACATTTTACTATTCCTTAAAACGACTTTTGTTTGATTAACGCAGTCGTCCCTCCGAAGTGACTGATCGATTTCGTGCTTTTTAGCACTCTTCAGAGCCACATATCGGTAGTAGGGACAACTACGAAAATCAAATCCTTTCCATATATCTCTATATAGAGTTTAAAAATCGTTGTAAGGAAAAGCAAAAACAGCTAGCGACATCTACTGCTAAAAGCAGAGACTGGATAAACCCATCGACAGTCCAAAAAAGGAAGCAGTTATTGGTTTCAAGAACCTATTGGACTGTCGATAAGTTTATCCAGTCTCTGCTTTTAGCAGTAGATGTCGCTAGCTGTTTTTGCTTTTCCTTACAACGATTTTTAAACTCTATATAGAGATATATGGAAAGGATTTGATTTTCGTAGTTGTCCCTACTATCGATATGTGGCTCTGAAGAGTGCTAAAAAGCACGAAATCGATCAGTCACTTCGGAGGGACGACTGCGTTAATCAAACAAAAGTCGTTTTAAGGAATAGTAAAATGTTTTATGTAAAGATTAGGTATACTGTGGATTGCGAAGCAATACTTGTCTCCACGACTCGTATTATTATAGGCAGCATGCTGCCAGCAGTGCATGTAGTTTGCATACACATCGAGCGTGCTATTCTATTCAAAAGCATTTCATGTCATTCCCTATTGATAAAATTAATGAATATTAAAGGGTCATCCACAATTAAAAAATCTCTTTTTAATTTACTCTTCTGTCCAAATAATAAAGACCTACAAACTAAAAGCTCAAATGCTGGTGTAGCTGAGGTGTAAACATATTATAGAAATATATTTTTTTTTTTTTTAATAATCAAATATTTTATTTATAAGAAATCTCCAAAATACACAAAATGGAATAATTCCAAAAAATCAATTTTCAATTATTCAAAAGATTATTGGAAGAGCCGCACCATCTTCCAAACCTAGGCTTCTTAATTTTCTTCTTCTTCCTCTAAGTCTCAAAGAAATACTTCGAATAATGGAAAATTGAGTCTGGACTCTAACCCAACTAACCACATTCGAAAATGGTTTACTCCATTTTTCAGAAAGGCCGTTTGCCAATCGCTTTAAAAACATTTCATACTCTTTGCCTAAAGCACCATCACACGAGCAAACTAAAGGTGTAAAAGATCCTCTAATGTCCTCAGTAACTCTATCATATTTCCTGTGTTTTTCATGTGCATGATTATACGAAATAGTAGACCAGTCTAAGGAGAGGTAAGAGGGTGCGTCTGCATTTACAATGCGATTATCAAAAAACGCAGCCCTCTCAGACTCCCAAACTCCATATATTTTTATATCTGCGATCAATGCAGAAGTGTTTGTTAAAGAATCCGACTCTCTTAATATTGGTTCTGTTGAAACTCCATTCCATAATAAATTTCCTAACATTGCACAATTATCTCTGTGATTATCATGGCCATGTTTTATTAGACCTCCTTTTTTGCAGTCAAGGGCATGTGTAATATTCATATTCTCTCCACATCCATCGCATTTTGTTGGTAGACCTGCTGGTTGATGGCTGTATCTTAATGAAAGGGCATCCCGAAATTTTATTGGTGACAGATCAAAATTATCAGATGCAGTTGGAATTACTGTCAACCATTGATTGATTGATTCAACAATGCGCCGTAAAGTACGTTGTTGTTTTTGTGGCAAGGAATCAATAATAATATTACTATCATCTAATTCTTTTGTTTTAATTCTAGATATTTTTTCTTTTAAACTAGATTTTAATGAATTTTCATATTCACGAATATCGAGAGGCTCCTTTAATTTTATGCATTCAACTAATTTTTTAACTGTATTTGATGACACTTGATAAGCATCTTCACATGTTTTAACAGGATCATTTAGGGCTAATCCTCCTAATCTGACTGGTAAATCGAAAAGCTGATGTTCAATATCAGATATTTCCCATCTTAATATAGCTGGAGTTAAATGTTCTCTTATTGCTTCACGAATAGGGACATATTCTTCACAGTTACTTTTAACTACTCGCTGCATAAAAGTCCATTCAAATTGTAAAGATTTGGTAAAAGCTGTATAAGCTGCTTGTGGACTAGATATTATTATAGAAATATTCTTTTTTATTTTTAATATAATTATGGCTTTAAAGTTTTAAAAAGGTATAAAAACACCTTTAAAAATTGAAACAAGTTTTTTTTAAATAAGGCATACAGACATTATCTGTTTGGTTATTTTATAAAATCGTGATTCCAGTATAAATGAGATTCTTTTCGTGAAAATTGTATATTCAAGTATTACGTAACGCAAATTTTTATCATTTTGGACCCCCACCTTCCCCCTGTAACGCTATTTTCCTATACTATTAACATGGGAGTAATACTCCAAAATGACCCCCACGCCCTCTAGGAGTGTTACGAAATACTTGAACGTTCCCTTATCATATTTTTACTAAGATTAATTTTAAGAAAATGACATCTAAATAATATATAAATCACTCTTAAATAAAATTACTTGATTTAAACAATATCAATAGGGCCAATTTGCAAAAAAAACTGGACCCAGTGAAAATTACTAGGTTACTGTCTCAACCCTTTTATGTCACATATGTAAAATATGACATAACTATTATTTAGGGTCTCTAGTAAAAATTTGTTTGATTTAGGGTTTAGGATTTTTCGGATTTTTGTAGGTGTTTTCTAGAAGAACTGTAAATAGACCACTGTGTATTGTGAATGTTGGCATAACTTTAGAATGAGTTTATTCTTTTAGGGTATTGCTTAGCTACCACTACGCGAACATCTTTGTTACAATATGTGGATTGTGTTATGCAATAATGTGTTAACTCACATTTTGAGATGGCAATAAGTTTTAGAACTTTTTCCTTAATATCTTATAAATGTCTCGACTAAAACAATTAAAATTAGACATTTTCTCTACTTGCTCATTGCACGTAAACATCTGTTATCATTAATTCAAATCTTTTAAATAGTACATAGAAAAAACGGATTCCTTGAACCAAGGACACGTGTCTTTGGATATGTTCAAAGCCATTCTCTTGTTTCAAGGCTGGCATTTTCTTGAACCAAAGTCAATGTCCTTGAATAAAGAGCACGTATTTTTATTCCAAAACCAGTGCTCTTCATTCAAGGACATTGACTTTGGTTCAAGAAAATGCCAGCCTTGAAACAAGAGAATATGGCTTTGAACATATACAAAGACACGTGTCCTTGGTTCAAGGAATTCGTTTTTTCTATGTTTGTTTGAAAAAAATTCAAAAACTTGCTATCATTTTACAGTGTTGTTTAACATGTTATTACGAAATGCAGTCAATGTTGGAATATAAGTAGACATGTCATTTTGTACGAAAGTAATTTTTTCCAGAATAATTGTAATCCTACAATAGAGGTCCTATATGTAAGCTTTCAGGTTGATGAATTGTGCACTTTAATAATAACGACCCATTTAAAATAAGTATTTATTAAAAAGTAGGTTTAAGAGGAATTTTACATTGTTAAACAACATACACTTTAAAAAAATGGTTTTATTAAAAACTATAATTAAGATTAAATTGTTAAATTCATATAATTTAAACAGATTTTTTTTACTGTTTTATAGGAAACAAGCCCTGAAGCCCGTTTTTCAAAAGGGTTAGTTAAAAACTTAAATCAGTTCTCTCTTGTTTAAGATAAGGAAGTATTATTTTTAAGGGTCGAAAATCTAAAATTTCTAAAACATGTATCTTTTTAATTACGATAAAGAAAATTTATGCCAAATATTAAGATTCTAAATTAAGATGCCTCGAGGCCTCTGAGATATATACGCTTTTCAAAAAAAGTTAATATTTACATACTTACGACTTAAATATCACGATTTTTACCAACTTTAGGGTCGAATATCAAAAATTCCTGAAACAACTTTCTTGTCGATATTAATAAACAACATTTCTACCAAATATCGAGATTGTAAAGCAAAAGATATTTAGATAGCACACTTTTTAAAAATGTCTAATATTTAAATTACACAGCCCTGCAAATTTAACTTTTTTTCTGCTTCATGGATGAGACTATTTCAAATAAAAGAAAAGTTGTGAATTTCTGCATGCAAATTTGCAAAATTTAAAAAATATGTAGGTATAACTTGCACCTTTATTATGGATATAAAACATAATTAAGTTTTTCTATTTTACTACTCTTATAAGTTCATAATCACAAGCATTTTGCGTATTCTTATAGGCCCATAAGAGGTCTGTACTTTTTTTCTTTTGGGTTGGCAACAAACAAAAGCCTACCGCTTGACGTTTACTGTGCAAATGTCAATGTCGCTTTAAAGTTTAATTTTGTACAAAATTTTGTGTTTCGGTTATTTTTTACTGTGTTTAATTGTGGCTTGATTAATGGTAGTAAAAAACAGAAGCGATGACTATAAAATATGTCAAATTATCATTTGTTCTTTGATTTTAAACGTGGTGTAAACTGTAATGCCAACCCAAAACAAAAATACCTAAATCAGTCATCAATTTAAATGAAAGTTTTTTAAATTTTAGAGCAAAATAGAAAAAATTGTATGAAGCACTCGTTTAATAATACTTTTTAGGGCACTAGTACTTTAGAAAACTCGCTACAAGCGGCTCGTTTTCTAAACTTCTACTCGTGCTCTAAAAATGTATGTTATGAAACTAGTACTTTAATATACTATAAAAAATCCCTCATGAGCCTCTGGGTGTTTATTTCTTTTGTTTTTTTATTTTTGCTACAACGTGTTAACATTATTTCGCAAACCATGAAACCTGTGTCCAGAATGACTCAGTAAAATTATTGGTTCTCGGTGGTTGCAATATCGGTTACTATAGGATCTAAAACATTTTGCCTCATACAATTTAATATTGGCCTGTTGTCCTGTTCTTATGTAAATACCTTTTTTGATTCATATCCCTTTCTCCTTCAATGATGCGTTAGTGACCGTTCCCTTTTTACCCCGTGTTTGGTACTGCTAATAAGTCCTAGTCTTCTATATCTCTAATATGGAGTTATTTGCGTGTTTTCTAAATGAGTATAATTTTGGCATTTTGAAAAATTATATTGAGAAGTAATGACATTTTATACACATCAGTTTTAAAGAAGAACGTTTTAATTGTAGTCAAATTCTTTTCTCCCAACTGAGAATATTATTTTTCTACGACTGCTTTAGAATGTTAGAAAATACACACACTTTTCAAACACAGAATGAATCCATTCTAGCTCTAGATACGGTATGAATATTCCGTATCAAGTGCTAAAATGAGCACATGTAGTGTTATCTCTTGTTTATAAAAGTAAAGAAAACTGTGGCAAAATTAGCAAAAATATATATATTTTACCATGAAATATTGAATAATTTAATGCAATTTAAAGTTTTGCGTTAAAATTACATAAAGATTATTAGTTTTTCTTAATATTTGACCAGTTTTTTTTATCAATTTAGTTCAAAAAATTAAAACTGCCCGATCTATTGTTAAATATTTAAACCTGATATCTGTCACAACAATCTGACATAACTTTCAATTTTTGCATTATAATTTGTAAATATGTGCTAAAATTAAATAAAAATCTTTTTTAAGTACTGATTTGATAAAATTATTAAATAACATTAATTGCTTTATTTAAAAATATGTGTTTTGTTGTATTTACAATGTCGAGTGACAAAAAACATTGTTTTCAACCTTGTACGCAGTTTAAAGCCATACAGTGTTTCATATTTGCACTCGAAGAAAAAGTATAGTCTACAACACGTATGGAATAGTCATTCCGCGCTCGCGGGATCGTCATACTCGCCTACCGGCTCGTATTACTAACTTTCCGCTCGAGCGGAATATTGTCTATTCCATACTAGTTATAGAATATACTATTTTTCCAGTTTTTAAAAGAGTTTGGTTGTCAGAAAAGTTTTCACTGTCAAATTCTTTTTTAGCACGAATATGTAATAGTTATTTATGGTACTAGTGGGTAAAGTAAATTAAAAATTAACCTGCTTGGCTGACGCCTCGCAGGTTAATTTTCTCATGGGCAATATCGGTTTACCCATGAGTGCCATACAAGGTTTTATCCAATAAATAGCTTAGGAATTCATATTTTTATTAAAAATAATGACATTTACAAAAAAATAATTTGACAAGTGACAGTTGAGTGTGTAAAATAAATAATTATCCACTCAATAAAGTAAAAGTCACGCGGGGGTTATTATTGAGTTTATCTATTTAAAATAAAGCTGGTAATATATATAATATCTCGGTTTGTATAAAAACTAATTTTGCTACTCCAATGAAAACATTACCCTAAACTCTAAGGATCTTAAACATAAAACATTATCATGAAATCTAAGGAACTTAAACCTAAAACTTAATATCCACTACGGGAAATGTGAATGATTAACTAACGAAACATTACTCAGTTAATTAATAAGTATGAAAAAATCGATGAATAAGCAAAACTCCATGAAAAAATGAACTTCAGCGCTCAGGAATTGCCCTGTAGTCGTTTTGAAAAAAGGAAAAATCAAAATATAATTAAGGATTATAGAATAATTCGATTTAAAGCGAAATGTCGCTTAAAAACATTAGGAATATTTTCTAATTTCGAATCAGTACATAAACATTCTCCTAAACAAACTCGAATCGTGTATTGAATATTTATTTGAAAGGCAATTAGGCTCTTTAAGATCTTCTTTAAGGATAAAAATTATCTGTTTTTTATGCTAACGATTTTACTGCTATACATCTATTTAGTATTGAAAGAGGAATCAAAAGAGAAGAAAGCTAACAAATACAATTTAAATGTTAAGAGGCTTTAAAATTTTACTTACTTGAGTACAATAAAGTATGTTATTGTCCTCTCGTTAGTACTTTATTTTTTAATATATGGACTGTGTTTTGCAATAATATGTTAACCCACATTTTGAAATGACAGCAGAATGTTAAACATATTATTTAATATCTTTTTTCTATTTTGCGACTCTTATAAGCTCATAATCACACGCATTTTGCTTGCGTATAGGCCCATAAGAGGTCTCTACTTTTTTTCGTTTGGGTTGGCAACAGACAAAAGCCTATCGCTTGACGTTTTCCGTGCAAATGTCAAAGTCGCTTTAAAGTTTAATTTTCTACAAAATTTTGTGTTTAGGTTATTTTTTACCGTGTTAAAATTGTGGCTTGGTTACTTGCAGTGAAAAAGAGAAGACATGATTATAAAATAAATCAAAATAATATTTGTTCTTAGAATTTTAAACATGGCGAAAACTGTAATGCCAACTCGAAACAAAAATGCCTAAATTAGTAATCAACTTAAATGTAAGCTTTTTAAAATTTTAGAGCAAAATATAAAAAAATTTATAAAGCACTCTTTTCATAACACGTTTTTAGCGTACTAGTACTTTGGAAAACTCGCCGCAAGCTGCTCGTTTTCTAAACTTGTTCTCGTGCGCTAAAAATGTATGTTATGAATCTAGTACTTTAATATACTATTAAATACTTTAACCCTGTAAGTTACAGGCTGTAAGGGTAATTTTGCACTACTATTTCACAAACAATATATAGGCCAATCAAAACCTTGCATTTTTAGTTTCTTGACCAATCAGATCAAAATGAATAATTTTTGCACATGTGCAATTATCACTTGGAAACAAGAAACTGACAGTAACATCTTAATAAATGTTATATTTTTGCAAAATTTGTTTTTAATTTGTAAAGCTAACCTTTAGTTGATTTATTTTTATTGATAAGCAATATAAATGCTTATTTTATTACCAAAATATCCTAGATTATACCTGTATTTTTTACTTTTCTCTGTATTATTACTAAACAAAATTTTGGTTTATTTACCAATTCTTATTTTACTAAATACTGTTACATACTTTAAACTAGATCAATAATATATAATAATAGTTAAATAATACCAAACTATAACTGTGATATAATTTACCAAATGTTACAGTATTAATAAACACATGTTGCGTGGGGATCCAAATGTACCAGCACGGTCTCTATGTTAGAATGATAACATTTTGTATACAATACACACATTGCAGTATTAAATATCACAAGTAAAGTACTAAATACCAATAGTGGCGATATTAAAAAAAATATGTATTATCAAATAATATTCAGTATTTTTTTTTATTAAAATTAAAATTAAAATTAAAAAGTATTAAAAATACAATAATAATTATACAGGTTAACTAAATAGTTATTGTGTTAATATTAATAATTATTTAAAAAAATACTTTTCAGGTTAATTTTTGACGATTTTAAAAATTTTAAACCATGGTAAATGTGTACATTTGATGGCTTTTGGTGAAGAGTCTTACTGTAGTGTATAATAATACAAAACGTTTATTTTTACAACTTTGACTAATCAAAATCACACTTTGATTTTTAGTTTCAAAAGTGCAGTTGAATTGATTTTTCAAGCATTTAGCAGGAAAAGATATTTTCTTTCCGTTTGGAAGGAAAGCTTTTATTTAATTTTATTTGTTCCTTTTGAAATTAATTCTATGGCATTGAGCTTTCATTTCTTTTAGTTTTTTTATGCCTTTAGAGTCACTTTAAATGGCATAATTTGTTAAGAGATTTTTTAAAGATCTAAAAATTTTCTGTTGTGTAATAGCTCATTTCAGGTTATATTATATTAAGGGACAAGTCACGTAAGACACAGTTTGGGCGCACGCGTCCATATTTGGAAAAAAAAACTCGCGAATCGGGGAGTTTTCCAATAAACAAGTGCACCTAATATCTTATGAAAAGAGTTCTTTATACTATTAAATAAAATTAAATATTAAACGAGCAAAACAGTTTCAAGCACCTTGTCAAAACATTGGCACATTGAAACGTTATGAAAAGGAAGGTTATGTGATGACGTGAATAGGCAACCATTAATACACCTGCATAATTTATTAAAGTTTAAAAGTTATATTCTAGCAAAAAACTGTATATTACATTTTTTATAGGGCTTAAAATTAGCTTTCATTTAAAATATAATTTTTTGAAATCGGATTATAAATAAGTGAGATATGCTAAAAAACCTTTTACTACTTTAAACGCCAATACCTCGAAAACAATGCGTTTTAGGAAAAAATAATTTGTAACATTTTTTGACCAATTTAAAATTCTCTTTCATATAAGTTAATAAAATACGATAATAATTGCCTTAATTATGACCAAAAAACGCTAAAAATAGGAGTTTTACCCCATTCTTACCCCCTTACCCCCAATTGTTTACCCCAAAATCTAATCAGCTCTTCGAAATACGATAAGAAACAATATGCCAAAAATCTCTTGTCAATATCTTATTTAGAAATGGAGTTATCGAGTTTACAGACAGACAGACAGAGAAACAGACAGAGAGACAGACAGACAGACAGACAGACAGACAGCAGCCACACAGACAGACAGTCAGACAGACGGACAGACAGACGGGCGGAATTTTTTTTTACTGTCTAAAACGTCGAGAAATGTAAAAAAACATGGTCAAAGATTTTGACTTTTCGGCGAAGATTTCAATACATCGGCACTCTTAGTAGGGCTAAGTGCCGATGTAAGAAATTTTTTATCTATTTACTCGTTTTATTTTATTTACAAAGTACTCAAATAATTTTAATAGTTTCGTCCAAATCAGATCGAAGCCCTTTTTACTTTCATGAAAAGGAAGCATAAAGGCACTAGATCTAGGTCTTAAGTTAACAAGGAGACATGTGTTTCCCTTGCTTAAGACCTGGGCAACTATTCTTGACTTTCGGCGAGGGGTGTCTCACCTTTGAAAATACATGTACGCTTTAGCTGACATTACCTCGACATTACTTGATAGTATGGGACATTACTTGACATTACAAGACGTTACTTGATATTACTCGACATTACAGACATTAGGTCCTAGTGCGCATGTGCGTAGACATTATCTACTATTTACGCCTGCGCGTAGACATTGCGTGCCTGAAAATTTCTACGCGAAAGGGTGAGGTTAGTTCTGAAACATGACATGGTATGGGTGTTTTTTATTTCTATAGTATTAAGGTCATATTCGTTAAACATAAACTTAAACTTAAAAAACGATTTGTTTTAGTTATTAATTAAAAATCATACAAGCAGTTTTTTCCCAGTGCAAAAGAATACCACCAGTGGACCACTAGTAATGGTGTATAAGTAAAAAAATCAACCATTCATTCAAATAAAATACTGCGGCCAACTAAAGTATACTTCCCAGTCCGCAGAACCTCGTCAAAATGACGTCATAATCTGGTGACTTTTCTCCAGATATGACGTGACTATATAACGACAATATGACGTGAAAATAACCTCCTAATGTCACAGACCGATAACGTGATATATCTGACGTCATTTTTACGTCATTATTACGACGTGAATTTCACGTCTTAAAATATTTTTTATTTACCCAGAAAACCACTGAATATTATTGTGTAAGTGTATATATTGACCACACTATGATAACAATGTTACATGATCTAATATAGATGTAAACAAAATATAAATTCTACAGAGATATCACTTGGTATGGAAGCAGTACCCAAACTTCTTGACTATTTTAAAATGGCTTTTACTTCTTTTACCTCTTCGCTTAATTCTAAATCTAATCCTCTAAACCTAAAATAATAAAAAAAAATATTATGTTATAACTGTCTAATTATATTAATATAGTGTAAAATACCCATAAAAATAGGCCCTAGAACGACAATAAACCATTACAATTACAATAAAAAATAATGTTATTTCAATATTTAGGGTGTCCCCAGTTCGCAACTATCATAGTCATAGTTATTCTAGGTACTTACCCACGAAAATATAAGGAAACTCCTCGGAAAAACCAAAAACAAACAAACGAAAAACTCAAAACAATCACGTAGAGCTAGCGTCCGTGTTTCTGACAAGATTCAAGATGGGCGTGTACTGCGCGTGCAGCCAAAAATAAAAGCGCGAAATTTAAATTATACATAAATTGTAGTTTAGGTAGCATACATAAATTGTAGTTTAGGTAGCTACGTAAAATATAAAAAAAGTTAATTACCATATGCGTTTGAGTAAAGGGAGTTACCTAAACAATAAACGATATTTTATTTTTGAGATAGATTTTTTTTTACATACCATAACTAAGAAAATGCTTTCCGAGTACCTACTACCTATTTCAGACTATACACCTCGTTGGTGTTATAGTTTTTTAATAAAAATAATAAAAGTATAATATATTATATCACCAAAAAAAGTCGGAAACATGACGTGAATAAATGACGTCAGAAATTCGTCAATTAACTGACGTCAAAATGTCGTCGATCATTGGTCGACTGACGTCTATTGACCAGTAATCACCAGATTCTGACGTCATTTTTACGTGCCTCTGCGGACTGGGTTACCACTACATATGTTCATTTTTAAAGGGTCCCGGACCCTGGGTCCGTAACGAAATATTGAACCCGTATAGCATCGCTCGGTTTTCCGTCCGTCTGTCACAGCCGGACGGGATACTCTTGTTTAATTTTATTATTTATTACTTGACATTACCTTGACAATACCTTGACATTACCTTGACATTACTCGACATTACGACATTATTTTGCATTTTTGACAATACATGTACACATTTTGGCCAGTGAGACACCCCTCGACTTTCGGGGAGTAGAACGAGTCTGAGGTTGTAATCGTACTCTGTTTGTTTCAACACTATGTGACATATTCTAAGCGTTGTTCTATAAGTAGTTTTACTCACTGAAAGTCAAGAATACGTACCCAGGATCTAGTGTCCTAGGGGAGCGAGGTATTTTGAGGATAAGCGAGCTTTTTCATTGTAAAATTTATTTGCAGCGCTCAACATTACATAGTTAATAGTTATTAAACCTATTTTTTTTAGGAACCGCGGCCTGCCGTTGATATTTTTTATATTGTTTTTAAATTTTAATTTTGTAATCATAGTATTTTATTTAATAAATTTTAACTAAACTTTTATACAGGGTGTATTTGAAATAGCGTAGGAAATTTTAACAGGTGATTCTACATGATAAAATATGACAAAAAGTTCCTATAAACATATGTCTAAAAATGCGTCATAAGGGAGATACGCCCCTTTGAAATTGGCTAAAAAAATCGGTTTTTATTTGATAACTCAGGAACCCTTTGAGATATATTAACGAGGTTTTGCAAGTGATTTAATCCTAATAAGGCCCATCTTTGTATGTCATTTTCACGTACTTATTTAAACCAGGGGTGTGCGAAACGGGGGGGCCTTATCAGTTTTTTGTCCCAAACTTTTTTTTGAGTAACTTTTTTCAATTTTATTTTTGAAATATGATTCCTCACGTCAAAATACATAAAAAAGGTACTCTTATTGTAATACTGTAGGATTAACCGTTTTCGAGAAAAGTTCATTTGAAGGTGAAATTTCACGGTTCGAGGACGAAAAATTAAATATTATTAATTAAAAACCAAAATTTTAATGATGCAATGTTATTCTACATCAAAAACTAAGAAAAAAAGTTTCCATACATGTAGGTCGAAAAAACGCTTTTAAAGCTACCATAGCCCTTTAAAAATGGTGCATATTTAGGAGACCATAGCTCCATTAGGATTGATTTTTGGAAGTACCTTAGTTTTTAATGTACATTCGCCCTGCATCATTAAAATTTTGGTTTTCAACATTTTAGTATTTAATTTTTCGTCCTCGAACCGTGGAATTTCACCTTCAAATTAATTTTTCTCGAAAACGGTTAATCCTACAGTATTACAACAAGAGTACCGTTTTTATGTATTTTGACCTGAGGAATCATATTTCAAAAATAAAATTGCAAAAAAGTTACACAGTAAAGAGTTTGGGACAAAAAACTGATAAGCTCCCCCCATTTCGCACACCCCTGGTTTAAATAAGTACGTGAAAATGACATACAAAGATGGGCTTATTAGGATTAATTCACGTGCAAAACCTCGTTAATATATCTCAAAGGGTTCCTGAGTTATTAAATAAAAACCGATTTTTTTAGCCACTTTCAAATGGGCGTAGCTCCCTTATGACGCATTTTGAGACATATGTTTCTAGGAACTTTTTGTCATATTTTATGATGTAGAATACTCTGTTAAAATTTCCTACGCTATTTCAAATACACCGTGTATATCGAGGCTATGATAAAACTAGATTGTTATGTTAAAATATAAACCTTTTATTATAATTTGAGTTTTATAGAATATTAAATTATTATTTCAATAATTATAATAAAATTATATTATTATTCATATTAGAATATAAAATATACTCCAGAGACATAAACACGATAATAAATTTCCATAAAAGTATTATGATCGATGAATTTTATCCTTTATTTAATATTTTTATATAAAACGTATATTTTTAAATACTCTGTTTAAACTTAAATATATCTATATATTTTTTAATATTAGGTTAGCCGATCTCGGTGGCGCAGTTGGTAGTGTGTCCGGCTGCGAACACTGAGATTGTGGGTTCGAGCCCCACATAGAGCATGGATGTATAGTGGTGTAAATAGTCGGTAGATGGAATTACGATGACTAACTGTAATGTGGGTTGCAGGTGAAACTGTAACAACATTTCAGGGTGGATGCGAGTTCTGTTGAGGACCGTGCTTCGGAGGGCACGTAAAGATGGCGGTCCCGTCAATTAGGCCATAGCAGCGAAAAATGACATAAAATGATTAAACAAACAAACAAACAACAAACAATATTAGGTTAAAGTTTTAAAAATAATAAAATAAAATATTATTTAAAATATTTACTATTCCTTAAAACTTTTAATTAATTCAGTAGTCCAACCGAAGTGACTGATCAATTTCGTGCTTATTAGCCGTCTTCAGAGCCACATATCGGCAGGAGGGCAAATACGAAGATAAAATTTTTTTCAAATTTATAAACTTCTAAATAGCAGTTTACAAATCAGAACGGAGACATTTGTTTGCGTTTTTTTCTCGTAGGTGCATTTTATAAATAATAAGTATACAGCCGATGCAAAGAGGCGAGCATAGAAAAAACGAATTCCTTGAACCAAGGACACGTGTCTTTGTATATGTTCAAAGCCATATTCTCTTGTTTCAAGGCTAGCATTTTCTTGAACCAAAGTCAATGTCCTTGAATAAAGAGCGCGGATTTTTATTCCAAAACCCGTGCTCTTCATTCAAGGACTTTGACTTTGGTTCAAGAAAATGCCAGCCTTGAAACAAGAGAATATGGCTTTGAACATATACAAAGACATGTGTCCTTGACTCAGGGAATCCGTTTTTTCTATGTGGGTATTTAGCTATGCGTTAATCAACACCTTCTTACTTTCGGGAAGTAGAAAGTAGAACGAATCTGAGGTTGGGATCATACTCTAAGCGCTTAAGCGTTGTTCTGTAAGTGGTTCTACTCCCTGAAAGTCAAGAATACGTACCCAAGATCTAGTGCCCTAAGGGGCTCAAGCTTTTTTATTGTCAAATTTGTTTGCAGCGCTCAACATAAGAAAAATATGGTCTGGTTAATAGTTATTAAACCTATTTTTTTAGGAACCGCGGCTGGCCGTTTATATTTTTTACATTGTTTTTAAATTTTAATTTTGTAATCATCGTATTTTATTTAATAAATGTTAAGTAAACTTTTATATATCGAGACTATGATAAAACTAGATTTTTATGTTATTTTTCAAAAAAAGATTAAAAAAAACTAAATTAATTGTTTTTATTTCCTTTTTGCGAAAAAAATATTGAAAAAAAAATAAAAAATATATTTTTTTCTTTTTGCAAAAAAAAACAAAAAGAAAATTAATGAGTTTTTTTATTGTATGATAGGCGGAAACTAGCTCTTATCAACCAGCCTCGTTTAATAATTTCTTATAACCTAACTTTATAGAAGGATGACACTACAGCATTGTATATTGTTTGCCCAAAGTCATGCGCCAGCTGTCTTTATTTAAATGCGCATAACTCCAAAACTACTCATACAATTAAAAAACGAAAACAGGACTCTTAATAAGCTTAAAATGTTCAAAAATATATAAAAAAAATAGCCAAATTCACCGAAATCCAAAATCATACGAAGGTTGTGCGTGGTTATTTAAGTTTTATAGTTTAGAAGCCAGAAAGCGATATAATCGGACGGACATTTAATCGAGCGAGAGTAATAGGGTTTCCGTAGTTATCTAAGAAACTAAAAATAAGATGCGTCTGTCGTCCAGTTGAGATGGCACGGTGGGCTTTAAGCTTACGGAGATGAAAAAATCGAACACCCCATAACTGACAACGGGGTATTGTTTCTAATGCTTTCCGAATTACATGTTCGTTGAGAACAAAATTAGTATATATGTGACCCAAAAAAATTTCAAATTAAAAAGTTTGAATTTGTTTATTGGGGTAAGAGTTTCATCCCTAATTTTGTTCAAAATTTTTGAAAAAATCTAGAGGTCGCTCACAGCCATTTTTCAAAAAATATGTTTGCTTAGCTTTTTTATTTTTTTTTTAAGGCCCAAGGATTTTTTATTTAAATCTTTTTAACACAAAACGGTATAAAGCGATAGTAAATTGCTAACCTCAATAAAAATCTCAATTTTTCTTTCAAAATGGCGGAGCTGTGCCCTTTAAAGTTTGAAAATTCACTACATTGCTTGATTTTAGGTCTAAATACAGGCACAAAAAAATGTTTTTCATTGTCTTCAAACATTGTGCGTGTAGCCCAATATGTCCTCACATAAAAACAACTATATTTTATACAGGGTATCCAGAAAAAATACTATATACATTTTTTTAACATTTTTGAGAGATAAATTTGGTTTTTAGTGACAAGGTAGGACTCAAAATAAGGGAACTTCTATATAACGCGTTATATCCGTATATCTGTATATCCGATAAAAAAAATATAGTTGTTTTTATGTGAGGACATATTGGGCTACACGCACAATGTTTGAAAGCAATGAAAAACATTTTTTTGTGCCTGTAATTAGACCTAAAATCAAGCAATGTAGTGAATTTTTAAACTTTAAAGGGCATAGCTCCGCCATTTTAAAAGAAAAATTCAGAATTTTTTTTAGGTTAGCAACTTTATACCGTTTCGTGTTAAAAAGATTTAAATAAAAAATCCTTGGGCCTTAAAAACAAATAAAAAAAAGCTAAGCAAACATATTTTTTGAAAAATGGCTGTGAGCGACCTCTAGATTTTTCAAAAATTTTGTAAAAAAATAAGGATAAAACTCTTAGCCCAATAAACAAATTTAAGGGGTGAGACCTCCAAACTTTTTAATTTGAAATTTTTTTGGGTCACATATATACTATACTAATTTTTGATGGAATAAAAAACTGCTACACCTACGATTTTGTTCTCAACGAACATGTAATTTTGAAAGCATTAGAAACAATATCCCGTTGTCAGTTATGGGGTGTTCGATTTTTTCATCTCCGTAAGCTTAAAGCCCACCGTGATACATACGAATTTCTGCAATCGTTTAAATATATTTGTATACATATTATTCTTGATTCGTAAAAACAAACTATATTATAGCTCGTTTTTAAGAATATATTTTACACTGAGTTTTGTAGAACAAATTATATATTAAATTCGCCAATCAATAGATTGTGTTTGTTAGCAAACAAAATGGATTTGGACTTTTCTGTGTCCCTAAATAGATTTAAAATACAGGTAAAAAGTGGACTAGATAGACTGTGATATATATTTAAGTAACTAGTATATTTAAGGAAATGTAACTACATATTGTAAACTTAAATTGGCTCTGCCGTAAATAAATAAATAAATAAATAAATAAACACTGTAAAAACTGAATATTCAGTTTATTTTTAAATGGATAGGAAATCAAAAATTATTATCCTACACAATTGTACTTTAATTTTTGTTAAAAATACGCAATATTTCAAGTCCGTCCTTAAGTATTAAAGTAGGCAACTTTAGAATAAAAATTAACAAAAAAGTAGTTTGTAAAATGAAAAATAAATTGAAAAAAAAGTGTTAAAAAAAACTGTTTTTACTTTGTTTTACCCCCTTACCCTAATCCGATTTTTACTAAAAACAATCCCAGCGTAGAACTTTGGATAATCAACCTCTGGTCCAAATTTGAAGTATTTAGCCGAAGCGTTCTTCAGTTATCGTGGCCACTGTTGAATCCTGCAATTTATTCGTACATTGCTCCACTATTCGTTAGATAGCGCTACGATGTCGCTTGTTGGTTAATTCGAAATAGTATAAAAAACTTATTCTCAGAATTTATCGTTAGACTTTTTATAGTGTTAAAAGCGAGCAGTTCTAGAATAAACGTGAAGGAATACACTTCACGTCCCTAAAACATAAACATTATTCGTATCGATACATGTTATTTGTGGACGTTATTAATATTTAAGTGTAATAAATTAAATCTAAGTGTAAACAGACTATATTATATGTTACCGGTCGCCTCGCGAGGAGAACAAATCAGTGACCAGTGAAAGGAAACCCTGTATTTGAACCCCGCTACAAACATCTAGGACTACAGTTCCACGGGAATAATACAAGCAGTTTAGCAAGTAAGTCCCCAATTACACAGTCACAAATTTCTTTCCGGGACACACAGACCTACAGACAATTTTTTTTTTGACGGAAATCATTTTTTGGATATAAAACGTTCAGAAACGTAAAAAAAGCAATATTTTTTTTCGAAATTTTTTTACTAACGCAAGACTTTTTGGGGAAAGTAATATATGTTTCTAATAAAAAAAACAAACTTGAACTTGAAATGACCTTGAAAACGTAAATATCCGTAAAAAATATATATGCAAAAACCGCTGGCCGGTCTTTTCTAAAATGGAGCTCCTAATTCAGTTTATAGTGTACCGCGTTTTCCTGTCTAGAATAAGTAAAAACTAAAAAATTATCAGGCGCTGCCCTGGTTACTTATTATAGAAAAGAAAAAGTACGGTTGCGATCGGCTAACTGGCATCAGTACGGGCACAGGGGTTCATGGATTAAAAATTATGATAATAAGCTTAGTTTAACACCTTGGGCGCCAGAATCTTGTAAACATACAGGTGCTTGGCAGTTTATGTGTTAAGATTCAAACACATAAAAAATAATGTACTAGAATATTAATTATCTTTTACAGCATGTATAAACCTGAAAAATAACTATGATTTGAATAGATTTGTATATCTTGTGTTGATTATAATTTAAACAAAAACTCAAATATGTGCTGTTACAATGTTTATTTAAAATGACAAGTAGACAACTTTAATTAATCATATTAATTAAAATAAAATTATAAATTACCAAAAGTATGGTGAAAAGACCCCATTGCGAAATATAAAAAAAAATGTGGTGAACTACCCTATTGCAAAAATGTTAAAATATGTATACCAAAATTATTATGGTGAATAACCTAAATAAAAACAGTAATATAAGTTATGTGTTAATAAGTGAAAAATAGTAATCTAGGCGTACTGCCCAAAGTTGCAACTTTGTTTACAAACCAACCTAGAATATTCATAATAAAATAGAGCACCTTAATAAATATTAAAATTTGAGAACTTGGATATTTTACCAAAAATAAATATAGTAAACCGCATTTTCATTATTTACACTAAAACTATAAAAACCTGTTAATTAAAGTTGTCCCTGGAACGACCAAATACGTTGTCCCACTCCCTGATGATGTACGTCACTGTGCCGAACATTTCCTTGTCCTTGCCTTGAGAACTCCTTACAAATTTGAACACGTTTGAAACTCAAACGCTTGAGGATCCATTGAAACGTTTGTAAACCTCTTGGCTTAAAAACGGTACTGCAATTTACTGAACATCTTGAAAAATCTTGAAAACTCTTGAAAACTAATGTGGAAAATTGAAGAACACCTCAATGAAAATTGAAGTTAAAGTTGAAATGGAAAGCTTCGCCATCGATACTCGTAAAATTTGAGATAACGGTAACGTTGTAAAATATAAAAGCTTCACCAACAATATTCATAAAATTTGGGATAGAGGTTTCGTCAAAACATTCGAAGAACGTTAGAACAGAAATGGAAAAGCTTCACCAACAATCTAGAAAGAAAGAACAGCGACTTTAGAACTCAGCCATCGATATGAAAAATCGAAATCCGTAATTAGATTTAAAATAAACTTACCCAGTCCAAAACTGAATTAATTGGAGCAGTAAGTGCTGAATACTAGAATACTCTGCAGCCTGAAGCCTTCATCTGTACGCCTCTAATGAAAATAAAGAAAACAACGTGTTAAACACTTGTAACTTAGGTAACCAAAAAGCGACTTACTTTGAAAGATGAATATTGTGGAATTTCCATTAAAACTGCTTGAACTAATTACGTAGGATTATACTACACTTCATTACAAACTTATTGCAACATTTTTACACAAACATAAACCACGGATGGTTTCACAAAAATCAGATTCTGATTTTACGACCTGAACGCCATTGCTTGTCGTTTTGAAAAAGAACGCCTCTCCCTTCAACTCCGGCAAGGTACAAAACTCCCCCCGTGGCGAAACTTGGAACTACGAACAACAAATCGATTTTGAGGGTAGGCAACACAAAAAACATCTATTCATAATCCCCATAATACTTGAAAATAAAGAAAAAGAATACTCTAAATAAGTTTAAAATGCCTAGCCATACATCTAACAATCGTTTCATATGGTTTAAGAAATGATACGACGAAAATAAACCAACTTGAAGTCATCAGCTGACCATGCAATGCATACTGTATACCTGAATGCGGGTAGAAGTAAAACTAACCTCAAAATTAGGTAAACAATCTTTGATAATGATTTTATCCGACTTCCAGAAGCTTTAGCTGTGATTAAAAAGGTAAGACTAGCTGAAAAACATCAGTAGCTAACTCAAGTACTGAATGTAGTAGATTACTAGACGTTTGTTATTATATTTTAGGCTATCAAAAGTAAACACCAAAAATAAGACAAATTCTGTAATAAAAGAAAAATGACCCAGCAAATGGAATCAAGGACCATCGCAAGACTTCCACAAGACCATACAATAAGTCTGTACTCAATCTTATATGTGCAAATAGAAAGAAATACTAACTTCTGAAAAAATGGTAACATCGTATGATTACGTGACACAGATCAGGTAATCTTTAAAAACAGTGGCAGTCATAACTGCTACACAGCCCTCCTCCGAATAAATAAAAAATATTTATTCCCAAAAATATTTTTTAACCCAGAGTATAAACTCCAATAGTTAACTCTAAATAGAACATTACAATATCACAAAGAATAACCCCGTAACCAAAAAAAAAATTACTCCTAACTTATGCTACTAGCATATTCTGATTCTGTAACCAAAAACTATTAAATTTACTTATTATTTATTGTAGCTTTATTCCCCTTTCCGAATATATACAAAAATAAAAATATTTATTTATTTTTCATTGCATTTCTATCCAATTTTTATGAATCAATATTGAATCAATGTTTATTGAACTTGTTATTGAATGCATTTTTATTGAATTTTTATGAATCAATATTGAATCAATGTTTATTGAACTTGTTATTGAATGCATTTTTATTGACTTTTTAGTTAAGCCTGATATCTACGCGTACCACACGCCTATTTACTAGGGACAAATCCATGAATTGACAAAATCGAGTTATAGTTACACAATCGGGAAGTTACATAATCGGGAAAATTCTTATTAACTAAAATTCAACAACAATGACTTTTTAATATCAATAATCCTTATTATTGACACTAAGTCCAAAAACTTTTTAGTCCATAGTTTTGACCGTTATTAACCTTTTAATTTTTCAGGTATTCTAATCAAGATCTCAATCAAAACTGAAGAACACTCACTCTACACCCATCTACTAAAATGTCGCAGCAATCAGTTCTAGACCTGATCCCTCGAGCATCAAAGAAAATATTTTTTTTTTTTACAATATTTGACTTTATTTTATTTAAAATAAAATTTAACTATTTACACTTGACTTTTACTCACTCTTAGCTAATATTTACAATTAACGGTTTTATTTTTCTTTCTGAAATTTAAAAACTCATGCATGCAGTTATCCGACGGATACATCACTATTCGAACCCAAATATTTCTTAAGATCTTTAACGTGCCAGTCTCCAATGGATTGACCGTTTTTATCCTGTAACACATAAACCAAATTTGACTTTTTACCTATTATCTTACATAACACGTACTTAGGCGCTAATTTTGACGCAAAATAATTTACTGCGCTGGAAAGAACTTTATTTCTTTTCCATACCTTCTCACCTATCGTGAACGTTACGTCACGCTTTCTAAGGTTATAGGCTCTTCTATTTCGCTCGTATGCTTCATGCAATTTAGTTTTTACATCCGCAAAAATGTCTTTTAACCCAACTAAATCCTTAAAATACATTTCCCGAGAATCCGGTTCCAACTCAACGTCTTGAGTGGACGAAACTTTGCCATAGTAAGCCCCTGTTAAAGGTACGATTCTTCCAAAATTGAGAAACGCCGGCGAATGTCCGTGGACCTCATTAACTGCGGTACGAAGCGCAAGACCTATTTTACCTATATTTTTATCCCATTCCCGGTGATTTTCTTTTATATAAGACCTTATCGCCGTTTCTACCGTTCGATTCTGTCTTTCTGTAGGATTTACTTGTGAATGAAATTTGGCATTGTACCAGATTTTTTGAACTTGATAGTCGTCCGCAAGCTTTTTGAAAGCTTTCCCAGCAAACTGAGTACCATTATCGACAATAATGTACTGCGGTACGCCATATATTAAGAACACCTGATTTTCTATAAATTTTATTACACCTTGAGCAGTAGCTGTTTTCAAAGGTTGTAAAAGTGTATATTTTGTGAACCAATCAGATACTACTAATAAATAACAAAACCCTCCATTCGATCTAGGTAATGGACCTATAAAATCTGTTGAAATACACTGCCAAGGGAAACTAATATTCTTTTCTTTACCCATCAACCCATGACGTGCATAATTCGGAACCTTTTGTTCAGCGCAAATTTTACAACACTTAACATATTTCAAAATATCTGATCTCATACGTGGCCAAAAATATTCTTGTGATACCCTATTAAAAGTTTTATAAAAACCCATGTGAGCTGCTAAAGGATCATCATGACATTCTTTCATAACAAGCACCCTACAGAGTCTCGGAACCAACAACTTCCACTCTTTAATATTCGTTTTAATACCTAAATTAGAACGATCAAATTTATATATTTTATCTTCTACAATTCTATACTCTTTATATTGATTTGGACTCTTCAATATCTTTTCTCTTAATGAAACATAGTACTCATCTTTACCATACTGTTCCGAATCAAATGATATTAAATTAACTGACGGAAATACTGGTTTTTCTGGTTCAACTTCTTCAAAAGCCCTACTTAATGCATCTGGAACTACTTGTAAACTACCCTTACGATATGTAATATTCATGTCATACTGTTCGAGTTTAACCGCCCATCTAGCAATTCTTCCTGTCGGGTCTTTAAAATTTGCTAAATACTTTAAACTAGAATGGTCTGTTATAACATTAAACCTAACTCCTTCAATATATCCCCTGAAACGATCAATCGCGAATAAAAGAGCTAAACATTCTTTTTCACCGGTGCTAAAATTTCTTTCTGATCTTGAGAGAGTTCTTGAGGCGTATGCAATAACCTTTTCCTTTCCCTCCTGAACCTGTGTTAACACTGCTCCCAAACCTACATTACTAGCGTCACATTGTATGGTGAAAACAAGGTCGTACCTAGCACTGGTTAAAACCGGAGCTGAAACAAGAGCTTCTTTTATTTTAACAAACGCGACTTCAGCTTCATTATTCCATTTAATTGGTTGTTTCTTTCCTAAACCTTTCAGCAAAGCATTAAGTGGTGCTACTAACGTTGCAAAATTTTTTACAAACCGTCTGTACCATGAACATAACCCTATAAACCGTTTAATCTCTGTAGTTGTACTAGGACGTTTATAATTTAACATATCCTGTACTTTTTCTATATCTGTGCGTAACCCTTCTCTATCCAAAACAAAACCCAAATACTTTAATGATTTTCTAAAAAATTTACACTTATCAAAATTTATTGTAAGATTAGCTTCTTTTAAAATACGATAAACCTCTTTTAGCAGACGTATATGTTCTTCAAAACTAGATGATACTATTATTATGTCATCTAAATATACAAAAATATATGGTTCAAAGGCAGCACCAAACAATTTATCCATCAATCGTTGTTGCCTTTGCGCCGCGTTAGCCAACCCAAAACACATACGATTAAAGTGAAATAGACCATAGCCAGGTACAGTGAAAGCGCATTTTTCCTTTGACCTTTCAGTCAGTGGAATCTGCCAAAAAGCTTTTTTCAGATCGATTGTAGAAATATATCTCGCCTTACCAAGCATACTTAAAATTCTATCAATTTTTGGTAATGGATAAGAATCCTTCTTTGTTTGAGCATTTAATTTTCTACCATCGAAACAAAGCCTATGCGATCCATCAGATTTTTTCACTAACAATACCGGACTATTATAATCGCTATTCGAAGGAGAGACTACCCCTTGTGCTAACATATCTTTTAATTCTTTAACTAAAATTTCTTGCATATACGGAGACATTTGGTATTGTCGCATTTTAAAAGGTTTGTTATCCCCAGTATCAATATCATGTTTCATTATATGAGTACACCCTAACTTATCTTTTTTTAGTTCTTTGAACAAATCTTTAACTTTATTAGCTAAATGTTCCTGATCACTACTTAACTCTAAAATTCCAAATTCATTACTAGAATTAATACTATTTATTTCTACTTTATTCAAAAATTTCCAAGAATTATTTTCGAAACTTAGAGATATAGAAAATTGTTTCAAAAAATCTACTCCAAAAATAAATTCTGTTTGCAAAGTCGGTACTACTAAAATTTTTAAAACATTTACTGTATCATTGACTGTAATTGGTAACTCCACAAAACCTAAAACTTTTTGATGTGCCTTATCAGCCGTAGTTACATATGGTATACTACTATTACAAATTTCTAAATTTAAACTTTTAATCAAACTAATTCCCAAATTTCCTATAACTGAACAGTTAGCGCCAGTATCTATTAATGCTACTATTTGCTTATTAGCGATACTTGCTTTTATATAAGGCCTATTATCATTTGGTAAATTTTCAAAAGGATTTAAATTTACTAAGGAAATTAAGTGATTTTTATAAAATGCTTTTACTTTTTCTAGCCAAATTGTCCAATTGAACCAATTGTCTTCGTAGCTACTAGTTATCTTACTATCAGGTATGGCCTTATGAAGTAGTGAGCGTCGGCCGGGATTTCCCACTACTGCTCTACATTTTTTTGACAATTAGAACAATCTTTTAAAAATACGTCTTTTTTTCCACAACGGTAACAAAACTTAGTCCTTTTTGCAAGACATTTACTAAAAACATGATTAATTCCATTACAATTATAACAGACTATTTGCTTTACTTGATTACTACTATTTACTGTACTATTATTTTCTGAACTGCTATTTTTCTGATTTTTATTACTATTAAAATTACTGCTACTATTACTACCAAAAGATTTATATCCATTATTTCTGAAATTTCTATTATAGTTACCATTACTATTATTATTATTTCTAAAATTGTTACTAAAATTACTATTTGAATTTATCTGACAACAGTGCCCTTCTTTACAAACATTTTTACTACTACTTGCTTTATTTACACAACTACTTTCCTCTGCAAAACTACTATCTTGAGTTTCTACCACATTTACCCTAGGTACTGATTTCTTATAAATTGCGTTTTTATTTGTTACACTTTTTTGTTTCAAAATGTAAGCTTCATCTAACTTTTTACAATACTTTCTGAGGTCTTCAATCGAGTTTACTTCTACTAATGATAACGGAGTAAAATAATGTGGAAGTATCCTTTCCCTAATTGTTTTCAATTTTGTAAAATCACTAGGATAACGCAAAAGTCTCTTAAATAATGTCTCCATAGCCGCTGTAAAAACTGAAATTGACTCATCTGGTTTTTGATACTTTGCCCTGATGTCATCCCAAGTATGATCATCTACACTAGCAGACAAAAATTCTTTCTTTAATAATCCTATTAACTCTGACCAATTATTAACTGAACTTTTAACTGACAAAAACCAAGAGAGCGCCGGCTCTTTAAATAAGTCATAAGCTGTTTTAAATAAAATTTCATCTGAGACGTTTCTACAAACTTTTAAATAATCTACTTTTTCAATGAACGAAAGTACGTCTCCAGTACCGTCAAAAGAAACACCCCATTTATAAACAGGTACAGGCTTTATAAAGTCCGGGTCTGATCTAGCCGAAGTATTAGCTGCTGCATGAAACGTTGTGTCATTTAAAGAAATTCTTGTCATATTAGTTTCATTGACCTTATTCTCATGCGCAGTATGAGCCTCAATCAAATCCGCCTCTAATTCTAAACAAGTGGCTTTAGAAATCTGTAAAAATTTTGTCCTATCTGCTTCTTTATCCTTTACTTCCGGAAACCTATTTAAACGCTTATTTATGTGCGCTAGATTTGACTTTATACGAATGAGTTGAGAAATTGAGTACTCAAACTCCTCAAGTTCTTTAACTAAAGTTTTTACAATATCAATATTATCATTAATAGCTTTTACCTCATTATTGAAATTAAACTCCGGATCGACATATTTATTGTCCTCCGTTTCCCTTGCTATAGCTCTACTCAATGTTTTAATTTTCGCATTTCTATCATTCCTAGCCGTTAAAGACCTAATACGCAATTCATAATTTATTTGCTCTACCGTCAAATATCTAAGATCCATTTTATTTAAATCTTCCATGATTAAAATTTTAATTTATTACTAAAATTTACTATCAAAAATCTGTCAAAATCTGTCAAAAATCTTTCGCAATCTCTCTTTAAATAGTCAATATTCTTTCTAAAAATATTCACTCTCAAAAATCTTTTGAAAATCTTTCAGAAATCTTTCAAAAATCTCTCGCAATCTCACTCAAAATTTGCAATATTTTTTCAAAAATACTTGCCCTGTCCGCCACTCTTTTTTAGATTCGGATCGGAACCAAAAACTCCACGATTTATTCTCGCGTACTACTACACCTTTTTTGTTCACCCTGTATATTTCAGAATTTCACAAACTCAAAAAATCTCTCATCTTTCATCAAACTTTAATCCATTCTATATATTTTAGAATTTCATAACCAAAAACCTCTCAACTTTATTTTCTCCTATATATTTTAGAACTAAAATAACTCACTGGCCAAACTTTTCTCTCTTTATTTTACTCTATATATTTCAGAATTAAAATAATCAAAACTATGCACCAAAATGTTTGCTTTTCAAAAAAAATTCTCTCTAACTTTTATTTTTACCCTGTATATTTCAGAATCAAAAATAACCAAAAACTGTACCACTGCGTCCAATACTTTTTTTATTACGATCCTATATATTTTAGAATTCGAATAAAACTCAAAACCTTACCCTTTTGGTACTCTCAACCTATCCGTGGTTTCTTTTCTCCCTGTATACACCAAACTATTTTTTAAACATTGCACACCTATTGTTTAAATCAAATCAACAACCATATCCAGTTTTGTCTAAATATCTTAAAAATATCTTAAAAATATCTCAAAAAAAAATTTTTTTTTTTTTTTTTATATTTTTTTCACAAACTTCAAAAATTTAAAAGTTAAACTAGCTTAATCCCACGTTATTTGGGCGCCATTGTGTACCGCGTTTTCCTGTCTAGAATAAGTAAAAACTAAAAAATTATCAGGCGCTGCCCTGGTTACTTATTATAGAAAAGAAAAAGTACGGTTGCGATCGGCTAACTGGCATCAGTACGGGCACAGGGGTTCATGGATTAAAAATTATGATAATAAGCTTAGTTTAACACCTTGGGCGCCAGAATCTTGTAAACATACAGGTGCTTGGCAGTTTATGTGTTAAGATTCAAACACATAAAAAATAATGTACTAGAATATTAATTATCTTTTACAGCATGTATAAACCTGAAAAATAACTATGATTTGAATAGATTTGTATATCTTGTGTTGATTATAATTTAAACAAAAACTCAAATATGTGCTGTTACAATGTTTATTTAAAATGACAAGTAGACAACTTTAATTAATCATATTAATTAAAATAAAATTATAAATTACCAAAAGTATGGTGAAAAGACCCCATTGCGAAATATAAAAAAAAATGTGGTGAACTACCCTATTGCAAAAATGTTAAAATATGTATACCAAAATTATTATGGTGAATAACCTAAATAAAAACAGTAATATAAGTTATGTGTTAATAAGTGAAAAATAGTAATCTAGGCGTACTGCCCAAAGTTGCAACTTTGTTTACAAACCAACCTAGAATATTCATAATAAAATAGAGCACCTTAATAAATATTAAAATTTGAGAACTTGGATATTTTACCAAAAATAAATATAGTAAACCGCATTTTCATTATTTACACTAAAACTATAAAAACCTGTTAATTAAAGTTGTCCCTGGAACGACCAAATACGTTGTCCCACTCCCTGATGATGTACGTCACTGTGCCGAACATTTCCTTGTCCTTGCCTTGAGAACTCCTTACAAATTTGAACACGTTTGAAACTCAAACGCTTGAGGATCCATTGAAACGTTTGTAAACCTCTTGGCTTAAAAACGGTACTGCAATTTACTGAACATCTTGAAAAATCTTGAAAACTCTTGAAAACTAATGTGGAAAATTGAAGAACACCTCAATGAAAATTGAAGTTAAAGTTGAAATGGAAAGCTTCGCCATCGATACTCGTAAAATTTGAGATAACGGTAACGTTGTAAAATATAAAAGCTTCACCAACAATATTCATAAAATTTGGGATAGAGGTTTCGTCAAAACATTCGAAGAACGTTAGAACAGAAATGGAAAAGCTTCACCAACAATCTAGAAAGAAAGAACAGCGACTTTAGAACTCAGCCATCGATATGAAAAATCGAAATCCGTAATTAGATTTAAAATAAACTTACCCAGTCCAAAACTGAATTAATTGGAGCAGTAAGTGCTGAATACTAGAATACTCTGCAGCCTGAAGCCTTCATCTGTACGCCTCTAATGAAAATAAAGAAAACAACGTGTTAAACACTTGTAACTTAGGTAACCAAAAAGCGACTTACTTTGAAAGATGAATATTGTGGAATTTCCATTAAAACTGCTTGAACTAATTACGTAGGATTATACTACACTTCATTACAAACTTATTGCAACATTTTTACACAAACATAAACCACGGATGGTTTCACAAAAATCAGATTCTGATTTTACGACCTGAACGCCATTGCTTGTCGTTTTGAAAAAGAACGCCTCTCCCTTCAACTCCGGCAAGGTACAAAACTCCCCCCGTGGCGAAACTTGGAACTACGAACAACAAATCGATTTTGAGGGTAGGCAACACAAAAAACATCTATTCATAATCCCCATAATACTTGAAAATAAAGAAAAAGAATACTCTAAATAAGTTTAAAATGCCTAGCCATACATCTAACAATCGTTTCATATGGTTTAAGAAATGATACGACGAAAATAAACCAACTTGAAGTCATCAGCTGACCATGCAATGCATACTGTATACCTGAATGCGGGTAGAAGTAAAACTAACCTCAAAATTAGGTAAACAATCTTTGATAATGATTTTATCCGACTTCCAGAAGCTTTAGCTGTGATTAAAAAGGTAAGACTAGCTGAAAAACATCAGTAGCTAACTCAAGTACTGAATGTAGTAGATTACTAGACGTTTGTTATTATATTTTAGGCTATCAAAAGTAAACACCAAAAATAAGACAAATTCTGTAATAAAAGAAAAATGACCCAGCAAATGGAATCAAGGACCATCGCAAGACTTCCACAAGACCATACAATAAGTCTGTACTCAATCTTATATGTGCAAATAGAAAGAAATACTAACTTCTGAAAAAATGGTAACATCGTATGATTACGTGACACAGATCAGGTAATCTTTAAAAACAGTGGCAGTCATAACTGCTACAATAGATAGACAGACGGACGTAATTGTTATACTCATTTTGACTCAGGGAGGTCTAAAACATTTAGAATAAAACAAATAATACATTTGAACTTTATAAAGTAATACTCAGTTGATAATATTTGTCGTTAAACCATTTGGATGTCCTGTTGAATAAAAAAAAAATCGTGAAAAAAATACAGGGTGTTCCTTAATATCATGTAACTATTACAGGAGGTAATTACTTGGCTTATTCTATGACTAAAGTTTTATATAAACATATGTCTAAAAACCCATCATAAGGGAGGTGCGCCCCTTTAAAAGGGGCTAAGAAATTTGGTTTTTATTTAATAACTCAGGAACCCTTTGAGATATAGCAACGAGTTTTTGTATGTGAACTATTCTTTATAAGGCCCATCGACGTATGCTATGTTTATGTATTTATTTTAATCAGTAACGTGCGAAACGGGGGGGACTTATCAGTTTTTCGTCCCAAACTTTTTGTTGTGTATTTTTTTTTGTAATTTTATTTTTGAAATATGATTCCTCACGTCAAAATACATCAAAGGTACTCTTGTTGTAATACTGTAGGATTAACCATATTCGAGAAAGATTGATTTGAAGTGTATCACGTTTCGAGGTCGAAAAATTGAATACTAAAATGTTGGAAACTAAAATTTATCCCGTTGTGCACCCCTGGTTAAAATAACAACATGATATGATATCATAAAAAGATGAGTCTTATTAACATTAGTTTACACGCAAAACCTCGTTGATATATCTCAAAGGGTTCCTGAGTTATTAAATAAAAACCGATTTTTTTAGCTCCTTTCAAAGGGGCGTAGCTCCCTTACGAAGCATGTTTAGATTTCATTTAATTTAATTTAAAAAAAAGTCTTTTAAAAAGGTCAAAATATCGAAAATCTTCGTTATTTATACAAGATTTCGAAGATTTTTCAAAAATCTCAGAAATCTTACCAAAAATCTGAAAAATCATACTATGATACTATCTAAGATTTTTATGTCAAAAATCTCGGTCATACAAATATATAAATTCCGATAATCCCTGAACAAATATTTTTTAGTGACTCACCTCTCGAAAAAAAACTTTCAAAAAAACATAACAGTATGAAAACTATAATTTTTATTACTAATAAATTAGAATACAATTTTCTTTTATTTTTGTCCAAAATTATCAAAATTTGCGTTAAGTAATACTTGAACGTTCCCTATGTCCAGGACTTGTGAGGGCTAGTAGTAGAGGGAACCACCGGCTTACACTAACTTTCGAATCAGTTTTTATAGGGAGTGTCCGGTTCACTTACGCCTTTGCCAAATTTAAATTATTTTATAACTGAAAAAGGCAAATCGGCGCCAGTGAGAATCGAACTCACGCTAGTTGGCTAGTAGACTTGTCATGTACAGACGCGGTAGACCACTACACCAATCTTCCTATATACTCATTATATTACATACTAATGAATTAACTTTTCCCATGTAAAAATTTCACAGCAATGAAGAGACAAATATCTCATCCTATTTTAGGGGTAACAGATATACATATTTGCACAAACGATTAAAAAGGGTATACCTAACTTTTTGAAATTCCAAATATTTACACTTGTTATCCGAGGTGTAAATATATTTGGTTTACGGTGTTTACTAAAAACACACATACATCACATCAAGTGGGGGTTTCTTCTCTTAAAAAAATATTTGTTACAGAAAGTGCTAACGTTTCAAAAATCGTTTATATTGGACAAATATAAAAAATTGTTGAAAACTTTATTGTTAGTGTTAATATAATAATGTTTATTTAAATAGTTTTAATGATAAAGTTTTATAACGATAAAATTCCCTATATATTTTAGATTGCATTTTTCTAATAAATAAAGTTACACTTATTATACAAATTCTTTTAAAATTCGGCACAGATTTTAGTTTAAGAATTGTAATAAGTCTTTAGTTTAATGAAGCTGAAGTTTGCAACGTTTTTTTGCATCGAAAATTCAAATAGTATATTAAAGCACTTATTCCATAACACGTTTTAGCGCACTAGTACTTTAGAAAACTCGCCGCAAGCCCTTGTTGTCTAAAATTGTACTCGTGCGCTAAAAACGTATCTTATGAAACTAGTACTTTAATATACTATTTGAATTTTCGTTACAAAAAAACGTTGCAAACTTCAGCTTTATTTAGTTTAAATCATTTAAAAATAAATTCGTAATACAAAAAGTTTTTACCTTCTTTTAAAAAAGTTAACGCAGTTCGATATTCTTTAAACTTTTTATAGAAGTAAATTTAGCTTGTGTGATGATAAATACCAAATTTCACGAGTACAAAAAGATTTATATTTAAATACTAAAATTTTTTGCTAGACATTCTGGGATAAAAATAATAACCCTAAGATAGATATATTTTTTTCCTTGTAAAATTTTGATTCTCACAGACTACAAAACAAAACATACATAAAACTATAACAAGTAAAAAGTTTTCGCAAAGAAAAATGAACCGACTTCTATGTCTCTAAAAAGTAAAAAATAACATATTTAAGTCGGTGCCAATTTCCCTATTCCTAAATTAATTACTAACAATATTTTTTTTTATTATTTTATTATTCTTTGCTGTGAAATTGGCACCGACTTAAGTATTTTTTGTTTTTTACTTTTTAGAGACATAGAAGTCGGTTTATTTTTTTTTGCAAAAAGTTTTTATTTTTTACTTTTTCGAGACATAGAACTTTGTAACGTCATCTAAGCTAAATTATAGCTGTCCTTCCATCTCGGCAAGCTGCTGACGTCACAACGCACTTTTAGTGCGTTGTGACGTCATCATCTTAAAGATAAATTTCTAAAATATAAAAGTAACATTTTTATTTTAGCGCCCAAGAGTCCAACCAACCGTATTTTAAACGAAATACTAAAGAAAATCTTGTTAAAATTTAAGCGTGAAGTAATCAAATAACGCATTATTGTAAAATCACAAAATTTATCATTTTCTCTTGGTATTTTAATATTACAGGTCCAGAGAATCAAGTTTAGCGGCATTTAAAAGATTTTCAGTGTGCCGTAATATTTGAGTGACCCCTTGTTCAAGTTATCCGGCTTATCCAATTTAACCGATATTTCTCTAAAAATCTGGTTGGTAGTAGAACCAAATTAAGCCGGTTTTAAGTGAAATTGCATTAAAATGATTAGGTTTATCCTAATTATCCGGCTTACCCGGCATTATCCAAGCGTCAAATTTAAACGGGACCACCTCAGGAATGCTCTCTTTAAGTTGCAAAAAGTTTCATCAAGTTTCGTTCATTCGTTCCAAAGTTATGCGGGAACAAACATAAAAAAAAAGTCACACATCGAATTGATAACCTCCTCCTTTTTGGAAGTCGGTTAAAAAGCTAGCCAACCATTTTCACTGCAGTTAAAATGTTTACTGGTTTTTGAATGTTACTATTTCTGTACTGTTTCTATATTGTTTATAAAAACGCGTCGAAAAATATACCGATACATTTTCCTCTTTAAAAATTTAGCAGGAAAGGGACAAATATCACAGTGTTAATAGATTTATTCCCACAAAGGATTAGAAAGGGGATAGCTTTTGAAAATTCGCAATATTTACACTTGTTAACCGATGTGTATGTTTGGTAAGCACACCTACATCATAAGTGGGGCTTTAAACCGACGCGCATGCTGACAGCTCCGTCTAGCCGCCGAATTCGTAGTTATCCTTGCGTCGCGGTGCCTAGCGTCTCGTTCCGGACCGACCACGCGGGATGTCAAAATTTAACGCGCTTCATCGCTCTAGATTTACCGTGTTATCTTTATTATGTAAATAAAAAATATAATAAAAACTAAAAAAGTGACAAAATTTAAACAAAAAAACAATATAAATATATAAAAATAAGTGTAAAATGTGAAGTTTTTAATACAATAAGACCAATTTTTTTGAAAAAAAAATAGTTATAGTTATACACGTGTGACATATATGTGTGAGTGTATTTTCCTACATCTAAGATGGTTCTTCTTTCCTGTGGCTTCTTCTGCTTCTTTTTAGTGTTTTATGCAGGTAGGGTGGATGTTTATGACCTGAAAATATTTTTAGTGTAATGTTTATAAAAAATTAGAATAAAAAAAAACAATTTTTTAAAATAAACACTTGTAACTATATTTTGCTAACCGGTTTGTCATGCCGACGCGTTTATTAAAAAAAATACATTATTTTATTTTTGTTTTTAAAAAATTTCTTAAAATAAATGAAATATTTTTTGAAAACGATTTTTTTTTAGGATTTTTTTTTTGCTTGAACTATGAAATAACAGTGTACTGTTACACTGCAGTGTCGACATGACAGTTCGATTGGTGAAATATAGTTTAAAGTGTCTATTTACTTTAAAAGTTAGTTTTTAAATTTTAAATGAATACATTGATCCGAGCTCTGTTTATAACGAATAACTTATACACGGTGTACTGAAAAAAAGTTTGTTTTTAGACCAAAATAAAAAAAAATTGTTTGTTCAAATGATAAGACAATATTATTATGAAATTAGTTCTTAACAACTTCCTGAAGTAACTTAGACCCTTTCATTAAAAGGCATTTTAAAGCATCTTTCTCATTTCATGATTTAAAAAAAGTTTAAGTTACTGGGATAAAAATTTCTCCATCATAGAGCGCCATAAATGTGAACATTTAACTTTTTTATAAATTCTTTTTGACCAGAGAGGTAGACTTTTGATACTGCTGTAATAATGTTTCACCTTTAGTTGAACCTTATTTTTTATGATGTAAAAAGATGGTACATAACAAAAAGACATTTTTAATAGGGTTTTTTTATTAATTTTTAGTTATACAGAAGTCTCTTGAAGAGGTAGTTTATACCCAAAACTGTTTCAGTATACAACTAATTTAAAATTTATCACGAAAACTTCTTTGTACTTGGACTGGAGTCAATCCAACATTTAATTTAATTTAAGAATACTACTACTACTTGATTTATTTATAAAATATTTAATTTAACTATAGGTATAGTTGCGGATATAGGAATATATACTAAATATCCATATAGTTAATTCAAACATAGTTAAATCAAATATTATATGGTAAAATTAAATTAAATGTTGGACTTACTATACCATAGTTAAATTAATCAAATCAAAAAACAGTATTTGTTTAAACATACGTTTTTTTTAAGTGTAGCAAACAATAATATTAGCTGAAATCGTTGACGTATTAAGAAATGAAAAAGATCTCAATTAGCACTAGCTCCAAAGTCTATTTTTTAATATAAGTGTTAAACAAACTTTGTTTCATCGCACCGTGTGACGTGAGAGAATTTTTAGTGTAATGTTTATACCGGATGATTTATAAGATGAAATTCTCGCAAGATATGAAGCGAGGAATATGCAGGGATATAAATCTACATAAAACTAATTGTAAATATAGATTTTGAATAAAATCAAGTGTTATAAAATTTTAAAATTATTTATAAATAACTTCCCCCACAGGAATTTATTTATTGTAGCTACCATATTGTATAATTAGGTAATTAGAAAAAAATACAAACAAATGTTTAAGAAAATACAAGAAGAAATTACCACAAAAACATTTAAGATAAAAAATTAAGAAAAATATAAAATATAAAATTAAGTATCAAGATTTTTATTACCTTAGGGGTCGAATATCGAAAAATTCTGAAACACGTATATTTGCAATTTGGATAAAGAATATTATTGCCATATATATAGATTTTAGATTAAAAGATCTCTGACATACGCACGCTTTTTAAAAAAGGTCAATCTTTAAATAATTTACAACTTGCGACTAAAATATCGCGATTTTTACTACCTTAGGGGTCATATATCGAAAATTCCCGAGACCCGTATCTTTTTGATTTTCGTAAAAAATATTCTTTTCCAAATATTGATAATCTAGATTAAGAATTTTCTGAGAAACGTACACTTTTAAAAAACTTGAGTAGAAGAAAAAATAGGGTCACTCCGTCTGGCGGCAGTTCTGCGAAATCACCATTAAGCCTCCGTCAAACGGCAATAAAAAGTTGCCCCGGGATGAAGAAACTGTAGAAGAAGAAGAAGAAGTAAAAGACATGAGCGTAGAAGAAAAAGTAAAAGACATAAGTACTTTTTGAGTTGACTGAAAAAATTACAACTTTCAGGAAAAGTCCAAACCAGAAGGAAAAAAGTTAAATAAATAAAAAAAGAAAATATTTATTAAAACTGCGCAATAAGCAAGACTTTAATAATTTGATAAACAGTTGCAGTGGCGTACCATGCAAGTCCTAGAAGATGGGGTAAGAAACATAGTTGTACATTATTTGTTGCTGTTAATACGAAAAAAAAAATTTAATCATTCTTAAAACAAACAAAAGTAGAGAATGTTTAAGCTTTAAAACTAAAAAAGAATAAGTCAAACACATTAATTAGTTTTCGAAATATTTGAATTTAAAAAATGTCAATTTTTTAGGTGTCCGGACTTTAATGCGCGGCAGTGTAGATTACGAATATTTTATAGTTCTCCGCACTAAAGAAAGTCTATGACGTAAGGGAGAGAAATCATTCGCGCTCTCTTCTTTCCGTCAAGAGTGTTATAAGGCGTGAGATGCCTACATCGGGCTCCCACTTGCACACACATTCCAAACATATTTCCCATAGCCACAGATCTGCGCGTCAGACTATATGTATTTTACTTTTTTTATTATAGTTATGTCTTTTACTTTTAAGCTAGCGAATTAATATGGGAGAATTGGTGTAGTGGTCTACCGCGTCTGTACATGACAAGTCTACTACAACTAGCTTGAGTTTGATTCTCACTGGCGCCGATTTTCCTTTTTCAGTTAATTAACAATTGAAATTTGGCAAAGGCGGAAGTGAAGCGGACACTGCCTATAAAAACTGGTTCGAAAGTCAGTATAAGTCGGTGGTTCCCTCTACTACTAGCCCACACAAGTCCTGGACTTAGGGGATGCCTAATTAAGTAGAATAGTACGAGTTTAAACAAACATGTAATGTAATGTAATGTAATAATATTTTGCCGTTTAAAGAAAAAAAAATTAAGATAATAAAAAATACTATAATATATTATATTATTTTATGAAAGTTATCTATCATAAACATGTAAATTATTTTAGTTACTTTCATGTAGTTAATTATAAATTATTAAGTTTATACCATACTATAAAGTTATTTATTAGCGCCAACATACGTGACAAAACACTCTTGTTTAAATTCATGTTACTAATTTAGCATAAATGCATTTGTGCTAAAAGTTTCGTGACAAATTTTCAATATAAATTTTACACATTAATATAATTAGCATACTTGCAAAAAAAACAATAACAGTACTTATTTTTTAATAAAATATAATGTTTTATTATCGATTTTTTTTTAAAACACCCTGCCGTTTTGTTTTTTAAATTTATATTTAGATAGATCGTAGAAGATTAAAATACACTGCCCAGTAAAGAGCTTTCCCATTTTTCACCTCCGCGCGTAAAATTGATTTTTGATTAACATATTCACTTTTAGCAACCTTAAAAACACCAATATTTATTTATTTATTTATTTATTTATATACAAATCCATACAGGTCCTAATGGACCCAATTACAGGGTAGGTCAAAATATATACATATATACAAATCTAAATTTAAATAAATTTTCAAATGCTTAAATCTAAACTAACAATTTTTACGAAAACTACCCCCCGCCCCTGAGGGGGTGGAGTTGGATGTTTTTATTTATTATCATATTCACTTCCAGCAACCTCAAAAACCCTTATATACCAATTTTCGTTCACATGCAAAACCTCATTGCTATAAGACAAAGGATACCTGAGTTATTAAATAAAAATCGAATTTTTGTAACCTCTTTTGAAAGGACGCCCGGGTGTAGCTCCCTCACGAGTCGTTTTTGGACATATATTTTTTAATACTTTTTTCTTATGGTGACTTCTAGAACAAATCTTGTAAATATTTCCCTTTCCTCGCAGAACACCCAGTATATGTGAAAACAAGCGCTTCATATACGAAACGTTTTCTCTTTCTTTTATAGGAAAAAGAATTTATGTTTAAGAGACCATAAGCTATTCTGAAGGTATTTTTTGGTTTTACACAGTTTTTCTTGGCCAATTTATCATAAAAACGCTGTGTTTCACAAAGGTGTAAAACTTGTTAATTAACTTTGAGAAATATATTTCTTCATGACAGATAAAAATAAAAACAATATATTTGTCATAAAACGTCTAGCTGGTGAAAAAGTTTTGCAACTTTCTAAATATGTTTCATTATTTAAAGCGCAAAAGATGACATATTTCTTCGAAGAAAATATAAAATGAGATTCGTGATATCTTTATAATATAAAGATAATTTTAAACAAGCTGAAACCTGTACACTTTCTAGAAGAGTGGTAATATTTTTAGGTGGCCATATATGATATATTGGAAACCAACAGTACGTCAAAAATGATTAATAGTATAGGTATTTTAAGGAATATGCATAATATGCATAATAGGGTGACCCACCAAAATTTCAAATTGAAAGATTTGGAGGTCTCACTCCTTATTTATTTATTTATGTGTACAATAACTACATACTGTGTCATGGAGAGCACCAAATAAGCATATGCTTGTGCTAGGGGCTCTCCACTTATTTTGATTAAAAAATAAAAAGAACTTTATTAAAAATATAAATTAAATTTTAAGTTTTAGAGAACTGAAGACAATTTATCAAGCTCTTGTTCAGTCTCACTTAATGTGTGGCATTATAGCATGGGGTGTATTTAATAATAACTTAAAAAAAATGTTGAGACTACACAGAATATAATACTAAAAACTATGCTTTATAAAAGTTTAAGATATCCTAGCTAACTAGTTTTTACTGATTCTAAAATGCTTGATATACGAAAATTATTTTTCTATAGTATAGGTACACATTAATTCAAGGACAAACACTTTCAATGGGTGTACTTACTCGTGGGTTTTGTCTCATTTTGCCGTTTTTGTTGGTGACAAATTTTACTAAAAGAATAAACCGAGTATTTTTTTAGAAATGGTGTGATGGATTTATTTAACTCGATTTAAAATAAATTTAAAAACTTTATTAAAGTCTGTTTTAAAGCAAAACGACTTTGCAACAGATGGAAAAAGTCAAATGCAAATTTATTTTTTATACATGAATGGCTCGGAGAACAAGGGAAATAAGTCAAATTTATCTTAATTTAATAAAATCGACTTTAAAGGTCCTTCAACAATAATTTCACCGCTCTAGGGTTACATAGGGGCGATGTAGTATCAGGTAAAAAGTGTCATCACTTTTTTATACTTCGTTTGTCTTACCTTCATCGAGGTAATCTTGAATTTTTTTTCTAGCTTTTCTACGTTTTTCAATGTTTTATATTTATGTTAAGTTGATGTCAGCGAAAAAAAAAATGTCTTTTGGTCAAAAGGTCGGTCCTGAAGTAACTTGTCGACTTTCGCCGCGCGCTGACTACTGTATACTGCCAGTACTAAAAAAATTAGCCAAAATATACATGATGATTGGTTTCAGCCCTGCTGATCAGTTTCACCCCGGTACTAATCAAAATTTTGGTATTATTTACAGATTGTAAATTTTTCTGAATACTCTAATATACTTGTACTGTAATATACTAGATCAGTAATACAACTTATCAACAACTCAAAGTGTACCATGATATAAGTGTGATATGCTTTACCATATAAACACATGTTGCGTGTGGATCCAAATGTACCAGCACGTTGTGATATGGTAGTATGACAACATAATGTATATAATACACACCTTGTATTATTTAATATCACAAGTAAAGTATTAGATACCAATGGTGACGATATAAAAAACAAATATGTATTTACAAATAAAATTTATTATTAAAATTACAATTACATTTTCTGAGTGTAATGCCCAAACGTAATAAGACAATTACTAGCTTTATTTTAAACAGAGAAACTTGTAAATAACCCGCGCGTGTCTTTTACTTTACCACTTGCAAAGCAAAAACCATACATCAGATTCTGTCAAAAAATTTTGCTACACATTGTACAATCTGGAACTAAATATCGGTTTTTGTATTTTCTACTTACATACGTTATCTAGCGTCATTTTTCTTACAAAAATATCAGTTTTGAAAAATTTTTACATGTTTTTCTTTTAACTTTTATTGCGAATGAACTGACATTATGTCGACTTGCAATTGTTTCAAATAAAACTTCAAAGGAGCCTACCTGATTTAATACAGCAGAATTAACGTGGGCGACTAAAAATATTATCAACACTGCTCAACACGGATTCTGCGAGGGAAAATCCACAGTGACTAATTTGCTACTCTATCAGGATTATATACTTAATGCTTTTGAACTAGGATACCAAGTAGATTCCATTTATGCAGATGTACAAAAGGCTTTTGACACTGTTCCTCACAAATTTCTATTTAAAAAGCTGGAAGCATTAGGTATTTATGGTATGCTACTGAAGTGGATTGTCAGTTTTTTATCCGACCGAACACAACAAGTGAAAATAAAAAACTTTGTTTCCTTTTGTATACTTGTAACCTCTGGAGTATCTCAGGGCTCACATATTGGACCTCTCCTTTTTCTTTTATTTATAAACGATATTGTTTTGGTAATAAAATATTGTGAAATACTACTGTTTGCAGATGACCTAAAGTTATATAAGATGGTGCGGTCAATCTGTGATCAGTATCTTGTTCAGTGTGACATGGATAATTTAATTATTTGGTTTAAAAAACATGGTATGACCTTAAACATAAGTAAATGCTACTCAATTACGTTTCATAGAATCTTAAGACCTTTAGAAAGCTATTATGAAATGAATGGTACCCAACTACAAATAGTTGAAGAAATTAAAGATTTAGGAGTTGTCTTCGACAAACAGTTAAACTTCAACAGTCACATACGGGGTTGTGTCATGAAAACCCTACAAATTCTAGGCTATGTTACAAGAATGAGTGGTGAATTCACAGTTGAGACCTATAAACACCTTTACTGCACTATAGTAAGACCTAACCTTGAATACGCAGCAGTAATATGGTCACCATGCTACCAAATCAATATCAATTTAATAGAATCTGTCCAACGTCGCTTTATGAGGATTGCAGGATATAGACTTGGTATAACAAGAGAAAACTTTGTTTATAACTATGCAGCTATTAACGATCGGATAAAGGTTGACACTCTACTTCAGCGTCGTTATAAATCTGATCTTTGCATTCTTAACTCAGTACTGTCTGGAAAACTAGAATGTCCCACTATTTTGGCTAAAATCAATTTTAACACAAATTACAGGACGCGAACAAATTTTTTATTTTATATAGGTTTTCATAACTCCAATTATACATACCATAGCCCATTGAACAGAATGATGCGACTATCAAATTTAAATCCGATGGTTAATATAACTGGAATATCATTAGGTCAGTTGAAATATAGGTTAAAACGTACTGAGCTAGTCATTCAATAGTTTCAGTCACTCCCCGTTAGAAGATATGTATTTTATTTTATTTTCCTACATTCTATTATGTAATCTGATTTTTATGTATTTAATAATTATTTCATATATTTCTAACTTAATTATTATTAATTATTAATTTATTTTAACATATTTAATGTGAAAACATTTTTGTAATATTTAAAAAAGGGGGTATCCCGTAAATAAATAAATAAATAAATAAAATAAATAATATACCTATGACGTTTTTGAAAGGTAAAATGTATACGTTTAAACCAAAAATTTACACAGAAAAAAATAAATAAAAAGAACGTTTAAAATTTTAAAATGGCTATTGGACAAAACTTTGTATGGCACTCATGGGTAAACCGATATTGCCCTCTTTAAAATTAACCTGCTCAGCTCACGCCTCGCAGATCAATTTTCTCAAGGTCAATATCTTACTTTACCCACTAGCACCATAAATAACTATTATTTCATAATTAACCTGCTCAGCTCACGCCTCGCAGATGAATTTTCTCAAGGGCAATATCTTACTTTACCCACTAGTACCATAAATAACTATTATTTCATAGTAATATATTTGGGGCCAACTTATATTTATTAGCCCATATTAGCTTTGTTAAAACAACTGTTTATCCTAAATAGCTGATGTTTAGAAACTAATTATATTTTTTATAAATGTTTGGTGATCTACTATAAATAAAAATGTAATAGATGAGTGTAAAAAATCGCACAAATATACATATACATATAAATTTATAGTTGTCCAATTTTTTTCGGTTTCAATTTATTTGATAATATGTCTTATGTGCCTTGTTTTCCCGAACCCTTTATATGCATATTGCTACTTTGAATTTTATTAGATTAAAATTTAAAAAGTTTGGAAACTGTGTAATAGACTTACGTGAGTCAATTATACAAAATAAATTAAGTTGTAAAACTTAACTGTTTCGACAAAAATAGCTGCGAAGTTAAAAAGTTTTTTTTTTATTTTGCCCATGACAATATTTCTTATAAATAAAAAATTCTTCTTTAACAGTAGATTCAAAACATGTGGTTAACCGTAATCTAGATTCATCACAATAATTTGTAAAATCCATTTAGAAAGTTATAACGATTTCAAATGTATTAATAATAATTATTATAATTAATATTTTCATATATAATTACACAAGAAGCTGAGTATTATGCAGGAAAAATTCGCTGTTTTCATGAAAATTTGCTGGCTGGAAATAATTACGACCGGGGCAGGACGATGCCTCTGGAGTCATGTGTAATTCGGAAGATTATTTTTCAACGATTTATAATATGTCAAACCGACTTTTATATTTTTTCCATCGCAAAATTATATAAATTGTTTTATTACTTATGTTAATATTTTTACGGACATATTCTTTAACTTGGTTGATTTAATTCCATTCTCAACTGCTAAACTAAAACCCATTTTGTCCATTTTTAAATTGCAAATTACGGTTCTGTCAATAGATCAGTAACTTAGGTAATGACTAGCGCGGTACTGCGCTAGGATAGTTTGTTTATATTAAAAAGTCAACCTAGAAAAACTGTCAATATAATTTATAAAAAGGTAATCAATCTATGGTCCAAATTTAAAGTCTTTAGCCCGAAGCGTCCTTCAGCTATCGTTGTCGCAAACTTCCCGGTCACACAGACCGACAGACCGACCGACAGACAGAATTTGTTTTTTGACGGAAATCTTATTTTATAAAAGGTCCAGAAACGTAATAAAAGCTTTAATTTTTTTTTTGATTTTTTTTATTAACGTAACACTTCCCTTGGGGAAAGTAATACAATTGATTTTAGCCTACTTGCTGTACCCTTATATCTAAATATACAAAAAAAAAGAAAAATGCAGAATATTCATACCGTATCTAGAGCTAGAATGGATTCATTCTGTGTTTGAAAAGTGTGTGTATTTGCTTACATTCTAAAGCAGTCGTAAAAAAAAAATCTTTTTTTTTTATATTAGGTGTTATAAAATAAAAAAAAAAGAGGAAAATTTGCTTGTCAGGAAAGCAATAATAGGACAAAGGCAATTTTCCAGAAATAATGAGAGAAATACGATTTCCGTAGTTCCACGGAATCATAAAAATAGCTTAAATAACTAAAAGCTGTACAACAAACAATAAAAAAGTGGTCTAAATGAAAATATTTCGGCATTTGCTTTAGAAATAAAGCCTAATTAATCATTATAAAAAAAAATGTAAAAAGCATTTTATTAAGCTCTGTAAAAAAATTGTTTAAAACAAAGTTTGTTTTAAAATTTGTTTTGAAAAGTAAAAAAGCAGAGAATACGCAGCTTTTAATGAATTTTACAAATAAACATATACAATAGGGACGGTCTAATTTTCACTTTTGTTCCAAATCTTTTAGACATAATGCCTTTCTGGATTTAAATAAAAAGTGTATAAAAAATGTGAAAAAAAAAAGTTTAATATTAAAAAAAACACATTTTTAGTATTTTTCTTATATAGACAAGTAACCGTCTGGAAGACGTCACATCTGTGGCAGTGTAACCTAAATTTTACGTCTGTAGTTACGGGTTAAGAAAGTTCACTGTTTATATGCAAAATTAATCCATACATTTTATTATCATGTAAACTCAAAAATGTTTGGAGTTTATAAAGTTAAGTATGTTAGTGATTGTTCCTTTCAACTCTAAATCTTAGGTTGTATCTTTTTCAAAAGAAATTTGACTTTAATCTCACCTTACTTTGCATGGTAAGACCCTCATATAAATAGATATAAATAAAATAAAAAAAAAGATTAGACAGACGCGAAAAAAATGTTTAAAAGTCAAAAGGAACGAAAAAATATATTATTAATGAAGTTTTTTATTGGCCTTTTCAAAGAGGATAGCCTGTAGAAATACTCTAAATAAAAAATTAATGCTAGCCAATCAGTATATTTCCTTTCATAAATTTAACGTTTTAAAACGTTTCACTAAAGATGTCTTGAAGAAATACCAGCCGCTCGTAATTCATAGTATACTCTTCCCAATGCGTTTTTCTTCTACACGGAAAGAAATTAGTGGGCTCTGCGCTATACATTATAAGATATTTGGTAACAGTGGCAAATTATAGTGATTTAAGCTATAGATTATAAGGGACACAATAACTAATAATGTTAAAAATAAATTGGAAACGATTATATATATTACAGACACGATTATATTTATTACAGGCACTATTATAAATTTACAGAAATTTTATTATATTATAAAAATTATTAGCACGGACAATAATTAAATCTATTTAAGCTATAAATGCCATACTATTTGTTATATTTTATTATTCACTAAACAATTAAAGTATTTCATATACATTTTTACACTGACTGCCATAATTGTAAGAGAAAGCCTTGTATTTATATAATAAGCGATTATAATTTGCTTGGTATGTGTGTTATAGCGCTCCTAGCTATAATTTTTTTTTTCCGTGTACAGTTACTCAAAATAGGATTTATTTGAACGGAATGAGTGGGTTTAGCCAAGGAAATAAAAAAAATTAAAATTTAAGTTTGCGTTTACCTACAAATAATGATCTTCTTTAACTACGCAAATTATTATCATTTAGAAGGGGCTAACGGGAGGAACGTATTCCGCGATCTATGCATGCGCTTGGTTTTGTGCTGGTTTGGTAATTTCTTTTGTATATTTTTTCAAAATTAATTCTTGTTAAACTTTAAGCGTTAAGTAATAATCAAACAACGCGTTTTGGTAAAATCACAGCATTTATCATTATTTTAATATTACAGTTCCAGAGAATCAAGTTTAGCGGCATTTAAAAGATTTTCAATGTGCCGTAATATTTAAATGACCCCTTAATCAAGTTATCCGGCTAATCCAAGTTATCCGATATTTCTCTAAAAATTTGGCTGGTAGTAGAACCAAATTAAGCCATTTTTAAGTGAAATGCGTTAAAATGATTAGATTTTTCTTAATTGTCCGGCTTATCCGACATTATCCGAGCGTCAAATTAAAACAGGACCACCTCATGAATGCCCTCTTTAAGTTGCAAAAAGTTTTATCAAATTCCGTTCATTCGTTCCAAAGTTATGCGGGAACAAACATAAAAAAACAAAGTCACACGTCGAATTGATAACCTCCTCCTTTTTGGAAGTCGGTTAATTACCAAAAATCCCAAAAAAATAAAATAAAAGATCTCGAAAACGGGGAATTTCCGCAAAAAAATAAGTAATTTTTGACATCAGGGGAAGAAAGACCTAAAAGTTATTTTTTTTTAATGTATCAGATTTCGGCTAAATGAAAGTTTACCCGTTTTTTTATCCATTGATTACCCTGTAATATGTTTCTTTAAATAATTCCACTCTGAATAGGTACAATAGGATATGCCGAAAATAAGCTATAAAAGTCAGTGACTATAACCAATATCAGACTAAAAAATACATTAAGGATATCTTTAGTACTTTTATATTGCCTAAACTTCTTGAGAAGGTTTTTTATTACGTTGTATTTTCTATGTTTCAACAGGAATGACAAATTCGATTTTAAAAATATAGGGTGTACCACAATTTTATTAAAATTAATTTAAGAAACTGAATATAAGGTAAAATACCCAGTTACAGACACTTTTTCAGCAAAATGCTAATAATAAGGTTTTTAAAAGTATTAAATTCGTAATATTTGTTAAATAATTAATTATTTGTGATTGCGGAAGCTCCCCAAAAAAGTTGAGAGTCAGAAACGTAAGGATTGCCCAGATAAAAATTAATATTTAGTCGCAAGTCAGAAGTCAGTGTGTTTGTGTTGTTTTACTTAAAGGTAAGCTTAAGAAACGCGCTAGTCTCAATTTTACTTTCACTTTAATTTATATAAGCTTTTCCGGATTTTTTTTTATATTCTATCATATCCATTTTACTTTTAGATTAATTAAATATTAAAATAAAACGTTTTTTTTTCGAATAACTTTACAAAAAACTAGGTGTATGTAACTGGGTTAGTTAAAATCATAAACTGGGTTCTTGACACTCTTCACATATTATTTAATATCTTAGGTATTTTACCAAAATTGTTAATAATTTTAAGTATATTTATAGATAAAATATAATTCTTGCTCAGTACCAGCTACAGACACCAGTTTTTTTATCGTATAAATGCATTATCACATGTGCACATTAAATATATAGGTGTCTGTAACTGGTCAGATATGTGTCTGTATCCGGTAATTGATATACAATAAAATATCTGTTAATTTATTTAATTTTAATTAAAGGGGCCATTTAACAATTACATCAACTATTTAACATTTAATTTTTTTACTAAAAATGAATTTACCTGATTTTTTTTTAATTTTAATTTAATTTCATTTAAAATTAAGTTAAAAATATAATTTAGGTTTTAGTATCATATAATTAATCATTAAACAACTTGTTTTTTGATTTTTTTAATAAAATAACACATAATATAAAGCGCCACAAACCGCCGTAGACTATTGGTAATCGAGTTTAGCGCCGCATGATTTTTTTTTTATTTTCAAGTTCACGTGTTTTCTAACACTAGCAATTTAAAAAGTCAAATATTCATAAAACTTTAAATACCCAGATAAAACCTCAAAAAAAAAAATGTTTATAAAACTTTAAATAGCCAGAGGAGACCTTTAAAACAATAACACATCATATTTAGCGCCGCAGGCGAAATTTATTAGAAATATTTAGGTTTCGAATTTAAGCACTTAGATTATTACCAGCTGCTGCATCTTGTGGGTTAGCTTTTCTCGTTGATAATACAACACTTTACTTAGTGCCATAATTACAATTATATTTAATTTTGAAAATATTGTTATGCTAAAAAAATAATGTGTGGAGCTCTAACTCAGAAACACAAAACAGTAGAATACATCTGTCTGGGAAAATTTTAAGTAATTAAGTGCATTGTTAAAATTTCATGTTGATATCTTTGCTAGTAGCGCCAGAATTTAAGTGCTGTCTACCGTGCGACACCTTGTATAAATAAAAGTAAATATATACTTTATAAAAAATGCTAGTTTAAAAAATCTTGAAAATAATCAAAATATAAAACAAAAAATAAAAGGCGAATAATAAAGTTTTCTGGAAATAAAAAGTCTGTTTATTCAAGATTGTGTTCCAGTTTCTGAGAAAACCGTCTAAATGAAAACATAGTACGTGTTTCTTTAAATAATTTATTAAGTCGCTGAACAACAGAGGTGAATAGAACAAATGATAAGGAAATCATTACAAATTAAGATTAAAAGCTCAAAAACACGGTGTACTGTCACCAAGTTTTTTTTCTAGACTTTTATAGGTAGTAAAATAAAACAAGACCTAAGGATTTTTTCGGCTAAGTTTGTAGTTTATATTTACAAAAGCGTTTTTATTCGATTGATTCGACACTTTTTGTTCATGTTTTGCGGGCCAAAAGTTGGACTTTGTGGCCCTAGGGCCAAAAAGTTTTTTTGGCCGCTAACTAAAACTTGTTATCGGCTTCTAGAGACGCAAACTATTTCAGTGCACATCGAGTGCTTTTTTACTCGGCTGCGCCTCGTAATAAAAACCCACTCTCGTGCACTAATAACTAGGTTCGCTCACTCGGTGCGTAATATACTATTCTTTTTCAAAATATTTACCGTTTTATTAGACGTTTCATTTTTAAATGTATCTGGGTATACCGGGTGTATACTTTTAAATCCCAAACCAAATCACACCCCCTTGGAACCACCCCAAACTTTTTTTTTCAAATGGCAATAGTATTACACTTTGTCTTTACCTTAAGGGGAAGTAGCTTAAAATAAAAAAATAAAAAAAAGTTTTTTCGAAAAAATACACCGTAAAATTCAGAATTTACAGTGCTTTTAAAATCACTAAAAAAACTATGCGGGTGCTATTAAAAAAAAAAAGTTTGGGATGGTTCCAAGGGGGTGAGTTAATGAGGCCTCAAGGGGTGTGTTTTGGTTCGGGATTTAAAAGTACTTTTGATCCCATTTAATATGTTTTTTTAATTAAGTTTCTATATTTTAAAATAACGGAAATATTGGCCGGGAAGTAAAATTTGGAACACCCGGTATATCCAGATACATATAAAATTGAAACGTCTAATAAAACGGTAAATATTTTGAAAAAGAATAGTATATTACGCACCGAGTATGCTAACCTAGTTTTTGTGCACGCGAGTGCGTTCTTTTTACGAGACGCAGCCGAGTAAAAAAAGCACTAGATGTGCACTGAAACGGTTTGCGTCAAGGTCCGTATACTATTTTTCCTACAACCTAACACCTAAACATAAAAAAAAACCGCAAAGATTATCTTAAAATTAGTTTGTCAATTTGAAGTTATGTGTTTGACGTTTACTAATTTTCTGACAGCAGATCCAGCCTCTTCCAGAACTCGCGTACAGAAATTTGAGGCTATATTAAAAACCCTCTGGAAAATATGAAAAAAATATAAAAAATATCCATCTTCGTTCAATTCAAAAATAAGAACGTTTTAAGTGGACCAATACTGTTGATGATGTTAAATTACCTTTAAAAGTTGAATTTGTAGCTATGGAAGCAAATTTAATTATTGCAGGTACATATACTGTAGGTTGACATGGTGATTAATGTGACATAAATATTTATTAATGTCAAAATAAATCACCGCCGGATGGAGTGACCCTATAAAAATAGAATATTTGATAGTCTATGTCGGTTTTGTCAAAATATAATAACCTAAAAAGATTCTAAAGTTAAAAGTCTCAAACAATGCTCGCGTCAACAATTAAAATGCAACCATAGTTACGAATAAGTAGGGAAAAACTAATTTGTAGGTAATTTAACATCAGCAACAGGATTGGTCAGATTAAATAGCTTCCTTTCTAATTAGTATTGAAGATGGATTTTTTTTGAATTTTTTTTTTTTATATTTTACAGAGGGTTTTTAATATACCCTCAAATTTCTGTACGCGAGTTCTGGAACAGGCTGTATGTAAAATCAGCTGATTGTCGTAGGAAAAATTATGATAATTTTGCTTTTCCACATATGTATGATATTATTCTGCACGCGTTTGAAATATGGCACTTTCATCCTCTCCAAATCGTGTAACATTTGTCGTTTTCATAGTTAGTCGTAGGAAAAGGTTATTTTGTCGTAATAAATGTTGGTTCCAGGCCAACATGAAAACCGCTGAAAACAGAGGTGAAAAGAACAAATGATAAGGAAATCATCACAAATTAAGATAAAATGTGGTGCATAGTTCAAAAAGTAATTTAGCGGATAACAACATTAAAAGAAAGTTACCATTAATAAACTTGTGTTTTAACAATTCAGTTTCAGATTAAAGTTTAAATTTATCTTCCTAATTTCATTAACATGATTTTTTCATTATTTTTATCCCTGCGTTTGTTAGTTTATATGCGGAAAATAAAAATCTGTTGTTTACACACAGAGAAATTATTACTAAAAACCAGTACCGTCAAGGGGGGTGACTTCGGACATATTGTGGGGTTAAGTGCACAAGTTGTGGGGTTCAATTCCATAACTTGTGCACACGTGCTTTGTTTCGGAGGGCTTTGCGAAAAAGTGTCCAAAGTTACTTCACTTGACGGTACGTATCAGTTTTTTTTCCCAAAACTTTTTTGTAACTTTATTTTTAAAATATGATTCCTTAGGTCAAAATACCTAAAAAAGGTACTCTTCTTGTAATACTTTAGGAATAACCGTTTCGAGAAAAATTAACTTGAAAGTGAAATTTCACGGTTAGAGGACGAAAAATTAAGTTTTCTGAAGTTTTCTATATATTTAATTAAAACCTTGACGGTTAAAATCGGTCAAGAACCAAAAAAGTTAGGAAGGTTAATATAGATGGCCGAAAACAGCAACATTTTCATGTAGCGACCTCCTTGATCAGCTCTTGCCTTGAAAGTAGCAGGATTTAAAAACTTTTATATCCTGACTTTTTTGTCCCAGAGAATTATACTATGATATAACTTACAGCCAAATCTAATTTTCCCCTATGAAATTCTAGAAACTGACCCATATATATTTTTCAAAATGCCTGCCATGTGAGTGGTGGGGTGAAGTGGATCCTACTCAAAATTCAAAGCTTACGATATAGGAAGTGTGTAAAAAAATGGTACTTTTGTCCGTCATTTAAGAATCTACTCAAAATTTAGTTTTAGGCTGCCTAACTAGCTGTAAAAGTAAGGTTAATGAAAAATCCACAAAAATTGGAGTTATGGCTTTTTAGCTTACTGGGGCAGGATTACTGTTTTAATTTTACTCAAGTCATGTTGCCGATATCGAGACCATATTTCCTGAAATCGCTCGGAGAGTTGCCAACATTTCAACTCATATCGTACATTTGTTGTCTTTGCATTTTTTGATGTTTGTCTTTTAACATTTAACAAATTGAAAATATGCTTATAAAGCTATAAAAACAAAATATATTAAATTTATCAAATATAGTAAATTATATGCAAATTTAACGCAGGCGAATTTTAGAATATGATCCTAGACAACAGGGGCCTGCAGAAAATTTGCTTTTTGGGAGTTTATACTTGTTTCGTACCTTTCCTTGCACGCTAAAAACTTTTTCTTCAAGATGTTTCATCACATCAAAAAAAAATTATTGTGAAGTTTAAGAGGAGACTGTGGCGTAGGGGTCAGGATAAAAAAATTACAACAATCTAATTTTCAGTAGGGGCCATTTTTGACACTGCTTATTCTGAATATTATACTGAAAATGCTGCTCCATTTTTTTATTTGTCCTATTTTGCTTAAATTTGGTAAAAAGGTATTTTTTTAAGAATTTTATTGTGGGTCAGATCATTATTTCAAAATAGTGAATTAAAAAGGGCGGATAGAGTTAAAACTGGATAAAAACTTTTGTCAAATAAGCTGTATCTCAAAAACAAAACCTAGTAGAAAGTTTTAGCTTGTTGGGTGTATATTGGCTGACATAATAGTATTTTCTATAACACGGAAAGAAATTAGTGGGCTCTGCGCTATACATTATAAGATATTTGGTAACAGTGGCAAATTATAGTGATTTAAGCTATATATTATAAGGGACACAATAACTAATAATGTAAAAAATAAATTGGAAACGATTATATATATTACAGACACGATTATATTTATTACAGGCACTATTATAAATTTACAGAAATTTTATTATATTATAAAAATTATTAGCACGGAAAATAATTAAATCTATTTAAGCTATAAATGCCATACTATTTGTTATATTTTATTATTCACTAAACAATTAAAGTATTTCATATAAATTTTTACACTGACTGCCATAATTGTAAGAGAAAGCCTTGTATTTATATAATAAGCGATTATAATTTGCTTGGTATGTGTGTTATAGCGCTCCTAGCTATAATTTTTTTTTTCCGTGAACCAGTATGGAATAGACAATATACCGCGCGAGCGGAAACTTTCTCATACGAGCCGGCAGACGAGTATGACGGTTCCGCGAGGGCGGAATGAATATTCCATACGTGTTATAGACTACACTTTTTCTTCGACTGCAAATATGAAACAGTGTATGGCTTTAAACTGCGGACAATGTTAAAAACAATGTTTTTTTGTGAATCGACATTGTAAATGCAACAAAACACATATTTTTAAATAAAGCAATTAATGTTATTTAATAATTTTATCAAATCAGTAGTTAAAAAAGATTTTTATTTAATTTTAGCATATATTTACAAATTATAATGCATAAATTGAAAGTTATGTCGGATTGTTGTAACATATATCAGGTTTAAATATTTAACAATACGAGCAGTTTTAATTTTTTGAACTAAATTGATAAAAAACTGGTCAAATATTAAGAAAAACTAATAAACTTTATGTAATTTTAACGCAAAACTTTGAATTGCATTAAATTATTCAATATTTCATATATACATATTTTTTCTAATTTTGCTACAGTTTTCTTTACTTTAATAAACAAGAGATGGCACTACATGTGCTCATTCTAACACTTGATACGAAATATTCATACCATATCTAGAGCTAGAATGGATTCATTCTGTGTTTGAAAAGTGTGTGTATTTGCTTACTTTCTAAAGCAGTCGTAGAAAAATTTTATTCTGATAGCTCTAATATTAACGCAAAAAAAAAATGATTGATGATGATGATCTGTTTTAGCTTGGACACCCTGTATAAATTCGTAAAATGCGGCATAAAATGCCACTATGCCACCAGTGGAGTGTAAAGGGAGTAACTAAAACCATATTTATTATAAAATATAATCTTCATTTAATGTTTGAGCACAAAACCGGGAATTTCGAGGCTGTTTTCATAAGCATATCTGTATTAAAATATAAGCCTATAGGCTATAGGTAGGATTCTGTGTATTGTGTATAAAACCTCCTGATTATTACTTGTACTCTAACCGGTCTAGCTGGAGATGGTTTTCAAACTACAATGTGTTAGACTATAATAAAAAATTATAGGGTAAAACCCCCAATCGTTGGCACTCCGCTAATTATTGGCACTGGAGTGATATTTTCATTTATATTAAAAAAATCTCCATTGATACCTTAATCTAACTATTTTTTTTATGAAGTGGCAATATTGTTAAATGTTATACTTTAAATGCGAAAAACATATTTTTCCCCTCCTGGGCAGTAGTCTTACTGGTTTCGTGTGAACTACGTAAGTGTGAATTTTTGAGGTTTGTGATAAGCTTTAAATAGAAGGTTAGTAAAATACTTTTATTGACGGACTTTATATTTTTTCTCGATTATTTTAGTAAGTATATTTTTATTTAATTTTGACGGTGTCAACAATTGGTATACAAAATTAAACTAAATTCTAATTATTGACACAGGTGCCAATAATTAGCCTCTTTAGTAAAAATCCTATTCCAATTATTGTCATCCAGTTAAAATGCTAAATTAATGGAATAAATAAAATAAAACTGAATAGATTTATTACTTGTACGGTTAAATATATATATGTATTGCCACATCTGATATAAGACAAAACCAAAACCTTATTTTAAAGCGGCTATTATACAAAAGATACAGTTTTAGCTAAAAACCTATTTCAAATAAATGCGTTCTAAACAGCGTTTAATGAAAAACTTACAGTTTTTCCTCAATACATATGTACGTATATACATTTTACACTTTATTTTGTCTCTAAATTTAATTTTTCTTTAGAATTTATTTTTTTATCACGCCCATAACAGGTGTCCAAATTATATTAAATTAAATTAAAATTTCGTTATATTTTTAATACTGAATGTTATTTGTTAATGCGTGTTTTTTATTTATATCGCTATCATTGGTATTCAATACTTTACTTGTGATATTAAATACTACAATGTGTATTGCATACAAAATTCTGTCATACTAACATAGAGACCGTGCTGGTGCATTTGGATCCCCACGCAACATGTGTTTATTAATACTGTAACATTTGGTAAATTATATCACAGTTATAGTTTGGTATACTTTAAGTTGTAGTTGTTGTATTATTGATCTAGTTTAAAGTATGTTACAGTATTTAGTAAAATAAGAATCGGTAAATAATACCAAAATTTTGATTAGTAATAATACAGAGAAAAGTAAAAAAAGGATCAATTACAACAACTCAAATTATACCATACTATAAGTGTGATATCTTTTACCAAATGCTACAGTAATTTTAACTATAACATGCTAGCATTAATAAACATATGTTGCGTGGGGATCCAAATGTACCAGCACAGTCTCTATGTTAGTATGAACATTTTGTATACAATACAATATGTATTTACAAATAAAATTTAGTATTAAAATTACATTGACATTTTCTGAGTGAAATTTAAACCTTAGAACGTTATAATGTTATATTAATCCAGTCAAATGTCCAAAATGATAAAAAAATTGCGTTACGTAACACTTGAACGTTCCTTAACTTGATTAAGGGGTTACTCAAATATTATGGCAGTCTAAAAATCTTTTAAATGTCGCTAAACTTAATTCTGTGGACTTGTAATATTAAAATACCAAGAGATAATTATAAAATTTGTGATTTTACCATAAGGCGTTATTTGATTATTACTTAACGCTTAAAGTTTAGAAAACATTTTCTTTAGTATTTCGTTTAAAATAAGGTTGGTTGGACTCTTGGGCGCTGAAATAAAAATAATACTAAATTTATTTAGAAATTTATCTATAAGATTATGGCTTCACAACGCACTAATATTTGTGACATCAGCAGCCTACCGAGATGGAAGGACAACTATAATTTAGCTTAGATAACGTTACAAATCTACGAGTTCTGTGTCTCTAAAAAGTAAAAAATAGGTCGGTGCCAGTTTCACAGCAATCAAATTAACAACAAAAATAGTTGTTAGTATTTAATTTAGGGAGTGGTGAAATTGGCACCGGCTTATTTTTTATTTTTTACTTTTTAGAGACAGAAGTCGGTTCATTTTTTTTGCGAAAAGTTTTTATTTTTTATTTCTGACCCACTGTGTACTGTGTAGAGTATACTATGGAATGCGAAACATTACTTATCTTTAGGGCTTGTTTATTTAAGTGAGCCCCTTTGAATTTCGCTTGCGGCTTAGTGATTTATTGTACTGATCTGTTGCTCCAGATTGTAGGGTGGAAACTCTAATTTTTAATACCCATCGCTTTTTGAACCTATTTTTTGGAATATCCGTCATCAAAAAGTAAATATACTGTCAAACAAAACATGAAAATCTACGTCTTTAATGAATAATTATTAATAATTAATTCAATTAAATTATTAAATAATAATATTGTATTCACTGATAGAAAAAACTAAAAATATTAATATAAAACGTTGTTGTTTTAACTTTTAGGTCTAGAATACAATTTTTAGGATTATTTTAAAACATTTTAACGTTACAGTGGGTTAGGCTAAATGTGACACCCAGGGTAATTGTGACATGTCCTGTTATAATTCTTCTAAACAAGTTTAAATCAAATCGAAATATTACGTGAAATATTTAATACTGTCAAAAACCTAATGCCAGGGTTGGATTGGATATAAACTAGTTTAGAAGAATTATAACAGGACGTGTCACAATTACACTGGGTGTCACATTTAGCCTAACCCACTGTATATTAAATACAATATTAAAATATTTAAATTCACAACAACATTGTTGTTTTATGAACAATTATTAATAAAGATGTCGAAAATCAGCTGTTTCTAATAAATGTTATACCAAAATTTGAAAGTTGGCATTTTGGGCTGAAATTTCTATGTGAATGAGTACACCTAACGATATGCTTGTACATATATTAGGTTGCCCCAAAATTTGACTTTTTTTTAATTTTAAAGGTCTTACCCGCCCAAAGTTTGCAGTGGATTACCACACTATTTTTTCAGAATTAAAAAAAATTATTTAGAGGTGGCTCACAGCCGTTTTTTTGCAAAAAAAAATCCTTCCTCCAGATTTAGTTTTTTTTGGGCATATTAAAGATAAAGGTATAGAGATCTAGGATAAATAGGGAGTATAGAGATCTAGGATAAATAGGGAAGAACTCTAATTTTTTTCAATTTTTTTCATCACCAAACGGCCTTGTTGTGACCTTCAAAAGTCAAAATTTTGATGTTATCCCAACTTTAGGGTGTCAGAAATAGCACATTCAATTTTTTTCCCCGGTCAGACATTTTTTGATAACACTTATAATATAATAATCTTCAAAACTATTGGTCAGCGATGCTATACTTATCTTGGTCCTAGAATTTATAACTCCTTACCTCTAGAAATAAAAAATATGTCATTTAATAAAAGATTTAAAAGAACAACCAAAGCTTATGTACAACATTTATCCAGAGATTATGTACACAAATAAATTGACCTGAAAAACAAAAATAATGGTTAGGTTCATGAAATAACTTCTACTTACCTTATATTTTCTACTTACCTTATATTTTGTTATATTTTCCTTAGCTGCTGAAGTGGGTATATATGTGTGTGTATATATATGTGTATATATGTATGTGTATATATATATATATATATATATATATATATATATATATATATATATATATATATATATATATTGCGTTTGCTGTATATTCTTAAATAGTATAATCTTAAATAATATTTATCAATCTTTTTAATCTATTTTAAGTTAGGTTTTAGTAAGTATTGTCCTAGATTTAATAAATTATGTAGTTAATAATTAATTATTAAGTATTGTCTTACTTTAGTTGCTATTTAGTATATTTCTTTAATATTTTTTTTATATTTGCACACACAAATAAACATTTGTTTGTTTATTTAAGTGCATTTCAGCATATTTATTGCATTTCGTTTGTCTTGTTTGTATTGTTTTTCTTTTTTCAAGCAATAAATATTATTATTATTATTATTATTATTATATACTTACATGTGTCCTGACTTGAAAACCATACATAAAGATTTGATTTGCAAAAAAAAAGTTTTTTTACACGATTTTTCTACATTTTTACCCTTTTTATTCCTTTAGGATCGAAGACGAAAAAAAAAGATATTTTTTATACAAAATAGAGTTTTAGAGTAAGGAATAAACCTCTTTTTTTGCCTTTTTCAGTTAATTATTAATTGAAATTTGGCGAAGGCGTAAGTATAGCGGACACTCCCTATAAATTGGTTCGAAAGTCAATTAAAGCCGGTGGTTCCCTCTACTACTAGCCCACCCAAGTCCTGGACTTAGGGGAGTCTTAATTAAGTAGAATAGTACGAGGTTAAACAAAAATGTGAGGTACAAAATGAAAATAGAAGTTTTCACCTTTATAAAAAATATATTTTTTCCTAGTATACTATTTTATATTTTTTTAATTCATTAATACTCATAAAAATCACAAAGCCTTGATTAATGATATTTGCGCAAACAAATACACGAGGGTGAGAAAAAAAACCCTTTGATAGCTAGGTATTCAAATGGCTCTTGTTTTTTTTTGTTTTTCTTTTGCATTTAAATCGATTATTTACTTGATTCACATTTTTTTATCTCTGCCATTAGCATAAAAAGGCAGTTAGTGTCACTCCTATTTTCAATAACTAACTGCTTTTAATAAATTGATTTTTTTAGATTAGATAAAAATGATGGTGAAAAAACAACGAGCATGGAAACAGCTTTCAGATAAAAGACGCTTTAAGCCTAAATCTGTTTTGCTTTCCTTTTTGCGATTATAATAAATCTCAAGATATTAGCGCTATGAAAATTTGTCGTATTACAAATTTCAAGATTTATCACATTTTAAATCTATCAAATATACATGTATGTATTATGTACATTGGTGGAGCGAAAAATGAATTTAAGAATTTTAAAATCCCCGACAGCAAAAAAGTTACTAGTAGTATGGACAAGTGTTTTAACCAAAATTTCATCTTCCTACACCAGTTTTTGTTTAAAGTTAAATAATGCGTTTCTGCGAATTACTACTATTTTAAAATTAATATATACCGCGTGACACAGATCCAATGTACACCCTTAACTTTTTTAATAATTAGCTAAATATTTTGAAACAAAGAAAAAAAACTAAATTTTAAAACGTCAGTTCAAAGTATTTACTTGAGCAAATGTCACCGATCAAGGCTACTTGATTTTTCTAAAAATTTCAAGAAATGTAATTTCTATTAAAAATTTATTTTATTTGAATAAAAATAGTTAAATAGTGCTAGTAGTTAAAAAATTAATATATAAACTAGGTAGAGAAGACTATTATAGCCTCGAATTCTTAAATCCCTTGCTGCTACGCTCGGCTATAAAAAATATCTTCTCTACCTTTGTATATAATTACTATTTAACCGACTTCCAAAAAAGGAGGAGGTTATCAATTCGACGTGTGACTTTGTTTTTTTTTTCTTTTATGTTTGTTCCCTTTGGAACGGATGAACGGAATTTGATGAAACTTTTTTCTACTTAAAGGGGACATTCCTGAGGTCGTCCTGTTTTAGATTGACGCTCGGATAATGCCGGGTAAGTCGGATAATTAAGATAAGTCTAATAATTTTAACGTAATTTCACTTAAAAACGGCTTAATTTGGTTCTACTACGAACCAGATTTTTAGAGAAATATCGTATAACTTGATTAAGGGGTCACTCAAATATTGCCGCTCATTGAAAATCTTTTAAATGCCGCTAAACTTGATTCTTTGGACCTATAATATTAAAATACCCAGAGAAAATAATAAATTTTGTGTTTTATCATATGGCGTTATTTAATTATTAGTTAACACTTAAAGTTTGAGAATATTTTCTTTAGTATTTCGTTTAAAATAAGGTTGGTTGGACTCTTGGGCGCTGTAATAAAAATATTACTTTAATTTTTTAGAAACTTATCTTTAAGATAATGACGTCACAACGCACTGTAAGTGTGTCGTCAGCAGCTTGCCGAGATGGAAGGACAATTATAATTTAGCTTAGATAACGTTACGAATCTGCAAGTTCTGTGTCTCTAAAAAGTAAAAAATAAAAACTTTTCGCAAAAAAAATGAATTGATTTCTGTGTCTCTAAAAAGTAAAAAACAAAAAATACTTAAGTCAGTGCCAATTTCACAGTAAACAATAATAAAATAATAAAAACACAATTGTTAGTAATAAATTTAGGGAATGGTGAAATTGGCACCCACTTGATTATTTTTTGTTTTTTACTTTTTAGAGACATATAATTTTTTGTTTTTTACTTTTTAGAGACACAGAATTTTTTTTTGCGAAAAGTTTTTTTATGTAAACATTTTCTATATAAAAATTATGTACTACCAAGTCTTACGAAATAGATTTTTATTGCCCTATAGAGTGCCAATGTCTAGTTGAATAAATTGTATAATGCAGCACTTACATTATTTTTATTGTACATAGCAACAAATTAAATCGAGTTTAATACGGTTTTGTGAAAATTAATTTATACAGGTGACATAGCTTAAAAGCTTTAGAAATTAGAACGCGTCAGCTAAAATCAAATACAGTTTAAATATAATTAAATATAACTCGGTTTTAGGTTTAAGTATGTAGATTTGGTTAATCAGGAATGTTAGAGAATAATTCAAAATTAATTTATTCAACACCTCATTATAAATACCTGGAAGGCCTTGTGTCAATTTTTGTCGTGGATATTGTTCCACTTACGGGATCTTTCTACCAAATTTTAAAAATGTTTTGTTTTTAAACATTTTTTTTTATATAAAAAATTAATTATATAAAAAACATTTCATTGTGAAATTTTCTAGGTATTTTTATTTATACCGTGCGATTATAAAGTGACGAACACTTTTTAATGCAAAACTGGCATTAGCGATGAGTTAAATGCAAGAAAGCTGAGTGCGTTTTACTGGCCACTGAGCTGTTGTACGTATCAATCACATAGGCTTGTCGCGCACAACTTTAACAGAAGCGTGGCTTCAAACGAAGAGTATTTTCTTTTCAAACTGTTCGGCACTTTATAATCGCACTGTATTTAAAAAATTGTTTTTTTTTTTAGATTTTTCAACTCGATTTTTTGTCATAAAGTTTTTTTGAAAAAAACATCAAAAAACGGTGGTTGCCATGATTCCGGAAGTTTGGACCGACTTAAAAAAAAAAACGGGATATTATTCAGTATTAGCCCTATCTAGAACATTTTTTTTTGGCCAAAAAATAACAAAATGGCTTTAATTATTTTAAATTTTTTTTAGCAGCTATTATTTTTTTTTCTGGTGCGTGTGTAACTATTCGTCCAATCGGGACGTTGCATAATTTTAGACTCATTTAAACTAATATATTTTTATCGAGTCCACGTTAACTGATTCCAGGCAATTAGCGTTCGACCCTATACAATCAAGTAATATTAAGCCACACCCACAAGGCATTTAAAGCAATATATATTTACTGGACCGGCTTTATTTGTTTTATTTGTTTTTATTTATCAAAGATAGTACAAGTAAGTTGAGATTTGCACAGATATCTATGGAAAGGGCTATTTTGGGTTTAATTTTAAGAGAGAGAGTGAGATAGAGAGTGATAAGGAGTGATAAGGAAATAAGAACGAGAACTAAGATAACTGACGTAATTAGAATAGAATATCAACCCTCAAATGGATTTGGGCAGTCCCGCAAAAGGGGGAGTAAATTAATGTTTTAGTCCCGGTCGTGCAAAAAAATATTTTATTATACTACTTGCAGCTTCGCGGCGGAGGAGTAATATACTGCCCCACGAATCTAGAAAGCAGTAACTCCATTTGTCGCATAGCGACGTTTTCACGTTAACTCTGATGTAGGTATTATTTTGAAAACACTGCTATTGACAAATGAAGTTACTGCTTTCTAGCAGGTTTGATTCGGAACCCAAAAAAAAGAAAAATTTAGTCAGAAATCTTGGTACCAAAGTAAAGTATATAAAATTCCAAATAACTTTTAAAAATGTCCTTCCATCTGTCCATATGTCTGTCCGTATTTTACGTTTTCTTGTCCGAACTATAACTCAAAAAGGAATGATCAGACTGACTAATAAAATTAAAAAGGGTTAAACCTTGAAAAAAATCTAAAATAGTGAAAACAAATCTCCGGTTGACTTAATTTTTTCAAGAAAAAATTCTATTTTCACTACAAACTAGGTAAATTGACGTTACTTAATCAAAAAGTCGACAGTTATGGAAAGTACTATATCAATCATACTTTGTGATAGATGAAATCAATACAAACAAAACCACAAGGATTATATATCTTCACGGCTTGTTATAAAATGTTTTTCGTGCTCAGAGACAAAATTCCATTAATTTCGTATCAGCCCGTACAAAAAAATAAATGGAAAAATATTATGTGATTTTTCCATTAAATTTTAGGCTTGTTAGCTAAAATTTTCTTTTTTAAGTGATTGTCAATCATCTTATACAACATTAAATTGAGTTTATTTTATATCAAGTCATCTCATTACCAGTTAATTAGGAATGTGATTCTAACACAAACATAAGGAAATTCGACATCAAAAGTTTATATATCTTAGTATACTTAAGTGAGCAATTTAATTAACTTTATATTGATCTTTATTTTAAAATAATATTTTATTATTTTATTAGTTAAAAAGAACCATTTTGTCGTAAATAAATAATTATAATTGGGAAAGAAAATTATTGTCAGAAGAAGATATAATTAACGAAAAATAAAAGTAATAACCTTGATTTATACAGACAAAAAAAATTTTATTTATTTTTTTAATAATGCTATACCAGAACATTAGATCTACATTGCGATTATAAAGTGCCGAACAGTTTGAAAAGAAAATACTCTTCGTTTGAAGCCACGCCTCTGTTAGAGTTGTGCGCGACAAGCCCATGTGATTGCTACGTACAACAGCTCGGTGGCCAGTAAAACGCACACAGCTTTCTTACATTTTACTCATCGCTAATTCCAGTTTTGCATTAACAAGTGTTCGGCACTTTATAATCGCACGGTATATAAAAAATAAGAAATCTATGTGCTAAATTTTAATACTTTATCTGAAAGAAGTATTAATGGAAATTGATTTTTTTTTTAATAATACCAAACAAAAAGTTAAAAAACCGAAAAAGCTAAAAATCTCCCAAGAAGGAACCAGCTGCGATTTAGTGGTGTGTAATAAGGGGGTAGTCTACTATCAACAACAAAAACAAAATTTGTGCGGTCATTCCAAAAAACCTAAACATAACAGGTCAGCACTGTGCATATGTTAAGTCTCGGTCTAAATGTGAGCCAGTGTACATATACACTGATAAAAAAGATAATTTTGATTTATTTGGATATGGCCAATTAAATTATTTGGTTGTGAGTAATAAATGTTATTTGAGTCAAATAAATATTTAGTTCATAAATAAATATTTTAATTTGAAAATCATTTATTAATGGGAACAAACTAGTTTATTCGACAAAAATAAAATTTATTTATCACAACCAAATATTTCAATTGGCCATATCCAACAAAATATTTTGTACACACAAATAAACTGTTTTATCAGTGTACTAGCCATTAAGCCTGCTTTTAAACAGGAAAGCTCATATTAATTTCGCTGGCAGTTTTCAATGGTAGCGCCTTCGCCAATTTTGTAAATGTTGTTTTATCTTTTTTTGTGCCGCATTAAAAAGTATTTTGGGGTTTTAGAATTATTTTATTAGCAGACCCAGGTTTGGTTTGGTTCTTAACTTGCATGCTAAGTTTCAGGTTTCCAGATGTTTGGGAAAAAAAACTTCTAAAAGGACAGACAAACAGACACCTCGTCGATTTTAATATGTAGATAGTTTGTGGCATGTTGTCTTCTTGTCCAGACCAAATAGAGAATATTACAAAAAAAAAAGAATGTCCAATGAGTTGTACCGAACAGGACTCTTGGAAGTCTCTGGAGGATTGGTGTAGTGGACTACCGGGTCGTACTTAACGAGTTTACTACCCAAAATAGCGTGAGTTCGATTCTCACCGGCGCCGATTTGCCTTTTTCAGTTAGTTAATAATTGAAATTTGTCGAAGGCGTAAGTGAAGCGGACACTCCCTATAAATTGGTTCGAAAGTCAATTAAAGCCGGTGGTTCCCTCTACTACTAGCCCACACAAGTCCTGGACTTAGCGGATGCTTAATTAAGTAGAATAATACGAGGTTTAACAAATAGTAAATGTAAGACACCAGGTGGTTTAAACAGAGTAATATTAAGTAAAAGAGTGCTCTAATAATGTCAAAACCTCATTTAACTATTTTTATAAGTAAAAACGAAAACTTTTTCAATTTTATTATTTGATATATTTTTAAAATATGTCTTTTGTTTCAGGTATGGCCAAATAAAATATTTTGAAGTAAAAATGCATATTGTTTTGTCACTATTTAGTTCTTGTATTAAAGGTAAGTATTATTCATTAATCAATATTTAAATTAAGTCAATTATATTTTAAGTAATACTTCAAAACCTACAACAAACAAGCCGTCTCGAATGATCTAGAATACTTTATCATAAAAAAAAGTTATGCCCGGAAACAATTTCTAATATTTTGGGGGAGGGGAGAGGAAGAGGGAAATTTCTTCTAGGTGGTTTTTAAATATTTCTTCTAATCTGAATACTAAAACGGCTATGTCCAGAAAGAATTTTTTAAATTTTGAAAAAAAAACATTTTTTGTATATTTTTATTTTACCTTTTAGGTGGTTTAAATGTTTCTTCTATTGTAAACAATAAAAAATTTATGATTAGAAAAAAATTACATTTTGGGCGAAAGGGGGAGAGGCTAAAAAACTATAATATTTTGTGTAATTTTATTTTATCTTTTATGTGATTTTTAAATTTTTCTTTTATTTGGAATAATAGAAAAGTTATGTCTAAAAACAATTTTTTAAATTTTGGGGGTGGGGGGCGCTAAAAAAAAGTGATGATTTTTTGTGTAATTAGGTTTTACCTTTAATAAGTTTTAAAAAATTTTCTATTGTAAATAATAAAAAATATAGGATCAAAAGACAAATTTAACCCCCTTTTAGCCCCCTTCCCCCTAACCGATTTTGCTTAACTCCCCGTAAAATCTCCGTTACTGGATTCAATCTAGATGCTCCATTTCAGCACAAAAAAAATTAACATTTTATGGGACAAAATTCAGTAATGGGAGAAAATATGTCTCTAGCTCCAAAAAAACTTAAATATGGACTTTTTGTGCAATTTAGTTAATGAAATGTCTTCAATATTAACTGGTTTTGATACTCAGTTACTAATAGCTTCTATAAATATCGTCTGTTTTGAAAATCTGATATATTAACCTAAAAAACGTAACAACGGTCCCTTGTCTCCCGCAACCTTTTTTGACATACAATCCAAATTTGTATGTAGATTACCTTAATTGAACTTTGCAAAATATTTTTTAGTTAATCTAAGAACTGTTAACTTACGTCATAAGACTTATTTACTTGGAAAATCTTATAATAGTTTGAATAAAAAAAATAATAACTTATGTCTCCCAATTTAAATCGAGCGCTTCTTATATTAGTAAAATACGACACTGCTAGAATGCCGATCGTGGTACGATCAGTACCAAGTATTTTCATTACGTGTTAAGAGCGGTAAGTACTTCTAATTGTAAATATGCATTTAAGAAATTTAGTTTAAGCGATGTTATTTTAATGCGTACTTTTTTAATGAACAACGCCGGTCCCTAATATTATCTTAATTGTTTTTAATTATATCTCAGACTAAATATTTTAGATTTGTACAATAACATATACAATACCTAACCTCAAATTTGCAGGAACTGATCTCAAAGACCTTGATTCAAATCCCACTAATTGTGTCTAAACGCAACGACGGTCCCTTGTAACGACGGTCCCTACGAAAAGGAACCGTTGATGCTAACATAGGGAACGTCGTTACATATTTGAAAAATTAAAAAGTCCAAACCCTCTTGGATTTGATCTTTTATTACAATATGAAGAATAACTATGACAATTTTTCCTTTTTTTAATATATTTTTTTTAATTTATAATTAATAAACCAATTTATACCATTATTAAATTTTATCCCTTATACGTACACCTTTTAATAACCATTGCTAAATCACGTAATTTTTCTTCGTGTATTTTAATTTAAATACAAGATTCTGTATATTTATGAAGGGTGTGCTGTGCATTTGTGTGTTCGTGTCCGGAATACGCCTGTATTAATGACAACCGTAATTCTGGAGAGCTCTTTAGTTAGTGTAAGGGTTCACAACACCAAATAAGACATGGACATATGCATTGCTATTCATTTCATAGTATGCTCTTCACATACACTGAAAATAAAATCGAACTGTAAAATTTAACATGCACTCAGAAAATTTCGTTGTATTTTTAATACTGAATGTTATTTTGTTAATACATATTTTTTATTTATATCGCCACCATTGGTATTTAATACTTTACTTGTGATATTAAATACTGCAATGTGTGTATTGTATACAAAATGTTGTCATACTAACATAGAGACCGTGCTAGTACATTTGGATTCTCACTCAACATGTGTTTATTAATAAAAAAAAAGTATCGATTATTTTATCAGTGTGTAATTGTGTGTGGTTGCAATCTTTATATTATTACTAATCAAAATGTTTGTATTATTTACCGATTGTTAATTTTTCTGAATACTGTAACATATTTTAAACTAGATCAGTAATACAACTTAACAACTCAAAGTATACCATACTTATGATATGCTTTACCAAATGTTACAGTAATTTATACTATAACATGCTAGTATTAATAAACACATATTGCGTGGGGATCCAAATGTACCAGCTCGGTTTCTATGTTAGTATGACAACATTTTCTATACAATACACACATTGCAGTATTTAATATCACAAGAAAAGTATTAAATACCAATGGTGGCGATATAAATAACAAATATGTATTTACAAATAAAATTTAGTATTAAACTTACAATGACATTTTCTAAGTTTTTTTTTTTATAAAACTACATATTTTGTAGCGTAAAATTAGATGTATTAAATAAATTTTCGGTATTTATATTTTTATATTTATAGTAGTACAAAAAAACTTACACCAATGAAAACAATGTTTAATTCCTCAATTTCATATACAACCAGTTTTTATCCGAAAAGCATGTAGCAATTTTTTGGTTTGAGTGCTTTGAGCTACCTCTAAACATTAATCTATTTGACTCATTTTTGAGTGGCCAACATTTTTTAACCAGGAGCAACTTTTGAGCCAGATAGCGTTTTCGATTTCAAAATTCGTGGTTTTTTGACACGCGCTAATACACATTCGTGAAAAACGAAAACAAAAAAAATGCTGATAGAATTAAACTTTTAAGATTAGATCCTAAGGTTCGGGAACAAAGAAAATTTTTTTTAACCACCCGTCTAGAAAGGGTACTTGTTTCAGATTTTTGACACAGACTTTCAAAATTTAAAAATCTTCTTCTTTCTCGGGAACTATGAAGAGTAGAATAAGACTGATTCAGAATATTCAGTGTAAGTGACACAACCTCAGTCTGACCACTTGGACCTTTACAAACAGACTGTTGTTGTTTTAAGACAAATTTCGTGCTTTGAATAGATGATATCTATTAGTAGACCATGCTATATCGTAATTAGTGCTAAATTGCTGGTCCAAAGTTTAACATGAAACCGTTTTATCTATTTTGTCTATTTCAAGTTCTATTTGATAGTTTTGAATAAAAATATTGGACCTTTGAGCCGGATATTTATTTTATTTTTTTTCCACAATTTTCATCGGTATTTTTTTTATTACGGTGTAGAAGGACAATTTTTCTTTTAGTTTCAATCTATATGGTTAGGGACGGAGAAGTCTCATATTTTACTTTAGGTACATGCATATGAAATATGCCTAGGGTTGCCAACTCTAAATCATTAAAATAAAGGACATAGGTCTCTAAAAAAAAACGAAAAGATTGCCAATTGCAGAATATCGTGAAAATCAAGCAAAAAAAAACTTCTTCCACAGCTTTCTAGAGTCTATCAGTGATAGACATAGATAATACATCTCCTGCTGATAGGGATGTGCCCGACACAGATGGGCAGAGCGCCTCGTCCATAGACAAAGAACATAGATGAGCTGTCATATCAAGGTTATATACAAATTTACGAGTCCTCCATTTTGATCGGAAGTTACGTCAGAAATCAGCCGGGAAATTTAAATTAGTGTGTAAAATGTAAATAAATAAACGACATAACATTACTTTTTAATGTTTTCTTATGTTATATTAAAAAAAATCAAACTTACCTAAAAAATATGATACTGCTGTCTGCAGGTAGCAGTCGTTTTATGTTTCTACAACTTTTTATAAAACACGTCATTGCAAAGACTTTACTAGTTCTTTGAAAAAGCACTATAAAATATACAATATTATATAGTCTATAATAAAATAAAATGTTCACCCTTCTAGCACAAAACACCAAACGCGTAGAAAAAATAACAGAAAAACCTCGAAAACAAACTCAAAACATACATAAATTAGGTTATGTTAACCTGTTGCACGAATATGTTAGAGGTGTGTGCGAAGAATTATATTTTTATATTTAAATTACTGGTAAAAATAAATAAATATCTGTGTAGTATAACATATTGATTTAGTTTTTACATATATAACAAACTGTTGCAACAAAACAACGACAAAAAGAAACTTTTACTGACTACTGAAGTAAAATGAAAAGACACATCTCTAACAAAGAAAATATTCCTATCTAACGCAACACAGTGTTACCAACATAAAATATATATTTTTTTACTTTATGTTGGACAATTGGAATCAAAATGGAAGAGGCATTTAGTCGGGACGCAGAAGTCCTCGTCGTACCAACTCCCTACCCCGTCTATATTTGCTTAAGTCTTAAGGAGCAGTTATGCGATTACAATTACAGTAACAATTTGATTTAAATTGAAACGTAAAAGCTTTATTAATAATTATAATTATGTATCCTTAAGTGACACTTTTTACGTTTGATCTTCAAAAATAATTGTGGCACATGGAACTACAATAATTTATAAATAAATCTCAAATTTGTTAAGATCAGTCGTAAATTTAAAGAACATTTAGCGTCCTTTAAGGGTTTATAAAGGTCAAACGACATAAGTAGAAAATAAAGAACTGTCCTTTAAAATAAAGGACGGTTGGCAACCCTAAATATACCCTTACCTTTAAAAAAATGAGTACCGTACAAGTAAGGCCACCTAAAAGTAGTAATTATATACCAAGGTACCAATATCCAAACCAAATGACATTTTCTATATAAGAGTGCGAGGCTTTAATATGTAATAAGTAAAAAGTTATTAAAAGCTATTTTCTTGGGTTTAATTAGTGAAAATTGCACAAAGAACTGAAACATCTAAAGTGATAGAAATCAACTGATTTCATTATCTGTTAGCAGATGATGGGTACTTTTATTTATTATTGACCTAACTAAAGACATTTAATTTCACGAATTAAAAACTAGCTAATGGTGACTTCTAAAACTAGAAGTGAGAAAATAGTATTTTGTTTTACTAAGAGGAAAAGTGAAGCTTTTTTTTACTAGTCTGTAGAATTTACTACAAACGAGTAAAAAAAGTGCTTTTCCTCTGAGTGAAACATACTATTTTTTCTTCAAGCCTTCTATATATTTTCTTAAATATTAATTTTTGAATTTAATTTATTCAGTAATAAAGTATGTTTTTTTTATTAAAACAGGCTAATAAAACCCTTTCGAAATAAACTTAAACCTTCCATAGCTCATTTTAAATTTTTTTCGTAGGCTAAATCATATACTTTTCGCGATTTCGATGGTAACTTGTCTAATGTAGCATTTGCAATTTCGGAGAGATTTGTAGGTGTATAACCATATATTCTTCTTCAATCACTTTTAATCAATTTCACACAAGGTTTTAGCACAGAATCTCGAGTCAACCACCTGTTTACATAATAAACAAACAAGTTTGAAGTATGGCTGTCATCAAAGTCAAAGAGTGTTGCCACCATTGGTGGTTTTGCTAACTAACTTTTTTTACGGCGTACAACAATGAACTTATTTTTTACTGTAAAAAAATAGATCCCTTCTAACTAGTGTGTTCACTTATAAAATATGAACATTTTAGTACGCTTGAAGAAAAAAATATTTTTCTATATAAAAATAAATAACCATATTTAAATATATTCTTTGTGTGTGCCTACTTTTAAAAACTATAATAATAAATAACTAGTTTTCTTTCTTGTAAGCTTCACAGTATTCGTAGTTGTTTTTAACTTTTATATAAACCAAAACAAAATAAAAACAAAATCTAGCTTCCTTGTTCCACGGTAAAGTACAGAAAATTATTTTATATAGGCTATATTATTTCGTCGTTTTAAGTTACACAAATATTTGCTCAAAAAGAACGAATCAAGTGCTTTTTAACCTACTTTCAAAAGCAAGAGATACTTCATTGGAATTTTTTTTTTATGTTTGTCCAGCTGTAAATTCTTTAAGCGTGCAACGATTTTAATATACAGGGTTATTCTTTAAAGTGGTACAGTATCTTTTTCTTTTTTGTCGGGTTTCACCGGAAATAACCCTAACTTTGGTTTTTCAAATGGGACACCCTATATTATTATATTATTATTATTATATTATATTTTTGTTTAACCTCGTACTATTCTACTTAATTAAGCATCCCCTAAGTCCAGGACTTGTGTGGGCTAGTAGTAGAGGGAACCACCGGCTTTAATTGACTTTCGAACCAATTTGTAGGGAGTGTCCGCTTCACTTACGCCTTCGCCAAATTTCAATCATGAAAACTGAAAAAGTCAAATCGGCGCCGCGGCGATTCTCACCGGTGAGAATCGAACTCACACTATTTTGGGTATTAAACTCATCAAGTACGACGCGGTAGTCTACTACACCAATCCTCCCACATATTTTAACATTATTTGATTAAGGACATAACTTAAAAATAAGTATACTCAAAAAGTCCAAAATGATCAAAATTTGCGTTACGTAATACTTGAACGTTCCCTATGTTACCAAAAAGTCCAAAAGTTCTCGCTCGGGATTGTTTTTGGTGAACATTGGGGGCTGCAAGGGGGCAAATGAGGAAAAATACATTTTTTTTACAAATAATTGAAAATATAGGGGTTTTTAAGGTAGCTGAAATTGAATCTGATAATAATTTTTTTTATTCCATCCCCACAGGGGTGAGGGGGTAAATATTTTAAAATATTTTCGATATTTTCGTCAAAATTGTTATACCGGGTGTCTCACCTACTTAACTTTTTTACTTTTTTAGGCAGGATTTTGAAATTTGCAGAAGCTATATTATATAATATATGTATAATTTAAGATTTTTTGACATAGAAATTTTTTGACACTTCCGGTTTCGCCGGCAATGAATCGAACCTTCGATTTTTAAATGGAACACAAAGAAAAAACATTTATCTTTAAAATATTGTTATTTGAAAATATTGTTTTGCAAAAAATAAATGTGTAGAGATCTAGCTCTTAAATAAAAAGGGTAGAAAAATGTTGTTTGTGGAAATTTAAAGGAAACTTGATCTATATTGACTGGTAAAAATTTAATTTTAATATATTTGGTAGTAACGTCACAAATGGACTAATTTCTCTACCGTGGGACACGGTGTATAAAATTGTTCGGTAACGAATTCTTAGTGTGAAATATTTCACTTTTTTAACTAATCCTTGCTCAAATATTTGCAAAGAGAAACACTCGACAAAGAACGAAACTAGCGCTCTAATAGTCCCTTGGCGCGAAGCAAAATGTCATGACAAACATCTTCACATGTCTGCAACTACGTGATTCTCCCATTTTACAATTTATTCTTTTGTTTTAGTTTATTTGAATCGTCATATAGTTGAGAAATAATAAAACACCTAGTTTTGCAACTCGTTAACTTTATAAGTTACTAACTTAAAGTTACCACATTTCATATTAAATATTTTATCTGCAATTATTATTACTTATAAGTACTTACTTTCTACACCGCGTAAGCAATATAATAGTATAATAAGGTAGTTTCGAGTTTTCCAAAATCGTCAGAAAGTGTCCTCACGGTGCGGTGGTGCGACGGTTTAAATCAACTTCAAATTACCCCATTTCTGTTTCTATACGAAGATTCTATGAGACGTTAGTATGATTTTAACCAAAAATAAAAAAAAAACTATCGAGCACATTTTTTTTTATTAAGCAAAAACCCCGTATGTTGGACACTTACCTTGTATTTGACTATTCACTAAACATTTACTCAAACTATTATTATTTTTTTTGTTTTATTTTGTTCAATATACGTGAACTGCAAAATAATTTTCATAAAAAAAATAATTAATAATAAAAAACCCCTTATAACGGATGATACAAGAAGTATTGCCTACGAATTATCTCCGTAACTATAAAAGATAACAGATAACTTTTTGAAATTTACAGAGCTTGTATGAACCGTAAATACCCCCATTTTGTCATGATCATTATAAAAAAATCATTTCCCGTCTTAGCGGAAGTGATACCAACTTTTGATTTTTAAATGGAACCCTATATATTTGCTTACATTTATAGATGCGTATTTAAATTATCTTTTTATTAACATATCACAAGTCGACATTTGCATTAAAGATGGCGCCACAGGATCCATTTTTCATAAACACAACATGGCGGTCCGATGACGTCCATATTGGAATATTTCTGATACTTAACATTTTAAATCTTTTAATAGTAGGCTAAAAATTTACTGTTGATCTGAAACTGATTTCCTTTTGTTTTTATGGATATGGCGCTATTTTGAAGAAAAGAAAAAAGTACAAACACCCTAATAGGGTTGGAAATTGTTTGGGAAAATGGCCATATTCCGTTGGGAGCTTATTAAATCCCAAGGGAATATGGACATTTTCCCCGAAAAGAGCCAACGCTATTAGAGTATTTCTACGTTTTTCTTGAGTATACCTGAGTTTTTGATCTAGTGAAATCAATAATAGGTCGATTCATTTAAAAAATTAGCACAAAATGGCGTTAAAGTGGATGATTAAAAAAAAATTAATAACATAACGCCATTTTCATAAAAACAAAAGACAATCAGTTTCAGATAAACAGTAAATTTTTAGCCTACTATTAAAAGATTTGAAATGAAAAGTTTGAGAAATATTCCAATATGGAAGTCATAGGACCGCCATGTTGTTTTTATGTAAAATGTCTCCTGTGGCGCCATATTTAACACAAATATTGAGAATGAAACTAGAATTTAAATACGAATCTAAATATGTAAGCAAATGTAAAGGGTTCCATTTAAAAATCAAAGTTTGTATCACTTCCGCTTAGACCGGAAGTGATATTTTTATAATGACCATGCTAAAATGGGGGTATTTACGGTTGATACAAGTTCTGTAAATTTCAAAAAGTTATCTTTTATAGTTACGGAGATAATTCGTAGGCAATACTTCTTGTGTCACCCAGTATAAGGGGTTTTTTATTATAAATTTTATTTTTTCATGACGATTATTTTGCAGTTCACGTATATTAAACAAAACGAAACAAAAAAATAATAATAATTTGAGTAAATATTTAGTGAAAAGTCATATACAAGGTAAGTGTACAGGGTTTTTGTTTAATAAAAAAAATGTGCTCGATAGATTTTTTTTTTATTTTTGGTAAGTATCATAGAATCGACGTAAAGAAACATAAATGGGGTAATTTGAAGTTGATTTAAACTGTCGCACCACCGCACCGTGTTCTAGATTGGCAGACGAAAAATTCTTAGATACAAATATGTTTCATGAAAAAATAATTAACTTTTTGTTTACAGCCTTTAGTTAATATGTATAAAACTGCAATATTCCAATTTAAATATTTGATTTTGATACTAAAATGTTTATTATTCAACAAAAAGAAGGTACTCAGTAATTTTTTTCCGTTGCTTTAAAGCAAAAATTAGGTGCCAATAATAGGAAAATTTGGATGCCAATCATTAGCAAAAAGGTGCCAATAATAAGAAATTTTGTATTCTTCTAATTAATTTAAAAATTCTTTAATATTATTAAGATCTGAGTTTAAATTTTATATAATATCGTTGGCTTACGAGTAAAACGCACTAAGTCACTTTTTTGCAAAAATGGGATTTTAATGGCACTGTAATTAATTTTTGATGATCTCTGTATAGGTTAACCGAACTAACTTCTAGGTGGACTGCCAAGGGAGTTACCCACTATACAAAACGCACAAATTTGATTTTGATTAAAATTTTATCTGGCAATAGGCACTAATTCACTTAGTGCACTTAGTGCGTTTTACTTGTAGACTATTTCAAATGTTTCTGCACTAAGCGACTTTCCAAAAAGAGTAAATTTATAAAAATATGATTGCTTGAATCATTTATATGATACAATATCGCGTTATTTATTGTACAGGTAAACGCATTCAACTTTTGCTATGTTAAAGTTGATGGAATAGAGACAGAATAGAATAGAGAATTCAAGTTTAAAGTAAAACAAAAACGTATAAATTAATCTTTATATTTATTAAAAATTATCTAAGGAGGCTTTTATTTTCATAAATATAAAGATGAACTTTTTTGTTTTACTTTAAACTTTAATCGCGTATTGTGACAAAACGGCAAAAGAATTAAAAAAAAATCGTATTTACTTTTTTGTAGAAAATTAAGCAATCTTTGTTTTATGTATAATAATATTTTTATTATAATTAGAAATAGCCAAGATATAGACAAATAATTGAATATGTGCAGATTTTTATAAAAAAAAATAAATAAAATAAAACTAACTGATAGATTTTTTAAATTTTGCTCCAAAAAAAAATCCAAACCCTTCTTTTAAAAATCTAGTTTTTGAAAATTGATGTAAACATCTTGTTTTCTACTTTATAGTTATACATTACGTTTAATTAATAGAAGGGTTTTAATTTTAAATAGTTATTTTTTATATTATTTTATTGGCTTAGTGCTCTTTACTTGTAAGCCGACGTCGTGGGTTTACAAGTAAAAGGCACTAAGTCCATGTCTTTTTTCAAATTTAGTTGAATTAAACTACTTCAATTTTTCTTTATTTAACTGCAAATGTGACATTATTATGTCCAAACATGTCATTGCGATTTGTGGTAGTTTTTTTCCAAAAACAATTATTACAAAAATTAAAAAGCAACAATGAAAGTTAAATTTGTCAATATCTCAAAACCATGTTTTTGGACTTAGTGCTATTTACTTGTAAGCCGACGATATATAAAATAGAATAACTACTAAATGATATAAAATATTTTATTCTTGACAACATGAAATATTTAATAAGTTTTAATGAAATATATGTGGAAAATTTCTTAAAGTGCCAATAATTGGGGGTTTTACCCTACATATGATCCAGATTCCTTTGTATTAGCTTATTTGAAGCGTAACGTAATTGGTAAATGATAAAACAAGTAGTTTTGTAACTATTTAACTTTATAAGTTTTACCACATCTTAACTACATTTGTTATTTGCAAACATTTTCACGTAAAAGTTTAATTTATTGCTTTTAAACCCACTTCCCAAAAAAGGTAGTTCTCAAATTGACAGTGGTTTTTTGTTTTATGTTTGTCCACGCTTAACTTTAATCTGTAATAATATAATTGATTTAAATGAAACTTTTTGCATCTTAACTCCTTCCGACACCATGTACATCTTAATAAAGACTCAGAGCTCGTTACAGTAGTAAATACTAAACGTTTTTACGTTTTTGCTTATATATAACACCACGAAAATTTAGTTAAGATTCACTGGTTATTACAATTACCAGAACTATAACAACGTTAAGTATTACTGTAACATACTAATGAACACTCAGTGCTCGTTACTGTAGTATATACTAAACGTTTTTGCTTATATAGAACACCACGAAAGTTTAGTTAACAACACTGGTTATTACAATTACCAGAAATATAACAACCTTAAGTATTGCTGTAACAATGATTGAATGTTAACTAAACATTCGTAGGGTTTCATATAAGCGAAAACGTTTTTAAAATATATACAAATAGTTTGTATATAGTGCCTATTCCCAAGAAAAGCAATTAATTGCAAAAATGTTTAGTATTTACTACGGCAACAAGCTCTCAGTGTACATAGCTTTCAATAGATTCTATAGAATGTATTATTCATTATATTATAATCATATCTTTGCTTCAGGAAACAGACAGGTTTATTCTATATCTAGTGAAATATTTTCTACATTTTCGAAGCCTTGATCATTATAATAATAAATAATTTACATTTAACACATGTACACTGTAATATACACTTTTTTTATTATATGTATTTTTCGTAGGTAATATTATTCTTTAAATATTTTGTAATACTAATAATAATAATATTGTAATTATAGAGGCTATCAAAACAAAAAATTAAAGAGAATAGATTTTTAATATAATTTAAGAAAAAAAAAGTAAATATATAAATATATATACAGGGTCATTTAGAAGTAAGTTCGAGAAATTTAAGACGTGATTCTACGTTAAAAATTATGAAAAAAAGTTCCTATAAAGGTTGGTACGGAAATGAGCCCTAGGGGAAGCACCAATAAAATTTTAATGCTACAGGGCGATTCTTCATTTAAAACTAAGCAAAAAAGTATTCTTCACCAAAACACCTAAATTTAATATTAAAGGACTAATGGCCTTTTAAAAAGTAACATTTTTAGTGGCAAAAAATGTTACTTCCTCTTAATTGCATTTTTTTTTTGTTGTAAATAGTATTACACTATATGACATTTTTTATGTATTTTTACTCAAGGAATCTATATTGTTTACCAAAAATCCAAAAAAAATATACATAACAAACTTTGGGGCAAAAGTGTGTTAAGCCTCACATATTTTGTCGGTCTAGGTTCGCCTCTGGATAAATTCAAAAAAATAAATTAACATAAACTTATTGCCCTTATTAATACTAGTATATATGCAAAAGCTTAACGCTCTAGCTTAAAGGGTACAAAAGTAATTAATTAAAAACATTATTTTTATTGCAATTTTAAAAAGTCGTAGCTTCCTTAGGACTCATTTCCAGACCAACCTTTATAGGAACTTTTTTTCATATTTTTTAACGAAGAATCACCTCTTTAATTTCTTGAAATTATTTTTGAATAACCCTGTATATTTACTTTATTGTACATTAAAATGTACATGCCTATTTTTAAAAAATATCAAATTTTTAAAAATCAGGTCTAGGAGGGTACTCTACTTCGACACACGAACTTTGCCGGATATGCCGGATAATTAAGATAATTCGCATAAATTAATTATCGACTAATATTATTTCACCGTAATTCCGCTTTAGACAGGCCTAATCTGATTGTAATACTAACCTAACGCTAACCTAATGCTGTATAACTTTTATAATAATAATATATGTTTATTCCGACCACTAAAGGATCATATACAAAAAAAAATACAAGTGAAAATAATAATAAGAGCATATACATGAAAAATAATTAACATAAAACATAAGTAAAGCATAAGAGGCGCCAGTTAGCAATTACTGGAGATTGCCAGAAGAAGTCAGATTCTGTTAAGGCTTTAAGCAGGGTGTTGGTAGACAACTTCCAGAGATTTACGTAGCTAGAGAGTTTTTACGGCGTAGAGCATCCAAAGTATCTACGAGCAAGTGCAAACATTTCCGGGGTACTATTATATCTCTTTATTAAAATGTCACGTAAATATTAGGCTATATTAGGCTAAAAATATATTTATGGCAACTAAATTTGCTTATGATAATGCAAAAGAAGAATACCAACGGACATTGAAAAAAGAAATACATAATATACCTTCATTCTTTTTAAACCATTAAAATGTCTTTTAAATATTTTAACATATTTTTTTATATTTCATTTAAAACAATATTTTTCTATTTTGCGACTCTTATAAGCCCATAATCACGCGCATTTTGCGTGTTCTTATAGGCCCATAAGAGGTCTCTACTTTTTTTCTGTTGGGTTGGCAACATACAAAAGCCTATCTCTTGACGTTTTGCGTGCAAATGTTAATGTCGATTTAATGTTTAATTTTTTACAAAATTTTGTGTTTGGTATTTTTTACCGTGTTAAAATTGTGGACTGGTTAAATGCAGTGAAAAAAAGAAGAGATGACTGTAAAATATATCAAAATATCATTTGTTCTTAGAATTTTAAACATAGTGTAAACTGTAATGCCAACCCAAAACAAAAATCCCTAAATCAGTCATCAATTTAAATGTAAGTTTTTAAATTTTAGAGCAAAATAGAAAAAAATGTATAAAGCACTCGTTTCATAACACGTTTTTAGAGCAATAGTACTTTAGAAAAGTCGCCGCAAGCGGCTCGTTTTCTAAACCTGTACTTGTGCGCTAAAAACGTATGTTATGAAACTAGTACTTTAATAAACTATTTTCGCACTCTTGGGTGCTCAAATATAAATACTACCAGACAGTAAAGTAAAAGGGTGAATACATTTCGAAATTAAATTTTAATTAAAAACTTAAGTTTATGCTTAAATTTCCAGAAGCTTTTGTATACTGATATAATGAGGATTACTTAGAAAGCTGTTAGTTTTACTCATATACCAAAACAGGGTATGTAATAGTTATTTATGTTACTAGTGGGTAAAGTAAGATATTGCCCATGAGAAAATTAACCTGGCTTCAGCCAAGCAGGTTAATTTTCGAGAGGGTAATATCGGTTTACCCATGAGTGCCATACAAGGTTTTATCCAATAAATAGCTTAGAAATTCATATTTTTATTAAAAATTTTAATGACATTTAAAAGAAAATAATTTGACAAGTGACAGTTGAGGGGGTAAAATAAATAATTATCCACTCAATAAAGTAAAAGCCACGCGGGGATTATTATTGAGTTTATCTATTTAAAATAAAGCTGATAATTGTCTCATTATCTGTATGTATTGGATAAAACCTTTTTTTTCGAAAAGCTCCCGGCTGGACTATTTAACAGAATTTTGTGCGTGAAATAATACCATAACAAAATCACGTTATTTTTATAGCTTGTTGATTTTAATTTAGATTTATAAACGTAATCTGCTCTGATTTATTAAATACATCGCTCAAAATTAAAAGCACGAGGTTTAACGAAAGATTTTTAAGTGTGTGATAAAACGCAGCTAATGGAGCTCTCTACAACTAGAATTATGAAACAAAAGACGTCTACCCTATCTCTATCTCATTTGTGCTAAACTTTCCAGCCAACCAAATAAATACTGTATTTGTTTTTCATACAAAAAATACAGTATTTATTTGGTGGGCCGGAAAGTGTAGCACTAAGCGGCACGAAAGAACATAGCTAATGTGAATCTGTAAAATAAGATAATTCTACTAAAATTTAGATGGCGCCAGTAATTTCTTTAATAAAGCTAATATAGTTACTTTTTGCCCCGCCAAGTAAATATTGTATTTGTTCAACAAAGAACAAATACAGAATTTGTTTTGTTGGGTGGAAGTGGGAGTGTATGTATATCTTCTATCCTTTTTGGGTAGAACTTTTGTCGCTGTCTAATCTAACGGGAGAAATCGCCATTAATAGTCCATTGTACGAAAGAATCAAAATTATCCAAGTAATATGTAAAAAAAAAACTCTAAAAAATTCAATGTGTAAATGTGTGCCGTGTGTAATATGCAATTCTTTTTAAATTATTCATATTTATTAATAATTTTTTTTTTTAATAAATTTTATCAGCACTTGTCGGATCAAAGTATTCATTTACCTGAGGCACGCAAAAATTACATTTTTTTAAAATTTATTTTTTAAACAAAACCTAGCGTGTTCTTATAGGCCCATAAGAGGTCTGTACTTTTTTTGGGTTGGCAACAGACCTGGCCTATCGCTTGACGTTTTCCGTGCAAATGTCAATGTCGCTTTAAAGTTGAATTTTCTACAAAATTTTGTGTTTAGGTTATTTTTACCATGTTAAAATTGTGGCTTGGTTAATTGCAGTAAAAAAGAGAAGATATGACTATAAAATATATCAAAATATCATTTGTTCTTAGAATTTTAAACATGGTGTAAACTGTAATGCCAATCCAAAACAAAAATCCCTAAATCAGTCATCAATTTAAATGTAAGTTTTTTTTAATTTTAGAGCAAAATAGAAAAAATTGTATAAAGCACTCGTTTCATAACACGTTTTTAGCCCACTAGTTTGTTTAGAAAACTCGCCGCGAACGGCTCGTTTTTCAAACTTGTACTCGTGCGCTAAAAACGTATGTTATGAAACTAGTACTTTAATATACTATTAAAGTATCAAGCCCCCGGTAAATGAATACCTTGATCCGAGCTCTGGTTATGAGATATATAATATTCTAAAAAAAATTTAATTTGAACAATCTTTTATTTTTGACAGGTATTTGAAAACATTTACGAAAATTTCGTGGAAACCTGATCATCTGAATTAATATCTTTTCGTGTTACTTCTATACCGCTATATAGATATTTTACATACTTCTTAAATAATGTATTACACGACCCCCCTTTACATTAAATGTTTTGCCTCCCTGCGACCCTTAATTTAAATCCTAAAAATATACTTATCACGTAACTGGTATGGGTACCGGGTCATAGTGGAATTCCCGGAAACGAGAAGGCAGATGAACTTGCCAGACTTGGATCAGGGATGGCCTGCACGGGGCCCGAACCTATATTGGGTATTACAAGGAAGCAGGTAAAGACCGCTCTCGATGAGTGGGCTTATACCAAGCTAAAGGAGCAATGGAGGGCGGCCGACGGTTGCCGGCAAGCTAGGGCCTTCCTGGCTGGCCCAAGCAAACCAAAGACCGACTGGTTGCTGGAAAAAGAAAGAACTGCACTCAGACAACTTGTAGGGGTCCTCACAGGCCACTGCAAGCTAAGGAAGCACCTGGCAACAATGCGGATTCTAGAGAGTCCGCTATGCCCAGAGTGCGGAGAGGATGAAACATCCTCTCATTACTTAGCCGAGTGTGTCAGATACGAAAGGATCAGGTTGCAAGACCTTTATTGAAAGGACGGACAAGTTTAAGGAAGACTCAAATTAGTAAATGGCTGGGATTTCCTGGGGTGACAAAAAGGGCCAGAAATGGCCTAGTTATCCGGCTTTGTCCAACCCAAAATTTACTACTACTACTACTTATCACGTCCAAAGATAGTTTATTATTATAACGTAAAGATAGTAAAGATAGTTTATTATTATAACGTAAATGTAGTATATCGGTTCCAAATTTCAAGTCGATATCTTACGCCGTTTAAAAGTTAGAGGTACTGTACCATTTAAAAAAAATAACCATGTATACGATATATAGTTTTTATTCGTGGCAAGAATCAAGGGTGTCTCTAAAACGTAAATAGAACCGTTTTTTAGCCTCATTTAAAATTTAAATATTTATTTAAATGCTTTAAAGTATTTTCATCCAATTATTATGCAGTTTTCTCTTAAATAATTACCTTATTAACTTTCGAAAATAGAAGCTACAGATACAACAGTTAAATTACGGCTTAGCGTTCCGAAGAATTAAGAATGCTCGAAATGCCGTATTAACTGGTATTATCTACGGCTCTGTATAATTTAAAAATAGGGGAGCCGGCGGAACAGCTAACTGAACATTCTAACATTATGCTTTTTGTTTATTTGTTTATACTCATTTCTGGACCTGTGGGAAGGTAGTTTATACATATTTAGAGTGTTATAATACTACAATTTACATTATATTTAATTTAATTTACAACAGAGGACCGAAGACAATGTTTCCTTTACTCTCCATCATTACATGTCACACGTAAATAATTTTATCCATGTTAATAATCCTTCTTCTTCTCCAGATAAAGGCAAATTGGAGGTAACTTGTGATAACTATTTTTCACATTTTAGGCCAGCAATCCATTTTCTATCGTAAGATAAACCAAATATAATTTAAAAATAATGATGTTGTTAATGACATTTTGACATTTTTTATGTTATGTCTTAAAAACTATACTAATGAAAAGGAAATGTGCCTGGGCCTGTTTTAAGGACACAGACTACCATAGATTTAGATCTTGATTGTTGTCAATAGTTATAAGCTACGCTTAGTGCGCATCCAGAGGACGCCACTATTGACATTTATCAAATGTCATTTGTCAGTCAATAGATGACTGTAAATATTTGGTTTGTAGTCCAACTAAAAGAAAATGATTTGGACTGAGCTAAAAATACAGGGATGCTGCACAAAAAATTGTAAAAATTACAATCCTTAAATGTTAACTTGTGATGAAGCATTATTACGTAATTTTCACATTTTTGTAATACCTTACCCAATAACTACGCATATTATAAAAGAATGTAAAAAACATACATAATAATGATTGATCACAGTACGCCTAACTTTTTTTTAGTAATGTCTATTTCAAATATATTTTTACAAGATTAAATTAATTTTATTAATAAAGTTATAGAAGATTATAGACTGCTATAAAATACATATAGAAAAATATAAAAAATATAGAAATCATTTTTATAATATAAAAACTTACGTTTAAAAGGACAAAAAAAGTTGCGCTTCAGCTTCATTTAGCAATATTCTTGAACTGTGTACAAGATTATCAGTTTTAAGAAAATATAAAAAAATATAAAAGTAATAGTAATGAGATTGGAGTAAACCTTTTCACTTTGAGCTCCTGTAGTTTAAAATTCTGGGCCTTTTCTATCCATACATTGAAACGTTCTTCTTTCTATAAGGCTAATCAATATTTGTTGGAAAACCGGTCGAATACATCCGCAATATTTTCTATGTTTACTTACTAGCTTTTTGGAATTCCATTAAATTGTTATTTATTAATTAGATAATATATTAGAAAGCCATGGGAGTCCCAAATAACCATTAAGTATATTAAAGTACTAGTTTCATAACATACGTTTTTAGCGCACGATTACAAGTTTAGAAAACGAGCCGCGAGTTTTCTAAAGTACTAGTGCGCTAAAAACGTGTTATGAAACGAGTGCTTTATACAATTTTTTTCTATTTTGCTCTAAAATTTAAAAAAACTTACATTTAAATTGATGACTGATTTAGGGATTTTTGTTTTGGATTGGCATTACAGTTTACACCATGTTTAAAATTCTAAGAACAAATGATATTTTGATATATTTTATAGTCATCTCTTTTCTTTTTTACTGCAATTAACCAAGCCACAATTTTAACATGGTAAAAATAACCTAAACACAAAATTTTGTAGAAAATTCAACTTTAAAGCGACATTGACATTTGTACGGAAAACATTAAGCGATAGGCCAGGTCTGTTGCCAACCCAAAAGAACAAAAAGTACAGACCTCTTATGGGCCTATAAGAACACGCAAAATGCGTGTGATTATGAGCTTATAAGGGTCGCAAAATAGAAAAACATATTTAAATTATTGATGAAACAGTTATTCTGACAGCTAGTTTTAAAATTTCTTAGTTTTTTTCTTGATTCCTACAAATTTTTCATGTTCCGCATTTTTTTTCTCCTATATTCTTTTGGTTTGGACTTTTTAACATTAAAAGCTAATACAAATCAAACAGGCATCATTATATTGTTTATGACTTTTTATTTTTAAATCAACAAACTTTTATCAACTAGGTAAAGTCCTTAAATCCTTAAAACTGATTAAAATTGTCAATATTTTAAAAACATTTAACATTAATGTCAATATTTTAGTAAATATTTTAGGAACATTTAATATCACTGCCATTAAAGACCCTGTGGATGCGCACTGGAAAACACAAGTTTAGAAAGTAATCTGTAAAATAACACTGTTGACAACAATCAAGAAATAAGTCTATGTTGATCTGTTGGTTTGTGCATAATACATAGGTAACACCGCGATGTCGTGATTGGCTTGATGTGCCGTCATGTATCTTGTGCGCTGGCTTATACACAGAGCTCGTTACCGTAGTAAATACTAAACGTTTTTGTTTATACGGAACCCCACGAAAGTTTAGTTAATATTAACCGGTTGTTACAGTAATACTTAACGTTGTTATAGTTCTGGTAATTGTAACAACCAGTGAATTTTAACCAAGTTTTCGTGGGGTTTCATATAAGCATGTTAATGGAGATTTCTCCATTTAGATTAGACAGGGACAAAAGTTCTACCCAGAAAGGATAGAAGTAATATCACCAACATAAAGAAAAAAAAATCTCCTAGGTTTTATGTTGGCTGCATTGTCAGTAACGCCATTTTCTTTAGCCACTGTCATTGTGTGAGCTTCGTTTGATATTGTTTTGATTTCAGTTTTTTGTGTCTTTTACTAAATATTGTGTTTTTATTGACTATTATAGTACTTTTACGAGTTTTGATATTTAAATATTGTTTACCAAAGGTAAGTTCTTTCTTTATACCTTAGATTTAAAGCCTAGGCGAAATTGGTTTGGACTTTTACAACCTTTGTAAAAACATCTTGGCATATTGGTAGCTATAACAGAAATAACGCTCATCATAAAATTAATTTCTTGAAATGTAGAAACTGGTAACGATATTAAAATATATAATAATAATAATATATAGTTAATAATAAATATGATAAACAATAAATAAATTCATATTTACCTTTTCATATTTGAGGTTATGTTTTGTAAATAAATAAACAGATTAAGCAACCAACCTAAGAACAATTAATAGGATTTATATTTCATTCTTTATTTTACTATTAAATCATCAGGGTATATTAAAAACCCTCTGGAAAATATGAAAATATGTAAAAATGTCAAAAAAAATCCATTTTCGTTCAATTCAAAAATAAGAACTCTTTAAGTGGACCAATACTGTTGCTGATGTTAAATTACCTTTAAAAGTTGAATTTGTAGCTATGGAAGCAAATTTAATTATTGCATGTACATATTCTGTAGGTTGACATGGTGATTAATGTGACATAAATATTTATTAATGTCAAAAGACCACCGCCGGATGGAGTGACCCTATAAAAATAGAATATTTGATAGCCTCTGTCGGTTTTGTCAACATATAATAACCTAAAAAGATGTTGAAAGTCTCAAACAATGCACGCGTCAACAATTAAAATGCAACCATAGTTACTAATAAGTAGGGAAAAACTAATTTGTAGGTAATTTAACATCAGCAACAGGATTGGTCAGATTAAATAGCTTCCTTTTTAATTAGTATTGAAGATGGATTTTTTTTTTAATTTTTTTTCATATTTTCCAGAGGGTTTTTAATATACCCTCAAATTTCTGTACGCGAGTTCTGGAACAGGCTGTACATTAAGGCGTTAATAATTTTTTCAATAGGCATTTAAGTACGTATTTTTTTTATCTTGATACTAATAAACTATTAAAATATAAAAGTAACATTTGTATATGCAGGATGTATTGTAACTAAAAATTCCCATGTTTAACTTCCTATTTTAGCATAACAAAAGAAAGCTTTTAAATAAAAATCATTGTGTTTGGTGCAATTGTACTTACGATGAAATACTTTCCCAGTTCTAATGCATAACAAGCTATCTAGACCTTTGAAACCCCACTTAAAGGGAAATGTAAAAAATATACACTGAAAAAATAAAAAATCAATAGTAAATACTTATAACTGACTTATATACCTATTTTTATTTTTATAGGGTGAATAATACAAATATTTGACAGGATATAGTTATTGGATATTTAGCACCTGATGTCCAATAAATAAGAGTTTCATTAATCGTACTTTAAACTTATTTACAATAAATGTCCAATAACATTGCCCTGTCCAATAATTGCATTATTTACCCTATATTGGACTTTTTCTAAAATTATATGTCAAATATAGTACAATTACATTTTAAATATAAATATTCTGTATTATATTGTGTTTATGCAGTTTTATGTTTTATTTTTTACTATTCTACTTAATTAAGCATCCCCTAAGTCCAGGACTTGTGTGGGCTAGTAGTAGAGGGAACCACCGGCTTTAATTGACTTTCGAACCAATATATATATATATATATATATATATATATACATATATATAGGGAGTACGCCTTCGCCAAATTTAAATTATTAATTAACTGAAAAAGGCAATCGGCGCCAGTGAGGTTTGAACTCACGATCATTAGCTCAGTGTCAATGCTATATCGATGCCTTGAACCGCTGAGCTAATCTCCCATAGTACAATTATAACTTGAAAATATTTACTCTGGAACAAGCTAAAAAACCCTTGTTCCAAACTATATTTTATGCCGAAATGTATATTTTATAAATAATTTTACGGTATAATTTTATATAAAAGGTGGTATATAAAAATAAATTTTAGTATAAAATCAAGACTGAATTTTATTTTTATTTGATTTTTTATTAGTTTAAATATACATTCTTAAAGAATTTCAAATAAGCCATACTCTCCATTAATTTTTAAATGAAAAAAAATTATTACCTAAATAAATAAAATTCAATTTAATTTTTCGTATTTATATGTAAGAATTTCTATTAATGTCGATAGAAATCCCTTATACATTCTCTTATGTAATTTTTTAGTTTTTAAATTAATTGATTAGAATAAAAAAAGTCCTATTTCCCTATATTGCTTTCCCATTTTGAAAATTTTCAAAATTTCGTGCAAAATTTTTTTTTTGCGAATTTTTGCGTTTATGACGTTTTATGTCGATATAAATCAATTTCAAGCAAAAAAAAATTGTCGGTCGATCGGTCGATCGGTCAGTCGATCGGTCTGTCCGGGACATCTTGTAAGCACGATAACTTAAGAACGCTTTAAGCTAGAGACTTGAATTTTGGCATACCGGTATGTTACAAAAAGTTCTCGCTCGGGATTCTTTTTGGTGAACATTGGCAAGGAGGGCAAATGGGGAAAATACATTTTTTTAGCAAAAATTGCTATATAAAGGTTTTTAAGGTTGCTGAAATTGAATCTGATAATAAAATTTCCCTAACTCCACCCCCGAGGGGGTGAGGGGGTAAATATTTTGAAATGTTTTCCAAATTTTCGTGAAAATTTGTAGATAGGGGTTTTTGAGGTTGATAAAAATGAATCTTGAAATATATTTTTTGAAACCCACCCCCTTAGGGGTGGGGGGTGATTTTTGTGAAAATTGGTATATTGACGTTTTTGAGGTTGCTGGAAGTGAATCTGATAATAAAAAATCTATTTTACGCGCAGGTGGTAAAATGGGAAAGTTTTTTTACTAGCAGTGTATTTATTTATTACTTTTCCAACAAGGCAACTCTGATTTATTTATTATTGTAACGTATACCCTGATGATGATCTTAGTTAGAAAAGATTGAAGCCTAGGTTGGAAAAACAATAAATAAATATAGGGAAATAGGACTTTTGTTTTAATCAATAATTTACAAATCCCTACGATGGATCTAGTTAATAGATTTTTTAAATTAATTTTGTATAGGTATGTTTAGTTTTCGGTATTTTTTAAAATAATACTTTTTTTCTAAAAATTTCATATCGATTTTTATCAGTGGAAGTCTAGACATAAGTTTCGAAATAATTTATTTACCGATATATATTGACGTTGATGTGGGTTAAGTCTTAGAATAATATTTTAACCTAAAATGTCTAAGAAGAGCACACCTGATGTCAATAAGATCTATTCCAATTTATATTTTAGAGTTTTACGGCCTGTTTCACAATTTAAACTGTAAGTACATGTGATTTTGACCTGATTTGTTTAATTTATATACCTCACAAAAACATATTATAAAAATATAAAATGCCTACTTAAGTGCCTATTCACAAGCTCGCATAAGAACATAAAACATAACAATGCGATGCCGTGATTGGCTTGATGGGCCGCCATGTATCTTGTAAGCCAATCACTGTATCGCATTCTTATGTTTTATGTTCTTGTGCAAGCTTCTGGATATGCCTTAAAGAGTTAATTAATAAAAGCTACACTAGTTTATAAATGTTATAACAGAATAAGTATGCGAAAAATATTGAAATAAAACTTTTGACGACAAATATAGGTATACAGTGTCCCCCCGGATTTGTGAAATGACCTGCTTGATTAAAGATTAATTTCTAGCATAATTTTGAAAAATCAAGTATGCCTTGGAAGTTTTCAAAAACCTATTTTTCTGTGTCCTTTTATGTGACAAATACAACAAAAAGTTATTAAGAAAAGTTATTTAGAAAATTTAGGCCCCTATACCAAATTTCAAAATCCTCGGCCAACTTAATTTTTCATTTTTTTTTTTTTATTTTTCCAACATAGTAGCTTTTTAGTAACATATACGTCAAAAAGTTATTCAGAAAAGTTGCTTGAAATCAAAATCTAGGTCCATATCCCAAATTTCAAATTTCTCGGCCAAGTTTAATCTCTCACATTTTTTCACTTGGTTAAGTTAGCATTGTTTCTAAAATTACCAAAGAAACCCTTTAACTTTTACTCAATTTTATATACAATCTTTTTATTCGAAAATCAGGTACCGATTTTTTTCAAAGTTTGAATGCTTTGAGCTACCTCAAACATTAATCGACTTGGCTCATTTTTGAGTGGCCACTGTTTTTACTAAGGAGCAACTTTTGAGCCAGAGAGCATTTTCGATTTCGAAAATCGAGATTTTTTGACACACCCTATTACTCAAAAAAACGTTTTTTTATCTGTCTAAAAAAGTGTATCTTTTACGATTTTCTTTCAAATGGGAATTAATTTCTTAGGTCATCAGGTATGTTTTAGTCCAAAAAATGTAGGGGTCCACGAAATTTTCATTTAAAATCGCCCAGGTGAACCGTGCCTACCTACTTGATTTTTCAAAACTGAACCCCAAAAAATGAAAATTTGAATCGAGAATTTTTTACCTTTCACAAGAGTCATTTTACCAATCCGGGGACACACTGTATATATATGGAATATACATGTATATTCCATATATTCTATATACAGTATATGGAATGAAAACTTGGAAATAGAATAATTTTATCAGCGTATTTTGTTTCTGTTTTGAAAAAAGTTAAAATGTATCAGCCTATTGTATAGTTTATATACTTAAAGTCTGGAGGCTCAATTTTTTGTTGTTGCTTTTAAACGCTACAGCAATCGCAAGGATTTCTAAACATTCCTTTCAAGTGCAGTACAATTTTATCTTTTGTAGAAGTCAAACTTTGTCACAATTTTCAATAAAGTCCGAAAATTGATTTTATATATCGCTTTTGAGCCATTCCTTATAACTGACGAACATTTCAACACATTTTTTTTTGTCCTTTCGTATTTTCTAACACGGTAGTGTGACACTAGGTTTGTCGTGTCGTGATAATCCTAACTTTCGATACTGCGATAATGCGCCAATCCGAAAAATAAAATTATAGAATTCTGTCTATAACCCGCTTTTAGGAGGATCCCCTTCTCTACAGGGTGATCAATAACTGCCATGCCAAAATTAAGGAGGTGATTCTACAATCAAAAAATAGGAAAAAAAAGTTTCTAAAAAGGTTCGAAGATGACATATTGAATAGGAAACAAAAAAAAAGCATCAATAAAATGTTGATACTGCAGGGTGATTTCTTATTTAAAATTGAGCATAAACGTATTCTTCATCATAACACCTAAATTGTATATTAAAGGAGTAATAGCCTTTTAAAAATTAACGTTTTTGGTGGCACAAAATGCTACTTCCTCTTAATTGCATTTTTTTTTAAAAACAGTTGCTCCTACAGTGTTACACTATACGAAATTTTTTACGTATTTTTACTTAAGGAATCCATATTTTTTTACAAAAAATCCAAAAAACTTTTTTTGATATTTTTGGATACAGAATCACCTCTTAAATTTTGGTATGCCGGTTATTGATCACCCTGTATAATGAAATATTTCTGAATTAATTGTATTAAATTAAATTGAAAGTACATGTATGTATTCGTATTATTGATTATTCGGATGGGTTTTAACCTAAAACTTTAACTAAATGATAAAGTTTGTAAATTTTCTCGTCTCAGAAATAGTCATTGTAATAAATAAGAGACGCCTTAATTTCTGATCATTTATTAAAATAAATGCGATGCATTTCGGTTTTTAAAAAACCATCTTCGGGCATATAACATCTATAAAAAGTATAAAAGAAGCTTAAATAATAAGAAAAACTACAAAAAAATATATAAAAAGTGGAAAATTTGTGAAAATTGAGCTTACCTATCTAAAAGGGTTTAAACCCAAAACAAATAAACACCAGTACAAAAAGATGATTTAAATGTAATCATCTTATTAATATTAACCATTAATTTAAATAAAAATAACACAATACGTTTGTTTTCCCGTATTGTGTTATTTTTATTTAAATTAATGGTTAATATTAATAAGATGATTACATTTAAATCATCTTTTTGTACTGGTGTTTATTTGTTTTGGGTTTAAACCCTTTTAGATAGGTAAGCTCAATTTTCACAAATTTTCCACTTTTTATATATTTTTTTGTAGTTTTTCTTATTATTTAAGCTTCTTTTATACTTTTTATAGATGTTATATGCCCGAAGATGGTTTTTTAAAAACCGAAATGCATCGCATTTATTTTAATAAATGATCAGAAATTAAGGCGTCTCTTATTTATTACTTTAACTAAATGATATCCTGGTGCTAAGAAAAGTCCAAAAAAACTTTATAACTGACAAATACAGTTTTCATAACTGACGAACGAATATGGCTGCTAAAAAATATGTATAAAGTCTTATTTATAAATTTATTATTTATTTTTTAGGAAAGATCTGTACATTATATATTTTATGTCATCGTACGCGGGTAGCCTTAAACAAAGTTAAATGGTAAGTCAAACCACCCCGGAGTTTTTGATTTTACGTTGTTTTTGGAACATTTCTAAACAGTTTTTGACAAAAATTGAAATCGTTCAACAAGCCGTTTTTAAATAAAGTCATTCTTCTTCTTTTTCTTCTTCTTCTTCTTCTTCTTCTTCTTCTTCTTCTTCTCCTTCTTCTTCTTCTTCGAGTTTTTCCTGACATCACATAACAAATTAAAAAAATTAAATATATGTAACAATAATAATAATAATAATAATAATAATACTGTATATGAGATCCTGTATTAATTCCCAAAGGGTGCTTTGGGGATATTTAGCTTTGGCAGTTTTATTTATGTCTCTCGCAGTATTTTTGGAGGAGGGATTGGTTGAATTCAGATTTTGAGAATTGGAGGTAAGTGAGTGAATGCGGGGAATAATGGGAGAGATTAAGGTTAGTTTATAGAGAAGAGCGTTTGATGAGTTATGAAGAGGGTTTCGTATCTTAGTTATTTTCTTGAGAGTCAGGGTTTCGTCCACATAAAAATGTTTTTAGCAGGATTTTTGGTGTTGAGATGCAAGGGGTGACCATATTCCAGGAGTGGCCTGCAGATAGATCTGTAAATTTTGCTGGCCGTTGTTGTGTTGATTCCTTCATTTTAAGACTACGAAGTATTCCTTTTATTTCCCTGCTAAATGTATTAATCAACAAACACAAAAAGACTGATTGTGAAGGCAAATTAAATGTAGCCTTCCATTAACAAGCTTAGGCAAAAACTTTTCTAATTGATTTACTCATTCAAAGAGCTTTTATAATTCAAACAAAAAGTCATTAGATACCGAAATTATCAATAAAAAAAACATTGGGCTATAAAAATAAAAGCTTTTTATACAATAATTTGTTGGGTTTTATTATCATATCTCTATTTATATAGTATAAGTATACTTTTATAAAAGAAATATTTCGCCAAAATGAATAAACCCCTAAAGTCGGAGAGCTTGTGACCATTTTCATTTCATTAATTTCTCCCGGCTGTATTTTATATATGTTTCAAAGTATTAAAATTAAGCTGTTTTCAAATTGCTTGGTTCTGGATCCGGTTTCTTTGAATTATAGAAACTCAAAAAGCTGTGGAAATAAGGTACACAAAAATCTGTTTTTAACTTTTCGTCGTATACGCGTATACGTTACATTTATTACATTTAGATTTGGCTATTTTCATACCTTTTCCTACGGCCTAGTTAGTAGTTAGTGCGTATTTCCCACCCATTGCCTATGACAACGGTCGGGAAGTAAAAATCAGATGATTTTAAATATCTGCTGTTAGAAAGTTAGCAAACGTCGAACATAACCTCAAATTCACAAACTAATTTTAAGATAATTTTTGCGTTTTTTGGATGTTTACGTGTTAGGTCGCAGGAAAAATAGTATACGCACCTCGACGCAAACCTATTTCAGTACACAGTGAGTGCTTTTTTTACTCGGCTCCGCCTTGTAAAAAAAATATAAGAACTCTCATGCACTGAAAACTAGGTTCGCGCATTCGGTGTTAACTAACTACTGGTAATGCTTATCTTCCACCCATTTCCATGACAGCAGTCGAAAAGTGACATTCAGCTGATTTTACATATCTGCTGACAGAGAAGAAGTGAATGTCAAAAGTAAAAAGTCTTTAAAAAGTGCCTTTAACATAATATGTTATGCTATATATTATGTTATGCTAAGATTTTTAATAGTATATTAAAGTACTAGTTTCATAAGATACGTTTTTAGCACACAAGTACAAGTTTAGAAAACGAGCCGCTTGCGAAGAGTTTTCTAAAGTACTAGTGCTCTAAAAACGAGTGCTTTATACAATTTTTTCTATTTTGCTCTAAAATTTAAAAAACTTACATTTAAATTGATGACTGATTTAGGGATTTTTGTTTTGGGTTGGCATTACAGTTTACACTATGTTTAAAATTCTAAGAACAAATGATATTTTATATATTTTACAGTCATCTATTCTTTTTTCACTGCAATTAACTAGAACACAATTTTAACATGGTAAAAAATAACCCAAACACAAAATTTTGTAAGAAATTAAACTTTAAATCGACATTGACATTTGCACGCAACCCAACCCAACAGAAAAAAAAGTAGAGACCTCTTATGGGCCTATAAGAACACGCAAAATGAGTGTGATTATGAGCTTATAAGAGTCGCAAAATAGAAAAAGAAATCAAAATAAAGGACATGGCACAATTTATAGGGAATTTTGGCCCTCGGTGAAATTCGCTAAATTTTTTATATGTTTTAGTTTATGCTTTTTAAAAAGGAATTAGGAACGTTTCAAGCACTTTGTATGTACAGTTTTTTTTCTATAACGAAAATAAAAAAATATTTTTGCCCCAAACTCCTCATAAAAATAAGTTTAATTAGCTTAATGATTAAGAAAAAAGCTTGATTGGTATAAGTCAAACTGATGTCTGTCAATTTTTTTATATATTATTAGTAATATAAAATTAATTTAGCATGGCTTTTAGAGCCTTTTTTCAAGTAAATTGCTTTGTATGCAACCGTCAAGGTGGTCAACAGCAGATGCCCCGAATGGGAGGAAATGAAAACATTTTATTTATTTTTTTATAAAAATGTCCTAATGTAATACTGTGAAAAAGAATTGAATCAAGGACACATGTCTTTTGATAAGTACAACACCATATTCTCTTATTTTAAGGCTAACATCTTAAATGAAGAGTGCGGATTTCCATTCAAAGACCCGCGCCAGTTATTAGGTTCATAAGAAATGCTAGTCCAAAAATAAGAGAATTTGGCTTAAAATATAATCGAAAGATGCATTTTCTTGATTCATGGATTCTTATTTTTAGTGTTCATATTTTAAATCATATCGAGGGCTTCATAGCAAATCGAGGGCATATCTGCTACATGTTAACACGGTTGATACAGCCCTGTTATGAAGCCCTCGGTATGATAGTTATATTGGATAATTTATTCTATGCAGAAACACAGTATTTCACTTTCAACTTAGTTTTTCTGTTCTGTTTTACTTCTTATTTTATTATTTTATTAAGTTCTGGAGTTTTAACATGGGTTCCAGTACATTATATTACAAAAACACATATTCAATTTCTTCTATGTAGAATTTTGGAAATAATTGTTTTTTTTTCCCGTACAAAAAATAAGGGATACACTTTCGGCATTAAAATCGCTTATTATTTTACAAACGATTCCCTTAAAACGTATTTATATTCTGCTTTTCTTCTTATTTCATTCTTTAGTTCAATTTTATATACGTTTTAGTACTTTTTACCAGGTTAGCAAATAACTTATTTCACGTATTTCACTAATTTAGTCCTTAAGAAGTATTTCTGTTGCACTTTTCTTCATCTTATTTAATTATTCTGTCCAATTTCAATATGTATTTCATTACTTTTTCCCAATAAAACTGACAATTTAGTCTAAAAAACTTCAAAAATACGTCAGAATATCCTTCACTGACAAGTTGTCAAACGAAACAATGCCTACTAGAAAAATATTTTTATGAGGAGTGTAGGGCAAAAATATGTTTTTATTTTCCTTATAGAAAAAAAAACTGTACATACAAAGTGCTTGAAACGTTCCTAATTCCTTTTAAAAAAGTATAAACTAAAACATATAAAAAATTTAGCGAATTTCACCGAGGGCCAAAATTCCCTATAAATTGTGCCATGTCCTTTATATTTATGAAATTACTTTTTCATTAAAATTAAATTTTTAGAATTAACAGATATTAAATAAACCTTTTAAGACTGTTTTTATCCCTTGGCATGCAGAAAAATTGTGTGTAACTGTGAATATAGCCTAATCTGAATGTAATCTGTTTGACTCGGTAAGTTAAAAATAGAGTTAAGGGAACCAGAACCAGAACCTGGCGATTCAGAAATAGCTTAATTTAAATGTACTTTTAGGCATGTATAAAATACGGCCGGGAGAAAATAATAAAATAAAATTGGTCGTCAGCACTTTGACCACACGTCTGCTGCTGCTTTGCTGATGGCCCGCGGTACTGCTGCTTTGGCTGCTAGCAGGCAGTTGCATTTTAGATAGATTCAAAGATGATATTTTTTAGCTAAAATCACAAATATATAAATGTATTTTTTTGTAACAAAATATAGGAATCATTGCGAACCTACCGACTGCATCCGTACTCGAGGTGGACCTTAGATTTAAACCCAGAACCTCAAATTTAAAAAAAAAATTCAATAAGCTCTATAATAAAGATGCAGACACGCTACGTTAAACGGTCAAATGTCTATAAATTGAAGATACAATTCCAATAAAATACCGACACAGTAATAGTCAAAAAATTATATAAAAATTAAAGTAAATTATGATATTAGTTTGTTAAACTTTTAGTGCACGAGAATAAAAGTTTTTCCGCGTAGTGGAAAAATTCTAGTGCCCTTAAAGCTAATTGGATAAAAACCAAATTTTATTATCGTAACTATAACATAATAGTATGGCTTGAAGAGTGTTGTTTAAATGACGTCATAGTTAGTCGGTAAAGTAGGACACTATTATACCAAAATCTGTTTGGAGGTTAAAAAGTTGATTGAGTCGTTTATTTTGCGATATTTTAATTAAGAACCAAAAATTAGACTTGTCCTAACTTTGCAAGAACATTTTTGCATAAAGTTTATAAGTTACTTACTTTTATTTAACTCATTTATTATAGGTACCTACACTATCCACTATCCAATGATATGTTAAAATTATTTCAGTTTAATCCGTTCTTGAACAAAAAAGTGCCTGGCAAAACAATCTTACAAATATTTTTAACGTCTGGCTTACCCAAAAAAAATATATTTAACCTATTTTTTCTCTTCTTATTCTAAAAAATATGATTTGGAGTGGACAGAAATATAATAGAAAAGGTTAGAAATACTTACTATGCGAGCAAACCACCTAGGGTACGTGGTTACTACGAATAGTTAGTGTGACGTCATTGTTAAGTAATAAAATGTGTGTAGTATGCTATTCTTCATACTAGTATGTTATAGTTACGATAATAAAATTTGGTTAAAGTTTTGCTCGAGGTTTTACTTTGTCATTTTGTATTCTATATATTATGTCGTTGAATATACCAAAATAGAGTTATAAAATTATTAATTAACCCATTAATTAAATTAATAACTTTACCTACAGTGTGGAATTTTCAACCGCTCTCTAGTTGAGAAAATTATTGAGTTGGAGACCTATTTTTTTGTTGCTTTTGTTGCTTTTTGCCATCGTTGGGAAATTCTCAATCTTGGGTAAAAAAAGTTAAAAGATCTTAAGCCTTAGTTTGGAAATATTTTTTGTCTGGCAAAATGTCTTGAGTTAAAAGTTGGGAAAATATTACTCTGTAAAAAGTAAACTAAATATTCTGTTACAAATGGATAGGAAATTAAGTTATTATCCTATGTACTTTTTGTTAAAAACACGAAATATTTCATGTCCATCCTTAAATATTAAAGTACGTGAATTTATAACTATAGCGTTTTTAACAGAAATTAAAGTACATTTGTATAGGATCCTAACTTCATATCCATTTGTAACTAAAAATATACTTTAATTTTAAAAAAACACTATAGTTCTAAGGTCACGTACTTTAATATGGACATGAAATGTGGCGTGTTTTTAACAATTAAAGTACAATTGTATAGGTTAATAACTTCCGATTTCTTATCCATTTTTAACTGAATATTCAGTTTACTTTTTACAGTGTAATCTTTAGAAATATTTATTTCTAGCCCCTGGTCAAAAAAATTTTTTTGGACTTTAATCTGATCCAATTTTTAAAACCACAGTATTGTTGAAACCAGAAACAAAGTACATTTTAAACAAGTATTTAATTGAAATATAGGTAGTCCCATTTAAACTTTTAAAGATGGCGCCCCTTAACGACAAAAGGTTATGACGTCACTCATGTAAGTAAAATCAAAAAAAAAACAGACCTGTCCGAGGATCCTCGAAATTTTTCTAAAAATAATATATAGTATTTTTAGAAAAATTTCAACAATATATATTGTTTTACTAACAGGAAAACTTAAGCTTTTTTTTACTAGTCTATAGCATTTACGCAGCGGAGGCCGCAAACTACAGACGAGTAAAAAAAGCACTTTTCCTCTAAGTGAAACATACAATTTTTTCTTTAAGCATCCTATATATATTTTTTTTTAAATATTAATTTTTGAATTTAATTTATTCAGTAATAAAGTTTTTTTTATTAAAATTGGCCAATAAAACCCTTTCGAAATAAACTTAAACCTTCCTTAGCTCAATTTAAATTTTTTACGTAGGCTAAGTCGTACACTCTTCGCGATTTTGATGGTAGCATTATCTAATGTAGCATTTGCAATTTCGGAAAGATTTGTAGGTGTATAAACCATATATTTTTCTTTAATCATTTTTAATCAATTTCACACAAGGTTTTTGCGCATAATCTCGAGTCAACCACCTGTTTACATAATAAACAAACAAGTTTGAAGTATGACATATGTCATCAAAGTCAAAGAGTGCTGCCGCCAGTGGTGGTTTTGCTAACTAACTTTTTTTTACGGCGTACAACAATGAACTCATTTTTTTACTGTAAAAAAATAGATTACTTCTAACTAGTGTGTTCAGTTATAAAATATGAACATTTTAGTACGCTTGAAAAAAAATATAATTTTTAGAGTTATCGAATTTTTTGAGTTTGAAATTTCCACACCGTATTTTATTGCCCTAAAATCTAGTTAAATTATTGGGGTAAATATTATTTTAAAAATACCTTTTATACAAAAAATTACCCTGTATACGGAAAATAATTCAATATAAAACTTGAATAACATTGTACATCGTCATTTTTTACTTCTATATAATTTTTACATTTTTTCCCACTTCTAAATGAAAAGGTACTTAAATATACAACATCAGCTAATGTTATTTTATGTATACATTATATAATTTTATTTAATTGCGTGGTACGAATAAAAAAAATATTTTAAGGACCGTCCATAATAGATTACTTTTCATTTCCACAAAAGGTTTACATATTTTTGTTATTTTATACTTATAAAAGAGTATACTCTTCGTATTACATATTTTTTCTTAAAGAGTTTTTATAAAACTCCATTGGACAGTGTCCAATGGATACTGTCCATTCGACTACACTGTTCTACACTAAAACAATTGCCAACACCATTTTATTTATTTCATGCGCTGTTTTCAAAACCTTGCTTCGTTGTTCTCGATCAGCTTGTTTTTGTGAGATATAGCACACACTTTTTTTGCCTATACTGCCGTTCTAAGTACAAAGGTGGTAACTTATGAATCCAATATGATGTAATAACAATCGATGAATATTTTTATCATATTACTAAACGATTTAATTCATTTTTGCATAATGAAATTACTCTATTAAAGCTGCCGTTTCTTCTTTAATAGTCTTTGAACCCAAGTAGTTTACAGTGGTTTTATATTCCAGTTGCTTTTGACGTTTTTTTGGATGATGACATTTGACAATAAAGGTTGAAAAACGTAAATATAAGAAGATAGTTATTTATGGTACTAGTGGGTAAAGTAAGATATTGCCCATAAGAAAATTAAGGTTAATTTTCGAGAGGGTAATATCGGTTTACCCATGAGTGCCATACAAGATTTTATCCAATAAATAACTTAGGAATTCATATTTTTATTAAAAATTTTAATGACATTTACAAGAAAATAACTTGACAAGTGACAGTTGAGTGGGTAAAATAAATAATATTCCACTCAATAAAGTAAAAGCCACGCGGGGGTTATTATTGAGTTTATCTATTTAAAATAAAGCTGGTAATTGTCTTATTATCTTGAGTATTTTGAGTACACATTATTAGAAATGTCATACTGACATTGACATTTCTAATAATGTGTACTCAAGTTAATTTGTTTATAAATTTAAAAACTTGAAAATGACTTTACGTTAAAAAAGTCGAAACAATTGTCGCTGTAATGTTTGTTTAATAGACAATAAATTTATATTTTGGAGAGATAACATTTTTTCTATGGTTTATTATCGATTTGTTTTCATTTTATCAGTTCTCAAGTAAATAAGCATTGATATTGGTATTGGTAGCATTAACTTGGTTAGTAGATCTTCTGCAGAAATAAAAAAAATGCTAACCTCAACGAAAAGTAGAGCAAAAAATACGAAGCAATGTATATTTTTTTAGCTTATTTCGTTTATCTTATTTCGTGATATGAATAAAAAACAAATGTAAAGGGCCTACTACTATATATTACTGCATATATCCACAGTTTTGTTTTTTTTTTGCTTTTGATAAAAGAATTTATAAAATTAAATAAATTTATTTATATTCGTTATATTTACTAAAAGGTCGTTTAACCTAAAGAGTGCTCAATAAAATTAATTTGGACTTTTAAACAAAATTCTTCTAAAATTTGAATATATAAAATAAAAGATAATTTAGCTATAATATAAAATGATTCGGCTTCGTTAACATTTCCAGTGCACAAACGGACGCATTGAGTAGTTTTTTGTTACGACTAGGAGACAAATAAATAAATAAGAGCAATTTCCATTTAAACGGTGTCTCACACTTTGCCATGTAAGCAGAGATATCGTCTTGTTACTTTCTCAACCTCGCAAACAACAATCGATTTTTGGTTTCTTGTACTAATCCTCAGTACATGATGACTGGTAATTTATAAAAACTTCAAGTTTTTACTCGAAGACATGCTATAATGCGTTTAATTTATAGATTGTGTAAAATTCTAAACAATTTTATTTCACTATGCATACAGTATACCCCTCTTAAGTAATTTGAAAATCGTTGACCTTAACATGTACCATATTAATTTATAGCTTTATATCAGTAGAGAGAAATTCGGTTGTTCTTGTTAGATTCAGGCCACACTTTAAAAACATATGAGCCTTTTAACCTTAAGATGTCATATTTTAATTTATTGTTTTTTAAAGAGTATAAAAAAGGTGAAATATTTAGATCTGGATTAGTTCTGCAAAGTGTTTCGTCTTGATAATTAAAAGGCATTCGGTCAGTAAAAATGTAGTTTTATAGTGATTAAGTTAAGAATAATTTAAAGATTTATTCTTTGATTAAAAATACTTACAAAATATTTTTAATATTTTCTTTCTTGCACTTTGAAAACTTTTGGGACTTGTAACTTAACCTAGCGATTTTGGACACTTAAATATATTTAGTTTGAACTTATTAAAATAATTTTATTCGGATCGGTTTCTATTTACACTGTCAGAAATTTGGCGATAAGGAACTAAATGAAATAAATTTTGTAAAAATATTTAAAGGACTTATACGGTTTTATTATTTACACTTAGAGAAATGTGGACAATGAATTGGACTTTGAAATTTATTGTGATTCTGTGTATCCTCAAACATACAATGATTTAATAATAATAATAAGTATTTAATGGCAAACTAATATCTCTATAATATATTGAAAATTAGAATTTAAAAGCTTTGCGTGGAAGTAGAATTTTGAAGTAAGAAATGATCTTTCACGTTCTTGAAGAATTTTAATCACATTTATTTAATATATTATTTTTAAACGAAGTATTGTTTTAATCTGTTTCCAAGGCGTCGTCTCACTAGAACTTACAGCTTCCAAAAGTGTTATATGGTAGTTAAGTATAATCTCCGCTCGACTACAGTTTAACTATAAGATAGAAGACACTTTCAGTTGTTTTTTTAAGCCTTAACGCAAAAAAATATAATAACTTTTGATAAATTTTTCAATTTAATATGAGAATATTCCTAGGATTTGATTGATTTTCATGTTGCAAAATTGTATTGTATGTATTTAAATATATACAGAAAAAGTACAGAATTCATAAATATAAATGAAATATAAATATTTACAAGCTAAAAGGAATATTGTATTTTTTATAGATATCCAATGTATATGTTATGTAATATAGAGCTACAATTTTAACATTGTTTACAAAATTTATTTGATATTGATATTTAATGTTTAAAATTAAAAGGTTTTAAACGCACGGTTTCAGCTATTTTTCTAATTATAATAAAAAAACTAAAAAATATATGGTCGAATAAATTTTTTTATTATTTTTAAAATGGCGTATCACGCAACTCCTCTTTCCATTAAAAAAATATGCCCCCTAAACATATCAAATATACACCATTATGTGCTCCCATTAACCTCTAATAACTTCTTTTTTTAACTTTTTTTGATATATCTATAGTCCTATCCCAAAATCATTGAGAGTGACTCACTACTGCAACGGTGGGCAGACAGCCCACGCGGCGAGGAGCGGGGATGGTGATTACAATGATTTTGGCATCGGAATGTAGCAGATATTAAAATATTATGGATTGTCATGATAAATGGAACACCCAGTTTAGATTAATAAATATAAATAAATATGTTTTTAAGAAAACCATTTTTATTTTGAATAAAATAACTTTTTGTTTGAGTTTTAATTATAAAAGAAATATAATATGTTATGTAATATAAATTAGCTTCCACCACTCTCAAAAGGATTTATTCTAAATACCACTTAGCCTGAAGCCTTTTGAGAATTGTTAAAAAGTATTTAAAAACTGGATAATAATTTGCCCACGTAAATTGCAAAGCTTAAACCATAAAAGCTCCATGAATTAATTCACCTACTTAATTTTTTAAAAGTTTAAATAATGAAACTTTAATTAATTTATTTTAAAATTAGAGTGAGTGAGTAAAAACGTCTTACAGAGCTATTTTTAAAGTAAGTAATTTATTTTTAACATTTTTATAAAAATATATAAAAATGTTAATCCTGTTGTACTACCGTACAGTATTAACTGTTTTTGAGAAACATTAAATTAAAGGGAAAATTTCACGTTTCTTAGACCATAAATTAATTTATTTTCAATGTAAAATACATGCATAAACTAATATTTTACATTTAAAACTGAATTGAATTCTTCTACGACAGTTTTTTTTCAGTTGTACCTATTTGGGAACTTGTAATTTAATAGATTTACTTTATTTTATTAAGCTGCCTTATCAGGGGGGTAACGCAAAGGGGGAGGGGGCAGAACAGACATTTCCAACTAAAGATTTAGGAATTTCCTATCCCTAAAAAAACCTTGCATAGAAAATGCAATGATAAGAACAAGCGATCAGCTGTATTAAAAATGATTATACCATATTTAAAATTTTGGCAGAGGCGCAAATTATAAAATAATGCTATAACTTTTTTGTTTCGCGGGCATTAAAAAGCACAAATATAGCACTAATTTTTGTAAAAATTTCAAGTCAATCGGAAGATGTGGCCCAATAGCGTGACATTAGCAACGCCAATTAAAAATAGCCATAACTTTTTTGTTTCGCCGTCACCAATTCTAAAAATCAGGCACCAAAGAGCACAAATATAGCACTATTTTTTGAGAAAATTTCAAGTCGATAGGAAGATGTGGCTACATAGCGTGACATTCGCAACACCAATTAAAAATAGCCATAACCTTTTTGTTTCGCGGCCACAATTTCTAAAATTCGGACACTAAAGATCACAAATATAGGACTAATTTTTGTACAAACTTTAGCTTGATCGGAAAATGTTGCCTTGCCAATTTCACGGACCTAATTAAACTTATTTTGTCAACCATAAGACAAGAAACAAATGAGCATCAGCTCAGATATATTCTGCGTGGTGTTCATCCGCGGGTACGATATCTAACAGCCAGATGCTGATTATTTCAAAATATATCCCTGTATAAAATGTTAAAGTTGGACAAATGAGGGAGGTCAGACAGCTATTATTAATATTTTTCAAGATTTCTTTTTAATATAGCTCTCAAATCTGTCAACTGTAAGAGAATAAACGATTTATTTTAGTGACCAATTAGTCTGCTTATGTCAGCTCTATTCCTAGAGGCTTTTGTTTTAAAATATTAAATAGTTTTTTGAACGAACAAGAATTATAATATCCGTCAAACTTAAAAGTATTCCATACTTATTTTTAAGAGAAAAAAGTCAATGTCTTACACATCTATCAAAAGTAAAACAAAAGACGTCTTTGTCCCAAAAAAAAAGAACATTTTATTTAATATCAATAACTCAGTAACCGAGGGGTTTATCACTGCTGCATTCGATGTACAAAAGTGTCTGCATTAATAATGCAGACCCTTGCAAGACCTAAATTGCCTGCATTAAGTCTGCATTATCTGTAAATTACGTATATTATTTGCATTGCACCTGCATTGCACCTGCATTACTCTGCAACTTTTTTTTGAGAGGTGAGGACTTTTTTTTGTCATCAAACATTTTGTCGAGGGGGTATAGTATATACTATAACTAGTATAGACAATATTCCGCGCGAGCGGAAAGTTTGTCATACGAGCCGGCAGGCAAGTATGACGGTCTCGCGAGCGCGGAATGACTATTCCATACGTGTTGTAGACTATACTTTTTCTTCGACTGCAAATATGAAACACTATATGGCTTTAAACTGCGGACAAGGTTAAAAACAATGTTTATTGTGGCTCAACATTGTAAATGCAACAAAACAAATATTTTTAAATAATTTTATCAAATAAGTACTTAAAAAAGATTTTTATTTAATTTTAGCACATATTTACAAATTATAATGTAAAAATTGAAGATTATGTCAGATTGTTATGACAGATATCAGGTTTAAATATTTCACAATGGAGCAGTTTTAATTTTTTTAACTAAATTGATAAAAAACTAGTCAAATATTAAGAAAAACTAATAAACTTTATGTAATTTTAACGCACAACTTTAAATTGCATTAAATTATTCAATATTTCATGGTAAAATATGTATATTTTTGCTAATTTTGCTACAGTTTTCTTTACTTTTATAAACAAGAGATGGTACTACATGTGCTCATTCTAACACTAGATACGGAATATTCCTACCGTATCTAGAGCTAGAATTGATTCATTCTGTGTTTGAAAAGTGTGTGTATTTGCTTACATTCTAAAGCAGTCGTAGAAAAAATTATTTTTGTGCATTACTCTGCATTATTCTGCATTAAAAATATCGTGCAGTAGAAATTATTTTTATTTTCAACCCAACCCACAACCACTCCCCGTTGGCGAAATCTACTTGAATGTTGGGAAAATAGAGTTAATAACTTTTTACTTTCAAGCGACCTCGGAGAACAGAAAGTACTCAGTGTTAAGTGCAAAAAAAAAGTTCTCCAGATTTTGATGTATTTATCTGTTTTAAGGTAGCTCAGTCGAGAAGACTCTGTAGTCTTGTAAGTATTTAAAAAAGTACTAATGCTAATTTCTTAGGAATAAGTAATTGAACTTGAAATTAATTATTATTTTTTTTTATTAGTTAAATTATTATTTAATAATTAAATTAATTAAAAATACTTAATATCAAAATATTTTTTCTCTGTATGCATAAACCTATTATTTTTTAATGTGCTCTTATAAATATTAGCTAATTAAACTAAATTGTGTTTAATTAAATAGCGACGGTACATAATGAGTTGGAAAATATTGTAGGAAGTATTAGATCTCGGGGATTTTAGCACTTAAGAGACATAAATTAGTAATAAAATGAACATTAACGGGTAACAAAAGAGAATGAATTTAGAAATAAATAATATCTTGTGCATGGGACTTTATTTATAGCAGACGGTCCACGCGAACCTTTTAAAGCTCCAGCTTTATTTAGTTAGTCTAGAAAATTACCCCCTTATTAAATTAGTACACTTTTCGCAAAGATTCTAGATGCGTAAGGGATATTAGGCAAAGAATAGCACACAACAAAGAGGAAAAAAAATGCTCACTGAAATTAAAATCTGCTTGGGGCAAAAAGATCAATATTTAAATTGAGATAAAAATTTTTTATGGTTAGTGCAACCAGAAATCTTGCAACAAGACAAATTTTTATGCCTACCACATGCTTAAAATCTATTTTTTCTTACTAGTACCTAACCACAGTAAGTGCTGTTGTTGCCAGATTTCTGGTTCCGCAAGAAAAAAATTCCGTTTAACTATTAATCTGGTTGCCCCAACCAGATCGTTTTTTTTTTCAGTGATTTTATTAAAAGGAAAATTTTCTGTGCTCACCAAACATAAATTTTACAATTCCCTTAACTAATTACTAACAATTATTTTTTTAATATTTTATTATTGTTTGCTGTGAAATTGGCATTTACTTTTTAGAGACATAGAAGTCGGTTCATTTTTTTTGCGAAAAGTTTCTATTTTTTACTTTTTAGAGACACAGATCTTGTAGATTTGTAACGTTATCGAAGCTAAATTATAGTTGTCCTTCCATCTCGGCAAGCTGCTGACGTCACAATGCACTGTTAGTTAAACTTGGTATTTTAATATACAGGTCCACAGAATCAAGTTTAGCGGCATTTAAAAGGTGCCGTAATATTTGAGTGACCCCTTAATCAAGTTATCTGGTTTATTGGAATTATCGGACCATTTTCTAAAAATTTGGTTTGTAGAACCAAATTAAGCCGGTTTTAAGTGAAATTGCGTTAAAACGATTTGATTTATCTTAATTATCCGGCTTACCCGGCATTATCCGAGCTTCAAATTGGAACAGGCCTACCTCATGAATATCCTCTTTAAGTTGCAAAAGGTTTCATCAAATTCCGTTCATCCGTTCCAAAGTTATGCGGGAACAAACATAAAAAAAAACAAAGCCACACGTCGAGTTGATTACTTCCTCCTTTTTTGGAAGTCTATTAATAAAATGGCAAATATATTTTAAAAATCATGGTAGCTTAGCTTTTTTACGCATGTATAATATTATTTTGCACGCGTATCAAATATGGCACTTTCTATTTCTAAATTGTATAAATCTTGTCGTTTTGATAGGTGGTCGTAGGAAAATGAATTTATATTTCCTATTAGTAAGGACAGAAATTTTTAATTTTAAACAAAATTATAAAAATATTAATTTATTATTCCATCAATCTATTTTCTAATCATCGTACAGAGTGATATTGATAGACTGCAGTTTCGGGCTGCTGGCCCTCTTCAGTACCAAGAGTCAACTCTGCACGCTGATTAAGAAAACGTTTTTAGACTTTACTCGCAAAAGGAATATAGCCATTAGATTGATGTAGACTTGTGCGCCATCTATTTCTAGATGTAGACAACTACTCACACCTCTCCTAATCTGGAGACATTGAATGGTAGCAAGTTGAAGACTTGTGTGTCTCAAGCACATAGTACCACTAACGGGTGGTTAGACGATGATTAGAAAATAGATTGATGGAATAATAAATTAATATTTTTATAATTTTGTTTAAAATTAAAAATTTCTGTCCTTACTAATTTTACGTCTAACCACCCGTTAGTGGTACTATGTGCTTGAGACACACAAGTCTTCAACTTGCTACCATTCAAAGTCTCCAGATTAGGAGAGGTATGAGTAGTTGTCTACATCTAGAAATAGATGGCGCACAAGTCTACATCAATCTAATGGCTATATTCCTTTTGCGAGTAAAGTCTAAAAACGTTTTCTTAATCAGCGTGCAGAGTTGACTCTTGGTACTGAAGAGGGCCAGCAGCCCGAAACTGCAGTCTATCAATATCACTCTGTACGATGATTAGAAAATAGATTGATGGAATAATAAATTAATATTTCCTATTTAAATGATACACACTGTATAACTGCGGTTTCGGGTTAGATAAACCCAAATTAAATTTACTGTAACGATTGTGGCATAAGATAAGGGAGAAGTTAGGCTTTTCAGGACCATTTTGCTACTCCAGCAATATTATAGCATGCTACTTAAATCTTAGAAATAACGGTTGACCTTTTTTTTTTGTTGATTTTTTTTATTATTTTTTGTTGTATTATAAACCCTAGAATAAGTGAAAGATAAAAGAAAAATAGTTGTTCCGTAGTTATTGATATGGTTGCCACAACCAGATCTTTTCAGTTACTTGATATTGCGTTGTTAGTAAATACCTAAATAAAATAATAGGAAGGATTTAATTAAATGTAAAATATATACATAAAGAGAATTACAGAGAATTATCAAAAAATAATTACAAGATGAGTATAAATACGAAAAAGACAATTTTAAATATTTTTTATAAACAATTTTTTAATTTTTTTTTTTAATAATTTTTCGTTTTTCAGGAAAGATCTTAAAAAAAAAACTAATTTTTTTTTTATTTTTTTTTTGAAAATAATTTTTTTTAAGTATTTGTAAAATGCAATATACCATTTACTGTGAATAATATATAATGAAATGCGTAGCATTGCATATCTTCACGGCTTGTTGTAGATTAATTTATATGTAAACCGATTTTTTATGCAAGTAAAAGTTACAATACAATTACAAGTATTTTTTTTAAGTTTATAGGTATTATAAGATACAAATTACACTACTTGAGGTAACAGGTAACTAATGTAATAAAAGCGATGGTATTACCATTAATATTACCTTTGAGGTAAATACAATTAAGATGAGTTATATCAAGGACGCCTTGGTTATATCGTTCGTATTCTAATCCAACAGAATTGGTCGGTCTATACATCGAATCTTTTGTTTGTTTGATTATCCCTATAATCATTCTGTTCAATACATACATTTAATATATTACACAAAACAAACAATAAAGCAAGCTGAGCTTAATAAGCTTTGTGAAACATTCCTTTTTACAAATTACATTAATTTAATGACCAAACATGATCCCTAATACTTCTGACTTTGAAAAAAATACTCCTGCAAAGATAAAAGAATAAGCAAAAATAATAGTTATTTATATACCAAGGGACTAAACTGGCCGTTTTAGTCCCGCTGCATGAGTGTTTACTGAGCGAGCGTAGCGAGCGAGGGAAACAGAAATGCAAGGGACTAAAACAGCTACGTTTAGTCCTGAGGTATATACACTATTTTTTGCAGGACCAAACATAATTTAGGTAGGTAGATTAAAATTAAAAACCACGCGTCTAAAATCGGTTGTTTTATTTTCGTAATTTAATCAAGATGCCTGTAAATTGCGAAATGTCAGTTTCCCGGCTATCGCGATTTCAATTGTTTTTTAACATGGTTGACACAAACGTCAAAAAAATGGGCGAAGATGATACATTTTAAGTTATCTATAAATTATTATAACAATGTTATTTTTAAAGGTTTTCTTTGTTAAAATCATATAAATTGGTTTGAATCGCTAATTTATTACAAAACACCACCAAACCTAATTTTTGAACCAGCAAAGCACATAGTAAGTATAATAATTTAATATTATCAAGGTTGCCGTGATTTTTATTCCCTAGGAGGAAAAACGGCAAGTTTAGTCCCGAAAATGAGAGCGTAAAATTAGGTTTTAGTCTTGGTCGTGCAAAAAATTATTTTAACGCTCTACCACAAACACGGCGTAGATTTTACCCCTGGATAGTATGTAATTTGTGATTTCTCCCAACTCCGACGAACTATGGCTTTCCGCGTCTCAGTACCTTTCGGACATTCAGTTTAAGCCCTAAATCCGAGCGGAGAAGTTGTTATGTTGCGCAGTGATTTTTCACGTGTTCATTTAAAATTTGGCGGCGTAAAAAATACGCCCTGTCTGTAAGTACTTACGTAATAATATTAATTAATAAGTTATTTGTCATTGTCAATTATTAATCTAAATAAATTTCTAAATTCAAAATTCTTTGTAAATACTGCTAAAAATTTGGAAATGAGATTGTGAAATGGTATTTGAAGAACGAGGAGCCTGTAAAAATGGAGGAAAGGCGAAGATGGAAGATTGAAATTATTTGTTACGTTTGGTTGTCAACTTAGTAAATATTTGGACGTTTTTTTTACTCAAAATTAGTGGAGAGCCCCTAGCACAAGTTCTGTAACTTATTTGGGGCTCTTCATGATTCTGTGTAAATATTCTAATAAATAAATAAATAAAAAATAAAAAAAAGTATAAGGTTTGGACTTTTATTCTTATGTTGTTTATTTATCATTATGTGCTATATTTGATCTTATAAATATTTTTTTTCTTTCTTCTACCAAGTTATTTAAATAGCTTTCCCTTAAAAATAAAATTATAGTACAATTTATATAATATAAATACCTTGTTTAAATATTATGTTCTATTTTTGTCCCCCTTGCCCTACGCTAATGTTAACCATATTTGATGTGACGCAAATAGAAAGAGTCCTGAATCGTTTGGTGTAAGATTTTTTTTAATCGGACATTCCGTTAAAAAATTATATAAAGGTTTACATACAGACCGACAGACAGACACAGACATTCTTTAACGCCTACTTTTTTCATATTTTCTCGACATTTCATTACATTCTAAAGCCAAAAATGCAAAAATAGATGGTCGATTCCACCGTAAAACCGGATTTTCCATTTTCAAGGGGCGTTACTTCCTTACTAGCCGTTTTTGGACATATGCTTATGATATTTTTTTTTCTATTTTTTTAATGTAAAATCTCTATTTAAAAGGAATCTAGCCTCGAATCTAGCTATTTAAAAATCATGCTGTATTTATAAATTATAAAATAAAACTTGAAATAAAATTTTAAATTAAATTAATGTTTTGGAAACTAAATATTTGCAAGAAAAAGTACAAACAATTTAACAATTTAATGAATAGTTCAAATAATGAGTAAAATTAAAATTAATTAAACAAAACAAATTAAAGTTGAATAAAGAATACCTGGGGGTATAACGAATTCACAAAATAAGCTTTGGGGAGTAAATTAAACAAAAAATTTAATTATTAAACAGTTTCAGTTTACAAAGTGGATTTAATGCTTGCAATTTAAAATAAATTAAATTAAAATACAATAACTTTTTTAAATATAAAGTCCACACTGTAAAAAATGTTTCCAGTGCGGATAACCTGCAATTTAATTAGCGGCTATAGCCGCTAGCTATCTATATATAGCCGATAGCTATCGGTACCAGAATTTTAAAGCAAATTGTAAAATAAAATAAAAAATAAAACATGAAACGGATACCTTTTCTAGACGGGTGAAAAAATGAGGACTTTATAAAATAAGATATCAAATTGACTTCACTTTTCCTGTATTTTTGGGCCATTTCCTTTTGTTTTTTCTTTGTAGCTTTATCGATTATTTTTTTGGCGCACCATTATCAGAAGTCTACCAAAAGAAAAATTAATTCAAATTAATTTTACCTATGATTTAAACTTTACTAGTATCAAAATTTGACATCTAATAAAAAATGTAAAAATATATCAACATTTATTAAAATGCCTATTTCTCGGAAACTAGTTATTTATGGTACTAGTGGGCAAAGTAAGATATTGCCCATGAGAAAATTAACCTGCGAGGCGTCAGCCAAGCAGGCTATTTTTCGAGTGCCATACAATAAATAGCTTAGGAATTCATATTTTTATTAAAAATTTTAATGACATTTACAAGAAATACTTTGACAAGTGACAGTTGAGTGGATAAAATAAATAATTATCCACTCAATAAAGTAAAAGTCATGCGGGGGTTATTATTGAGTTTACCTATTTAAAATAAAGCTGGTAATTGTCTTATTATCTGTTCGTATTGGATAAAAATTATTACATATGGTCTTGTAGGTAATTAGACATTATTTTTATTTAAATAATAAGTGAGATATCGCTAAAAATTATAGTTTTTGTCCATTTTACCCCCTTTTCTCCACAATAATATTATTCATATATGATGTGAGGCAAATACAAAAGGTCCTGAATCGTTTAGTGATGGATTTTTTCAAATCGGATATTCCGTTAAAAAGTTATAAGGTTTATGTATATAGAGAGACAGATATACAGACGGACATTTTTTTGACACCCACTTTTTCACATTTTCTCGACGTTTTGTCACATTGTTATAGCTATAATATGACTGGACAGAAATAAACACTTGGCCAAAAATATTGTTAAATAATCATAGAAAATCAATGATGGAGTTTCTCCATCAAGCAGCGATTTGTTTTGACCCTTCGTTTTAATGTGACACTAATGTCACATAAAAATGGCCATCTATTTTTCTACTTGAAATTTAAAAGTCAGTTATTTACTGTAAAAAAAAATCTTGTCCCACGTTTTGTTTCTGCTTTTGTACATTATATATTATAATAAAAAACATTAAAAGTTACATTTCCTATATTTTGTTTCTGATACAGGGTCACTTCACTACACGTCCCCCCAAATGGAAATAGGTTTAAAAAAAAATAGCAAACTTAGTTGATGATAAATCATTTGAGAAAAGGTCTGTACAATTCAAAACCTCTGAGAACGAAATCCTAATGAGCACTAGTTCTTAAATAGTGGTAAAAGTTCTTCCGCAGACTACATGCTAAACAACAGTAGCAAACTGCAAATTCTTTTGCACAATTCTAATAGTATTTTTATTGCTGATTTCGATTCTATTTAGGTCAAATCTCTTTCCGTTTTTTTTTTCAGAAATGCCCTGCCGAAAATTCGAAAAAAATAAAATATTTATTTTAGGTGAACAATAAATAAATTATTGAAGCACCTACAAAGTTTTTTTATAGTTTGAATTCAAGCTACATATTTGCTCTATAAAACCATATAGAAAAGTATCTGGATTTCATTTCAGGTATCCAACTGAACACTAGTTTTTAAGATATCTGCAATGACGATTCAGTGTTACTGGTTAAGACTATTTTGGGCAGTATATGTCATATTTAGCAAAATTGACAAATATAATAAATTTGACGTTAAATTTATAAAAACTGTTTAACAAAGATAAATTCATCTTCTTTTAAACATCATTGCAGAGGCATCAAAAGCTATTCATTAACTGAACTTTTAAAATGATTTTCAGACATTTTTTGTAATTATTTTATAGAGCTGCTATAATAATTTAAATATGAGCCTCTAAAAATGACAAATTTTAATTTTTATAACATTTTGGAGCGGTTTTTCTTAACAATGGAAATATATAGAGATTTGATCTAAACAAAATCGAAATCAGCAACAAAAACACTATTAAAATTGTGCAAAAGAATTTGCAGTTTTTAACTGTTGTTTAGCATGCAGTCTGCGGAAGAACTTTTGCCACAATTTAAGAACTGGCGCTCATTAGGATTTCGTTCTCAGAGGTTTTGAACTGTAAAGACTCTTTGCTCACATGATTTATCATCACCTAAGTTTGATATTTTTTTTAAATCTATTTCCATTTGGGGGGACGTGTGTCACCCTATGATTAAAATCACGTCTGAATGGAGAGACCCTTATCTGATATGCTCAAACATTTGTTATAATTTTTATTGTAATATAAGATAAATAAAAATATTTTTATTTTGATAAAAATATCACAATTAATCAATTTCTTTTATATTTTCGTTGAATTGAAATATTTTTGCTTTCTTGTCTACTAATTTGACAAATGATACATTTTATGTATATTTGTAATCCATTAAATTATGAAATTCCATAAAATAATAATAGCGCTTTATCTAAAATAGGGTTTTTTTATCAAGGGGTGATTCCACAGTATCTCACCCCCTTAAAGCATTGTTAAAATGGCTAAAATTTAAAGTAGGAACATTATTTTTCATCGACTTCAATTTTGAGAGATTGGATGGCTTTAAGTTGCAGAGTAGTTTCAAAAAAATGCTCCTTTATTGTAAATGCAACAAAATATGTGCTCATTCTTACACTTGATATGGTATAATCATACCGTATCTAGAACTAAAATGGATTTATTCTATATTTAAAAAGTTCATTCTAAACCAGACGTAGAAAGTCCAAACGTATATAATTGTCAGTTTGCGCTCTCGGAATTTGCCATCGCCTGGCGGCTCGTATGCCAAAACTCACGCATGGGCGAAAAGTTGTCTAGTCCATACTACTTATAAAATATACTTTTATCCAATACATCAATATAAAGACTTAGATTACTGTCGTCAATTTACCTAAGGAAATTGATAGTTTATTCATTGTTTATAAATTGTCTCACGTCTCCCCTAACAACGTGAGGTAATATTTTTACCTCACTCTTTTAGAAAAGGCAGTTTTTTGACAAAACACTTACATTTTAGGGATTGGGGTGTGTGCGTTTATCCCGGGATCCTATTTAATTGATAATACTAGCCAAACGGATAAAATAAACAGTAACAATGTTGAAATTTACTTTACCCACTAGTACCATAAATCAATATTATATTTAGGATTCTCTAGGAAAACAACGAAGAACTTTTACCATTAGCTCACAAAGTGTGAGTGCGAGTTTTGTGATCGAGGTTGCCCCCTAATAAAATTTTAGTTAGCTATTAAACGGTAGTTAAACCAACTTTTATCTAGGCACAGTTTTTAGTTTAGCCTTCGTTTGACCTGGAGGGGTCAAATTAACTCCAATGGAACCTAAAAGTAAATATAAAACAATTAATTTTGTGATTTACCCCCTGCGGTACTTCTTATCTCGTAGAGACGGATGCACATCCAGAATAATGCAATGTGTCATTATTTTCAGTGGTAGTGGAAAAATGGAGAATTTTATATTCTTTAAAATGATGTATCACACGATGCCCCTTTCTATTTAAAAAAATGTCCCTCTAAGCCCCCCTGCCCACATTTCAAGAGCTGAAAGTATCAAATATATGCTAAAAGATATTTTAAGTTGTCTAATTTAAGATGGTTTTCGCAGAACTTGATTATCTCTTTTAGTTTTCAAGAAAATCGCTGGGTAAATAGAGTTGGGACACCCGGTATGTTGTTCTTTTTAAGTTGTGAAAAAAAAACACACCAGACTAACAGAAGGTTCAGAATTACTATGAAAAAATAGCACAACTTGCGCACATTCGTAATTATGGAATGGCCCCAAGATGATTTATTTTCTAGGATTTTCTCCGGAAAGAATAAGAAACACTGAACGGAGAAATAAATAGTTTTCTTACAGTAAACAGGGTTTGCGAAAAAGAAATAAAACATCCTTTGTTTTTAAATTGATTTGAAACATTTATCATGTATTAAATCCCTATTAGTTTTATATGAGAAACATATAAAGAACAATCTGCTGTATCATATGATATACTTTCACTTCTGTCAATAAAATATATCACACTTCATTTGTAGATAATAGTTATTTTTTTAACTAGCGTATTAAGTAGCATTTTATCCACAAAAAAAACAATATTCGCTCACAAGGCCGCCAGGAGGTTTTTCTTAGTTTTCTCTGTTTTTTTTTAAATAAGGGTAGTTTACTGATAGACGAAAATAAAAAATTAGATATTCTTAAAAATAGCCAAACAATAAATTTTACATTACACTAAAAAAAGAGCCAAGGGTCAATTTAAGATATATTACACTATAAGGTTGAATTATTCAGGTAGTGTATTAGTAGCTGTAACCAAATTTAAGGTTGCACCAACCAGATTACTGGTTGTACCAACCAGTTTTCTGGTGGTTCTAACCAGATTTGCGGTTGTACTAACCAGATTTATGATTGTAAGAACCATATTTCTAATTTTACCAACTAAATTTCTGGATGTACCAACTACGTATATTAAATAGTAAAATACCGAACAGCTATAAAAATATATATGAGACAGATAGATAAATTGTTGCAACAACCAGAGTTCTGAAAGTATGACCAGATTTTTCTATGACGTATGAACTAAATATTAATAGTTGTAACGTGCGAATATTTTATTACTTTCTCCAAGGAGAATCTTGAGTTAGCAAAAAAAAATAAACATTTTAATTGATTTTTTAACTTTTAATGACGTTTTTTACCCAAAAAAAAAAAGATTTTTGTAAACAAAAGCTGTCTGTCGGTTTGTCATTCTGCCTGTCCGGGAAATTTGTGACCACAATAACTCGAGAACGCTTTGACCCAAAGAGACCTCAAATTTGCAGCATAGGTTCCTTGTCCGAAGTTCTAGGTTGGGATTGATTTTGATCTATATGAGATTTATTAGTTTATATTTTAATTTTCTTGCCTTAAATCCTTTAAGTTTAAATATCCATGTACACAAATTTAAAATTAAAATATTTAATTCAAACAAAAATTACAAGTGTTACTACTTTCAATACTAAATAGGAAAATGTCAAGTATAGTTTTAGAATTATTTTCCTTTCATTTCCCTGAAGTTATCTTTCACAGTATTTAAAAGCGCCAGCTAGTAATATAGCTTTATCATGGTTTAATCCAGAAAATAAAAAATTATGTTCAACTTATGGGAATTTTCAACTAATTCATATATTTATTTTTTATGTTAAATTAAAAAAACTAATCTTTAATATTCAACAATTTATAAAACTAATTGCCAATAAAACTTTAATATACATATATGTTTTCATTATATTTAGAAAAATGAAAAAAAAAATTAATAAATCCTTAAAAAACTCAAGAACAGCCAAGACAGAAAGTCCTATCCGATATTTTAAACATTTTCAAAATTAATGAGTTTCTGAAAGGTACTTGGCCACAAAATTCTAAAAAGTATTATATACAGTATAGTATATATTATATTGCAGCATCCTATTTTTTATAGCATATAATAAAAAAGTTAAATTATACCACAATAAATTGAAAGTATACTTTGACGCACGGATCTGTGGCTACGGGAAATATGTTTGGAATGTGTGTGTGCAAGAGGGAGGCCCGTTGACGGAAAGAAGAGAGCGCGAATGATTCCTCCCCCTTTTGTGGGAGACTTTTTTTCATGCGGAGAACTAAATCAAACAAAAATTTAGTGTAGATACAACCTTTGAATCTTGTGCACGGTTTATACAAATAACAAGGATCCCAGATGTAAACAGAACCAAAAATCCGTTCTTTTTTTGTAAATACGAAATCTTATGTTCGGATAGCGTTACAGTTCCCTTGGGGAACGTTCAAGTATTACGTAACGCAAATTTTGATCATTTTGGACCCCCCCTGTAACGCTATTTTCCTATACTATTAACATGGGCGTAACACTCCTATATGACCCCTCCCCCTAGGAGCGTTTCGTAATACTTAAACGTTCCCTTATCGAAAATTGCTTTTGATAAAAATCGAAGTTACCCAGTGCCCCCTTTTATACCTGGTGCAACTAGAACAAGGTACACCTATTTTTTTTCTTTATTTTAAAAGTTGGAGATTTTAAGTTTGGAACATTTCTTATTGGCACAAAACGTCAACTTTTAACATACAAGTACATTTAAGGCAGGACATAATAACTCAAAATTACTCAAAATGATCTAAGTAAGCCTGGAAAAATACATTTACGCGGAAGAAATTTTTTATAAGTCAGTTGCACCTTTAAAGATTACAAAAGTGGTCTTTGCTCAAAAACTCATTTTTTTAAATGGCACCATATTGGTGCATCGGTACCATTCAAAAGTACCATCATTTAACTATATCTTGGGTTTTTATTTATATTAAATACAGCCGTTTTTGAAATGAAAATATATGCTAAAAATCAAATTTTTGTTTAATGCGTGATTTTAGTAACAAAGATCGCTTTGGAAACTTAGGAAGGCAGGATTTTTATCTTTCAAATTTCAGTTAAAAACAATTTCAGGAAAATATTTATTTTCTTAACTAGTGTATTAAGTAGCATTTTATCCACTTAAGACTATTAGCTGATATTCTTAAGTGGATAAAATCACTTAATACACGAGTTGAGAATTTAATTTTATCCAACACCTTTTATTTTTAAATAAAAATCTATAATTTTGCGAAAAATTATGTCAAAAATATTAAGATTAAGTTTTCTTAATACTAAAATAATAGGTAGCCATGGCCTAAGTATGCCTATTAAAAATAAACAATTGCTAGTTTTACATTTCTTACAAACGTCAAAATGGACGCGGTGATGACAGAATTTTTAATAAAAACAGTATTTTATTCAAAAACTAAAGAATAATTTGGGGTTTTTTGTTTAATTTTTATGGTTTAGTTAACGTGCTTCTATTTATAAAATAGTTATAATACTTAATTAAAAGGGTATGTAACTAATTTTGGGTGAGATCAAAAGCTGTACGTAAAAGAGTGGGTGAAAAATTTTTTAGTCACTAGTGGAAAAAAACTCACTTTTGACATTTAAAATAGTGCTCAAAACAAGTGTTTCTGTGAAGGTGTTGGATAAATTATTTTTTTTTTGGGGTTAGATCATTTCGAGTAATTTTAAGTAGTCGTGGCCTACCTATGATAAAAACTAAAAATTAATTAAACCAAAATTTTACATTTAAAGTGTCACTTTTTTGGTACCGTTGTACTTAAAGCGTAGAATTGAAATATGTAAAAACATATAGGGTGTCCCATGTAAAAATCGAAAGTTCGTGACGTTTCCGGTCGAACCGGAAGTTACTTTACAGCAATAAAAGATATTTCAAATTTTAAATCTCCAACTTTTAAAATAAATATTAAAGAGGGTCTTGTTACACCCGGTATATAAAAATTTAAAAGGAAAATTATGCTTTTGCTGGCAGCATTTTTTTTTATAAAATGTAAAATTTACATATCAGGTATCATATACGTATTATATTTAACAATTTATTTAAATAAAAAGTAATTTTAAATTCATTCATTATATTTTACATATTTAAATTAATTAAAAACATATGCACTACATCAAATTCAAATTAAACATTATTCATCAAAGCTAAAATGCATATATGAAATTATTTATTAAATTATGAATATTTAAGTGTACTTTAGTGGGTACATGTTATGCTTTAAGCACTTATATCCACTATGTTTAATAACAATAATTTATTTACTAATATAAAAAAATAGTTATATACATGGTAAGGAGCTTCAATAAATAATCAGATTTTTTTCATATGATTTAAACTTGGGTATAAATATAAAAAAAAATGGTTAACAATTAAGGTATACAAATACAAGTTACACGTCAAATACTTATCTTTTTGAGCAAAAAACTCATGTGAAATAACCACTTCAAGGAACTGTCAATTACAAATCCCAAATATTTAATTATTATTATTGTAACAGGATGACTTTTCATTTTTTACCTATCATTTTTGTGTGGCTTTATTAATAAATTCAATCATGACAAGTCAACCCAATCTTAAAAAAACTCGAGTATTATATTAAATTATTATTATTATTCGGAAGTGGTACTCCCATACCTTTCTTAGGTTGGAGGTTGGAGCTCAGTAATGTTTTGCTAATACAGCTAAACTTACACCTTATATATCTTAGTTTCTTGAATAAAAAAATCATGTTAAAATTCCATTTTAAATGACTGTCAATAACAACTCCCAAAAATTTAATTATTTTTATGGTTAAAGGATTTTTAATTTACTTACTACGTAAAAACGACTTTTGTTTACAAACTAAAAATTAAAGTCCAAATTTTGGGAATCTAAACTTACACATTATTATTCTTAGTTTCTCAAGTAGGAAAATCATGTAAAAGTTCCTTTTAAGATAATGGTTAATTACATTTCCCATATTCAAATAATTATTGTAACAGTATAATTTCATTTTTAATTTTTTACTTAAAAAATAGTTTTAATGTAAAATGTGTAATTCCTTTTAAAATATAATGTATTCTTTAAAAACAGGGATTATTGAAAAGTGACACCGCATCCCTCTTCGCAGGCCTGAGCTTCATTTAAATTAGCTTAATTAAGCGAAACAATTAAAAATAAAAAGCTTGACTATATGTAATAAATTTACAGATTAAGATTTAAGTATTTCCTAAAAATTTCTTTTTAACGAGACAGTAAAATAAGTTACAAAAGCTGCTGCAGAAAGAGTAAATTTTAATCCTCGTACATAAATTACGGGCTTTAAGTTTCAACAGATCCTGCAGGCAAAATTTATTAGGGGTTTGTACTTAGCTTCTCACATCATTTAAACTAATCTGTTTTGCTTTTTTGTAAAAAATACATTATACTTTGTTTTACACTGATTGTTTTATCTAAAAACTAAAAGCAATTATAACACTTTACTGGTGTCGTAAGATTTACATCTACAAAGTGTAATTTAAAGTTATAATTTTACACTATAAAAAAAATCGGATCTGTATTGATAGTAATATGTTATTCTACTTACAAATTATTTGGTAAAATGTGTTAAAATAACGGGCTTAATGTTTTAACGGATCCTGCAGGCGAAATTTATTAGGGGTTTGTACTTAGCTTCTCACATCATTTAAATTAATCTGTTTTGCTTTTTTGTAAAAAAATACAATATATTTTGCTCTGCACTGATTGTTTTATTCAAAAAGGAAAAGAGATTAAAACCCTCTTCTGGTGTCGTAATATTTACATGTACACTGTTCAATTTAAAGTTACTGTTCTACACTGTAAAAAAAGAACGGATCGGTATTAATAAAAATGTGTTAATTTCTAATGTGTTAAAATAACAGGCATGATGTTTTAACGGATCCTGCAGGCGAAATTTATTAAGGGTTTGTACTTAGCTTTTCACACCATTTAAATTAATTTGTTTTGCTTTTTTTGTAAAAATACATTAAACCTTGTTTTACACTGATTGTTTACATTAAACCTTGTTTTACACTGACGTTTTGTTTAAAATGTAAAAGAGATTAAAACCCTCTACTGGTGTCGTAATATTTACACGTACAAAGTTTAATTTAAAGTTATTGTTTTAAACTGTAGAAAAAAAAACGGATCCGTATTAATAAAAATGTTTTAATTTTTACTTACACATTATTTGGTAAAATGTGCTAAAATAACGGGCTTACTGTTTTAACGGATCCTGCAGAAAAAAATTATTAGGGGTTTATACTTGCTTTTTTATAAAAACATACATTTTAACTTTAGTCCAGTCAAATAATAAATGTAAATTGCAATAAATATACACGCGCTGATATTTTAAAGGGTAGTGGTGGATGGTAAAAGAATACTCCTGGTAGTTTTTCACCTGGTGATATGCGTAAGGGGTGTCCGCTAACTTGCATCTTAGGGGTGAGTTGCCTAATATGCATCTTACGATAAAAAAAACATATAACCACATTTGTTAAGAAGGAAATTTACAAAAAAAATTGTTTGAATCATTTTTTTAATATATATATATATATATATATATATATATATATATATATATATATATATATATATATATATATATATTAATAACAATCGAGTTAATTTTAAGTCATGTTGGAGGTGAAATTATTTTTTTCGATTCTCACTGGTGCCGATTTGCCCTTTTTAATTAATAATTGAAATTTGGCGAAGGCATAAGTGAAGCGGACGCTTCCTATAAAACTGGTTCGGAAGTCAGTACAAGCCGGTGGTTCCCTCTACTACTAGCCCACACAAGTCATGGACTTAGAGGATGCTTAATTAAGTAGAATAGTACAAGGTTAAACAAACACGTAAAAAAAAACATGTTTTTAAATAGTTAGTCCTCAGAAAGTCCTTTCGCTTAGCCAATTTGTGACCCAGCACAAAGAAACCCACCTAGCGTGTCAAATTTACGTATTTCTTTTTTTTCTGATTCTTATTTAAAAAACTTTTTTAAGTAAGCATCCGAAAAAAAGTGAAATGGAGCTCTCTACAACTAGAACTATGAAACAAAAGACGTCTACCCTATCTCTATCTCATTTGTGCTACACTTTCCAGCCAACCAAATAAATAATGTATTTGTTTTTCATACAACAAATACAGTATTTATTTGGTTGACCGGAAAGTGTAGCACTGAGAATAAGATAATTCTACTAAAATTTAGATGGCCCCAGTAATTTTTTAATAAAAGTAATAAAGTTACACTTTTCGCCCGGTCAAGTAAATATTGTATTTGTTCAACAAAGAACAAATACAGAATTTGTTTGGTAGGGTGGAAGTGGGAGTGTATGTATGTCTTCTATCCTTTTTGGGTATAACTTTTGTCCCTGTCTAATCTAACGGGAGAAATCTCCATTTGGCACACTAGGTGGGTTTCTTTGTGCAGGGTCACATATATAGATTTAGTTTCGTTTTTGTAACATGATTAATACTTATACTAAGGGCTTAGCGATTTAACGCTTTGTGTTATTCGGATCTAAGTATCATGATCCCGATGGATTCTCGGATTACACATAGTCGGAGAGATGTGACCATTTTAATTTCATTATTTACTCCCGGCTGTGTTTAATATACAGTGTGGTCCAAAAGTCACCCCCCCCCCCTTTTAACTTTTGAACGAGTTGAGATATCGACTTCAAATTTAGAACTCTTAAATAAGACAACTTAAACTATCTTTTAGCATATATTTGATATTTTCAGCTCTTAAAATGTGGGCAGGGGGGCATGGGGGGACATTTTTTTAAATGGAAAGGGGGGTCGTGTGATACATCATTTTAAAGCTTATAAAATTTTCTATTTAAACTAACATTTTTAATTTTTTTAAAAATGTTTTTTAAGATTTTGATTTTTGAATTTTTTGTGCTAAAACATTCGATTTTTTAAGTTTTTTTTTTATAAATTCTTATTTATGTCAACTAAAATTAGTTTAAAAGTATAACTAACATTTTTTTATGATGAAATTAGGCATTTTTAAAAATTATTTGTTTTTTTTTAGAGGAATTTTGACATCAATACCCATTTTCAACCCCATTTTAAATCCAATTTTTTTTTTAATTTAAAAATATGGAGTTAAATGGAGAATTTTATAAGCTTTAAAATGATGTATTACACGACTCCCTTTCCGTTTTAAAAACTGTGCCCCCATGCCCCCTGCCCACATTTTCAGAGCTGCAAGTATTAAATATATGCTAAAAGATAGTTTAAGTTGTCTTATTTAAAATTTCCAAATTTGAAGTCGATATCTCAAGTGGTTCAAAAGTTAAGAGGGGGGGGGTGACTTTTGGACCGCTCTGTATGTATATTCAAATAAAGTTATTTCCAATTCACCAGGTCCTGGATCTGGTTCCTTTGGGTGGTTCCTAGACAACTAAGCCAAACCCTCCCAGTTATTTAATATTGTTTTAGAACTTGTTTTTTGAAAAGTTTGACAAAAAAAGTTTACTACAAAAAAAAAACAAAAATATACATAATGTGCATTTAAATTAAAAAAGTAATATTTACTGACAATATTAACCATGTATCTATAGATTCCGGTTATACATTAATAACGAGGTGAGGTAAACCTGTCTCAGTGTGATAGGAAAAAAAGTCTAACTACTGATTTTTATTATCTCCAAATATTCTTATTCATTTTGTCATTTATACAAGACGATCTATAAGTTTGCGTATTTCTGTAGCATTTAATTTAGTTTGAACATAGGTATATAAAGTTTATAAAGTATATAAAGTTTATAAATGGTTATTATACAAGGACGAAAAATACAGCTTCAGGGCGATTACGGAAATTTCCACCTGAGCTCGAAGCAAAGCTGGCAACCTTAATCGCCCAAAAAAAATAGTTATTTATGGTACTAGTGGGTAAAGTAAGATATTGCCCATGAGAAAATTAACCTGGCGTCAGCCAAGCAGGTTAATTTTCGAGAGGGCAATCAGGCCTATTCACATGTACCATTGAAATCTATTCAATATTGACAAAAATTACAATACCATGTAATTTTAATACAGTTGACGTAAATGACCTTGCAATTTTTGTCAATATTGCCACACATTTCAATCTCAATGGTACATGTGAATAGGCCTGAATATCGGTTTACCCATGAGTGCCATACAAGGTTTTATCCATTATATAGCTTTGGAATTCATATTTTTATTAAAAAGTTTAATGACATTTACAAGAAAATAATTTGACAAGTGACAGTTGAGTGGGTAAAATAAATAATTATCCACTCAATAAAGTAAAAGCCACGCGGGGGTTATTATTGAGTTTATCTATTTAAAATAAAGCTGGTAATTGTCTCATTATCTGTATGTATTGAATAAAAATATATATATCCGTGTATTATATACCATTTTTTATTTAATTGGAATATCTTTACAAATGAGTTTGCATTTTTGACAACAAATTTGAGGTTATGTCATGTCATTAGTTTCAATATCAATCAACCAATCAACGTCGACTATTTTACTTTTCGCACTAGTGCGAAAAATCAAACTTTTCGTATGCAAAAAGTTGTGCTTTTAGATAAAATCAAATAAAAAATATTTTTTGCACGATCGGGTAATTTGACGTGTTTACTAACCTAATTATGACAGCAGTAGGTTATGTTTACAAATTGCTGATCGGTAAGTAAATTACTTACCGACCGGGAGGCAGTAAGTAAATAATAAAATAATTTTTTATTTTTAAAGCTTTAAATTAGTTTTTATTAAAGTTAAATATAAAACTACAATTGGAATAATAACTGTTAAACGCTATTGGACTTATTTAGCTTTCTTCTTCGAACGAATAACTATTTATTAATGAGCCAAAAGTAACTTTTCTATGTTTTCATATAATTTTTTCACTGCACCATGTTTTGAATTTTTTTCCACTATTTTTATACTGATCTTCCGATTTTTCGGGTATAATTGCAAAACATCTTATATTCCACGCACTTTAAAGCTCAAAATTGTCATTTTGAAGCATTTTTTACAAAGGTATTAATTGGCACACAAGCCAAACGTCAAACAAAATTTAGCGTTTTTTATTATACGTAGCAACCCGTTCTTAGGATTAAATTTTATCAAGGTTACTGACTTGATTTTTACAATAAAATACATTTTACGTTTTAATTTCACTGTTATAAATCTTATTGATGTTTATTTTGTTGGATCGTGCAAAAACCGTAATAAGCATCACGGCCATTAAGTGCTTTATCGGTTTCGGATAGTATTGAAGATTGAGACTTCGTCTCAATCTCCAAAATAATCCTCAACCGGTAAAATGCACTTACTGCCCTTAATACTTAAACAACTATTAATAAGAATGATGCAGGTCACATGATAATATTATAAAGATTAGATTAGATTAGATTAGATTAGATGTAGTTTATTAGTTCATAGTATAAAATACAATTATGCCCCTAGGCGCAGAACTCGTCAAAAATACAACGAAATGATTAATTATAATAATTACAACAAATAAAGTAATGAAATATAAGTACAAATTGATTTAAAAATTATACAAAGTTATCGTCTTTAAAAAATTCCTCAATGTCATAATATGCCTTATTAAGTAAAATATCTTTTAACTTTTTTTTTTACTTTATTTATGGCTTGATCTTTAATATTAGACGGAATTTTATTATAAACCTTTTTAACCATATAATCAGCATTTTTTTGTAAGTATGAAAAATTATATTTCTCACAGACAAGAGTATCACTTCTAACTAAATGGGAGTGACTTGCTTGTGAAAAAAGCTCAAAATTTTTCTTAACAAATAAAGTGCATTCGTAAATGTACAGACTTGTTAATGTTAGAATCTGATTATCCTTAAAATGTTGTTTGCATTCATCTAAATAACCAAGCTGCAGTATATTACGAATACACCTTTTTTGTAACTTAAATATTCTTTTAGCACCAGAAGAGTTTCCCCATAACATTATACCATATCGAAGCCTAGATTCTATGTACGCAAAGTAAGCAATAATTGCTGCTTTTTTATTAACCAAAAAAGTTAACATTCTAAGAGCATATGCATACTTGGCAACTTCTGACGCCAGACTCTCAGTCTGATAGCTCCAGTCTAACCTTGAGTCTATCCTTATGCCTAAAAATTTAACAGCAAGTTCAGATTCTATGTGAGTGTTGTTATGGTATAATGTTATATTGTCGTTGTTTATAAAAAAGGAAAATGTTAGAAGCTGACTTTTGTTAACGTTTAATAACAGATTATTGCACCTGAACCAATCTTCAAGTATTTTCAGGTTGTTCTCAATTTTTTCAGTTAGCGATGTAACGTCTTTGGTACTTGAAATCAAAGTGGTGTCATCAGCAAATTGAATTACATCGTCTTCAACAATTAAGCATAAATCGTTTGTATATAATAAATACAGCAAGGGCCCAAGGATAGAACCTTGAGGTTCGCCCCTTTTAATCATTTGTGAATTTGATTTGTAACACCACTTGAATCCCTTTCCTCTACATACTGAACCCGATCTGAAAGATAGCTCTTGATTAGCTCAAGCGCAATGCCCCGTATCCCGTATTTTTCCAGTTTTCTAAGCAAAGTTTTATGATCGACACTGTCAAACGCCTTTGATAGATCTAAAACCGGTAAAATGCACTTACTGCCCTTAATACTTAAATAACTATTAATAAGGTCACATGATAATATTATGAAGGATTATAATCTATATAATTATAGAACAGTATTTTAAGGGTTTGAAAAATTAATATTCAAAATTTATAACTTTAGAAGCTGGAGCTGTATTCTCTATGTAAATTTTACGTATAATTTTAAACTCTGTGGTGTAAAATACCTTGAATAAAAGACCCTAAATAAACACTAATTAATAAATGCTTTCTATAAATACTTTAATTATAATATTAAACAAACCGTGAAGATATGTATTGCTACGCATTTTATTATATACTATTCACAGTAAATGGTATATTGCATTTTCCCAAATATTAAAAAAAATATATAAGAAAATACAAAAAAGATCTTTGTTTGAAAAACAAAACACCTAAAAAAAAATTTCAAAAAAAAAAACTATTCAAAATTTTTTTTTTTCAAAAATCTTCATTTTTTAAAATTTTTGCAAAAACAAATAATTTAATTTGAAAATTATAGTTATTTACTTTTTAAAAAAGTTTAACCCCCCATAACTTTTTGTTTTTGGGGGGATTACTTTGAAAAATAATAGGGATCTTCCCCTCATAGAACTTGTTTTTTCCTGAAGATTTCGAGTCGACCGAATAATTCGTTCTGTAGTTATCTTGTCTACAAAAATCGTGACATCGGACAGACCGACAGACGGACATTTTCATAGTTCCTTTTTTTCATGAAGCACCTTTGTATCCAAGAGTTTTTTATTTATGGAGTTTTTTGTCCATTTTATTTTCAAAAAAAAAAAATAGAAAAAAGATATTTTTTTTTGAAAAACAAAACACAAAAAATTCAAAAAAAAAAATCAAAAAAAAAATAAAAAAAAACGTGATATCGGATGGACCGACAAACGGACGGACATACGGACCGACAGACGGACATTTTCATAGTTCCTTTTTTTTCATGAAGCACATTTGAGGCGAATAGTGCAAGAGTGGCACATATGTGGTTTTTCGAGATTTGCGTTTTTTTATAAATGTAATAAGGACATCTATATCTTTCATTACACACCACCCTCATAACAGAGGGTTGCCTACTTGGCACGATACAAGCATTTAAAGCACTATTGCATAATTAAAATTATGGCTTTTATTAGTGGCCCACAGGTATAGGTTGCCAGTCAAAATATATCTTGACACAGTCATAACCTCAAAGTCAAAGAAAGCCAGAAATTTTTTAAATAAAATAATGCGTCCTAGATCAAAGATTAAAAAATCGGAGAAATTTAAACAGCCATTATCTCGATATTTCCATAAAGTGAGATGGGCCACTCTTGCACTATACGCCTCATTTGTATCAGAGAGTTTTTTGTTGAAGGAGTTTTTTGACTATTTTAGGTAATACCGTAGATTATTATATTCTAGCACTTACGCGCCGTGAATAGTTTAATTAATAGCTTTCCGAAAGAGTAATCTGCTAAAAGGTTATGTTAATTACGAGTAATATTAGCTTTTAACTACCAAACTAAATTTTATATTATCCGGAGGGATCAAATATCCATTATGTGGTCATATAGCAGACCGCTGTGTAAGCAAAAATAGCTGTAGGTAATGAATTACATTGAAAAGCTTAAAAGAGGATTTTCAATAACATATATAAAACACTATTTCTGTAAAAGAAAACTGACATAGTCTAGACCTACTTTTATTTTCTCCTGAAAATAAAGTTTTACACAAATCACCATTTTTTTTTACTTTCGAGTCACCAAGTTGGCAAAAAAAGAAAATTTTTTAATGTCCGTTCCAAGGTCCGTTCGTTTGTTTGTTCGTCGATGTCTCGCGACGGTCTGTCCGTCCTACAGACCAGACTGACAGATCAAAACCAAACTTTAAACTTGAGGTTTTTAGAGGATTTCTCACGGGGGCTTTTCTTAGGTGTCTGTGGGAAAGGGTAAAGTTAAAAATAAATATATTATTTTTTTCTGTGTACAAATTATAATAAAATAATGATCCAAAAAATCTCCTATTATAAAACACAAAAAGAAAAATTAAAAAGATTAAAAAGCTTGTAAGTTAGATTTACGAATCTATTTGTGTGCATTTAAAGACGAATATCGTATTCTTTTAAATCCCATGTAGAACCTCAAAATCGAGAATTTAAAGTTGTCATAGATATAAATCCAAACTAAAGCTGGATGTTCAAGTTGTGGAAGTTTAAAGTTTCGATAGAATAGATCTATAGAATGTAACTTGCAAAAGCTCATGTTTGTCGTTTCTAAATTTATTTTTACGTAGTTTTCAGTACTGTATATTGCAGTATGATAAAATATTATTTTTACATTCTCGATATTTCACATTAAAAAAAGTGCTTTTCGTGCAATTTTTTCGTTTTTCGTGAAAAAAAAAATAAAAAAAAAAGACTTTTTTCATCTACTACAGAGAAGAATATTCTTTAATGAGCAGTATTTTTTACACTGTAAAAAGTTCACAACGTTTTTATCTTCTATTGATATAGCGAAGCAAAAACACGCTACACTGTAAAAGTTTATTAAATTTATTTTACTTCGTACTGGAGTCTAAGATGTAATTTTCGGATCGCTGAAGGGTAGCCACACTCAAGAGTAGGTTTATTCATTATTACTGATTTTTTTAGAGAAAACGCACCAACGCACAGTGGTCACAGAAAAAAGTGACAAAAGTCTTCACTGAAAGTGGAGGTGCTCAGCTGGTAATATGAAAACATTTCATTTACAGAGACTTAAGTACGTTTTCTAAAATGTAATTTTCGGGTCGCTGAAGGGTACTGATAAGAGTAGCCACACTCAAGAGTAGGTTTATTCATTGTTACTGATTTTTTTAGAGAAAACGCACCAACGCACAGTGTTCCAAGAAAAAAAGTGACAAAAGTCTCCACTAAAAGTGGAGGTGCTCAGCTGATAGTATGAAAACATTTCGTTTACAAGACAGAAAGAAGTACGTTTTTATACTTCCTCATTCATTATTATTTAAAATACCTATTGAAATACTCTAAAACTTGAAAAGTTTGTAACTATTATGAATTTGTAATAAAAAAAAACAAATGAAAATTTAAGTGTCACTTTTACCAATATAAATGCATTAAATTCCTCATATCAGTCATATCAAAATTATTTAAAATTAAAATTGTAAGCAAAATAAAACGTGCTAGTTTTTATATTAAGCATACAGTGCGCGTGAAAAGTATGGAACACTTTGAATGGTAGTTAAGTTGAGTGCCCAAGAATGAACGAAGCAAAAGATTTAAAGGGGATAGGGGAATCCCAGCGCCAGTGCCCCTCATTGGCCGTGTTCAAATTAGATGCGCAAGGGTTTGTTTTGCAGACTGCAGAGGCAACGATCACTTAAACGACTCCTATCCCTGCTACTGGCGTTGAGATTCCCCTATCCCCTTCAAATATTTTGCTTCGTACATTCTTGACCACTCATTTAACGTTTTCGTACTTTTAACGCGCGTTGTATATGCGGTCTATGGATTTTTGTATGTAGCTTTTAATTGTTTTATTTTGGTGGCGATACTCCACAATGGCTGACGCCGCGACGTAGACGAAGTGATTCTAGGTATATTTGATAAAGCACCGATATTTTCATAATAAATTGAATATAAGAAAATGAGGTAAAAATGAAGTAAAATTGTAGAAATGTATACTTATATGGTAATTTAAATGTAAATTCCGATACATTTGCTCATTTTATATGCATGTGTTTCAACCATGCGAATATTTTACCGTTAACAGAATTTGATACAATATGCAAACCTAGTCAAGGTTAAAAATCTTTTTTCATTTGCTATATTAGGCTTTAGGCATATAAACATTGAAGAACTGGATGAATAGTTCTAAGTACAGTTCGAATAAAAAAAATACACCTAAAAAATGTACGATTTAAATCTAACTTGTCACAAAACTCAATTAATGACTTAAATAAGTCACGGATAACTGAAACTCGGTATAGTAGTCATATTGTTTAAAATATAATTTTGTCAAATGAGTTAACATGATTCAGTTAAGCCAGCAATAAAAATAAATTTGTCCAATACCCAAACGTAATAAGACAATTACTAACTTTAGTTTAAACAGAGAAACTTGTAAATAACCCACGCCTGGCTTTTACTTTATCACTTGCAAAGTAAAAACCATTCAGGTGTCAAATTTTACTACATATTTTATCCGTATTTTTTCTTCTACTTACATCATATGTTATCTAACGATGTTTTTTTTTATAAAAATTCCAGTTTTGAACAGTTTTTACTTTTTTTTTCAAAAATGTGTTAAGCTTAATACATTTTTCCGTTTAGGGACGCCTCTGGATAAATTCAAAAAAATAAACTAACATAAACTTATTGCCCTTATTAATACTAGTATACATGCAAAAGATCGTCATTCTAGCTTAAAGGGTACCAGAGTTATTAGTTAAAAACCTTATTTTTATTACAATTTTTAGGGCTCATTTGCGGACCAACCTTTATAGGTAGTTTTTAGTGAACGAGAGTGTACTGAAAAAGGTAAGCGACGCTATTTATTCTACAACCATTCATTTTTCATCAGGAAAATCCTAAAAATTTAGTAAATTAAACATTGACATTGACAAAAACCATTTTAGCAACATTTAAAATAATACAGCTAAGTTATAAATTGGGGTTACTTATATCATTTCCAGTAATTTTAAGAAATCATGGCATACCTATGATGAAAAAAAAATAAATTAAACTTTTTTTTTAATTTAAAATGTCACATTTTTGGTATAATTTTAAGCAGAATAAACCAAACTAAGCGTACTATTCTACTTAATTAGGCGTTCCAGGACTTGTGTGGGCTAGTAACAGAGGAAACCACCGGCTTTAATTGACTTTCGAACCAATTTATAGGGAGTGTCCGCTTCACGTACGGCTTCGCCAAGTTTCAATTATTAATTAACTGAAAAAGGCAAATCGGCGCCGCGGCGCGCCAGTGAGAATCGAACTCACGCTATTTTGGGTAGTAAACTTGTCAAGTACAACGCGGTAGTATATACAGGGTTATTCAGAAATAAGTAGCTTTAACTGTTAAATTGCTTAGTGCGTTCCACATATAGGCTACTCGAATTGAAAGAAAATTTTTTCGTGGCAGCTTAGCACATTTTTCTTTGTTGACCTTTTTGTTGTCGCCTCGCAAGTTAGAATTGTTGTTGCGCTGGAATAAGTTGAAGTCGATGGAGTAGTAATTGTTAAGAAATTTAAAGGTTTGAATAAGGTCACCACGAGTTCTTCTAGCTACCAGGGTGGTTAGGTTCATGTGAGTGAGACGCTGGGGGTAAGTCAGAAGTTAGATGGTCGTAGGAAAAATAATATTTAAAGCCTAAACATTTATGCTAAAACTAAGTAATATTTATCAGTAAACTCCGCGCATTATCCATCTGAGTTGATGGTCATTTTTTTCTTGTTATTTGGTTGGCAGAATATATTTAGTTCCTTATGTAAGGTTTTCATCTTGTTTAAAATTTATTTTCAATCAAGACATTATTTTGACATTTATAAAAAAAATCCAAATAATTTGCTTTAGCAAGAAGAAATAACAAGAAAAGTGCATAAAAAGAAAACTAAAGCATCAATCTATAAACATTTTGTTTAAATGAAGTAATATAATGCAGTGCTCTATAAATTTTTGAAGTAAACACTATAACAGAGAATTTTTTGGTTAAAATAATACTGGTCCGTAATTTTATTCAGGTAATGTTAAATTTAAGTTTATAATAGCACTTTATGAATAAAAACTTACTTTTATTATAATTTTGAACAAAGTTTTACTTTTTTTGTTATTATTTGTAAGACGTAAAATGACAGTCAATTTAACCTAAATGTTAAAAATTATCAAAAGCACAATGGGCTACAAAAATATTACTAAAAGTCATTTTTAAACCACTAACCATAGCTTCCTTGATCCAATTTGTTACTCAGATAGATAATGCGCCGAGTATAGGTAAACTATTAATTATTATTAGTTTCAGCAAATTATTTTTAAATAATTCTTATTTTTTCCACTGGTAAATAACGAAAAATATAAATGCGAAAACCACTGTGCTCTAGTTATGATATGATATGTTACGTAAAATACGTAAAAAAAATTGACAATGATTTCAATATATCAGCTCTCTACAAGGTTTGTGCCCATGTAAAAATCGTTTTTCATTTCCTATATTAAGCTTGAGGCATAAGAGCATTCAAGAACAATGTAAACTAGAACATTAAGGGGGAGAAAAGCATGATTTTATTCTAAGGCGTACCTCTTGATGCCAAAAGGCAACTAATACCCAGATAGCAACGCGAATTCACCAATATTTAGCTAGTTTTTAATTCGAAAAATAAAATTTCAATGTAAACTAGAACATTAAGGGCGAGAAAAGCATGATTTTATTCTAAGGCGTACCTGTTGATGCCAAAAGGCGACTAATACCCAGATAGCAACGCGAATTCACCAATATTTAGCTAGTTTTTAATTCGAAAAATAAAATTTGATTACCCAGAGCAATAATAAAAAACAATAATTTCCCACTAGTAAGTAGAAAATGAAATCAGCTGATTTTTGTCACTCTAGATGTTTCTGTTTTTACCCAATTTTTAGTAATTTAAACCCAAGAAAATAGCTTTTAGTAGATTTTTTCTCGTTTGAATTATTTCTATTATTACCAATTAATAAAATCACAATTTATTTTTATGAAAGAAAATAATTATTTTAGTTATTTATCTAAATAAAAATAGGTAAATAGTGCTAGTAGTAAAAAAATAATATATAAACCAAAGGTAATAAGACTAGTATAGCCTCGTTCTCTTATATCGCTCGATTCTACGCATCTCGGGATATAATACCTACTCTCGGCTGGTGCCTATTTTTGCTGTCAGAAAATTAGTAAACGTCAAACACCTAACCTCAAATTGACAAATTAATTTTAAGATATTTTTTGCGTTTGTTTATATTTAGGTGTTAGGTCATAAGAAAAATAGTCGCTAGCTATTTCAGGGCACATCGAGTATACTAAAAACGAGGTTCGCTTACTCGGTGGTTAATATACTATTGTTTACCTTGGTATATAATTACTATTAATTTTAAAATACCTTCAAAGTTTTTTTGTCCCTAAATTAATTATAATGTATACATATACATATGTAAAAACACGCCGTGTAGATATGTAATGCTACGCATTCCATTATATACTATCACAGTAAATGCTTTGCTTTTTCCCAAATATTTGGTAATTTTTTTTTCAAAAAAAACTAAAAAAAAAAATATTTTTTTTTTTTGTGAGAAACGAAAAATTTTCGAAAAATAATTCATAAAAAAAATAATATTTTTTTTTTAATTAGATCTTTTTTCGAAAAACGAAAAAAATAAAAAAAATTATATAATCTTAAATAAGAATATTGCAAAAAAAATTGAAAAACAGATTTTTTAAAAGTGAGAATTTTTTAATTTTTTGTTTTTGGGGGATACTTTCAAAATTAGTAGAATTGATAATAGAAATAATTTTTCCTCAAAACTGGAATTTTCTTTCAGCTTATATCGATATTTTTAGAAGTTTAACCCCAAATAACTTTTTGTTTTTGGAGAGATTACTTTCAAAAACAATAGTGATCTTTCCCTCATAGAACTTGATTATTCCTAAAAATTTTAAGTCGATCGAATTATTTATTCTCGAGTTATCGTGTTAAAAAAAATCGTGATATCGGGCGGACGGGCAGAAAAAAGTTTCTTATTTTTTATATCCAAGATTTTTTTTTCTAGGACGATTTTGAAAATCTGGAAAATTTAAAACTACCGTATAATACTATTTCAGCGCATGCGCTGTGAATAGTGCATTAAGGTCATTGGGATTTCTGACATAATGTTTAAGATAAAAGTCCTCGCATGACTTGGCAAGTACGCTAGTAAACTTCTGTATATCACTCATATCAACTAAAAAATTAATAATTATAATTATAAAGACGCTTCCCAACTAGTTCAAAAATTCATGATAGCTCAGTTGGTTTGGTTGTTCGACTAGTGTTTGACTAGTGTTCGAAAGGTCTCAGGTTCAAATCCTGGTTGTAGATGAAACTTTTTTATTTGATACTCTTATCTCAAATATACTGTACGAAATGCCAATAACCTTATTTCTACATTATTAATAATTTTAAAAATAATAAGAAATAACAACCAGATGTTGTATAATTTTTCATACTAATCAAATTTTCTATACAGCTATTATATAGCAAAAAACATAAAAGAAATTTAATACCTTTTTAGTATTCTTTGAAATTTTATACCTTCTGAAAGTTAAATATTGGCCCACTTTCCGGAATAAGATATTTTCAATATTTGCCCTTCTCGAAAGTTTTCCAATTATTTTCACGTTATTGATGTAATAATTTTTCTTTGCCCTTAACAAGTAAGAGCTAGAAAAGCCTTGTTTTACATTAGCAAAACAAAATAAAATTACAAAAAAATCCCAGCTGTAAAGTTTTAATTTTTATCTCAAAGGTTTCTTGTGTTATCAATGATAACTTATTATGATTTTTAGCGTAAATGCTTTGCCCAGAAAATTTGTAACCACGATAACTCGAGAACGCATGTAGCCAAAGGGTTAAAGTTTGGGCCATAAATCGAAACATAATTCATAAAAAAAAATAATATTTTTTTTTTAATTAGATCTTTTTTCAAAAAACGAAAAAAATAAAAAAAATTATATAATCTTAAATAAGAATATTGCAAAAAAAATTGAAAAACAGATTTTTTTTAAATGAGAGTTTTTTAATTTTTTGTTTTTGGGGGATACTTTCAAAATTAGTAGAATTGATAATAGAAATAATTTTTCCTCAAAACTGGAATTTTCTTTCAGCTTATATCGATATTTTTAGAAGTTTAACCCCAAATAACTTTTTGTTTTTGGAGAGATTACTTTCAAAAACAATAGTGATCTTTCCCTCATAGAACTTGATTATTCCTAAAAATTTTAAGTCGATCGAATTATTTATTCTCGAGTTATCGTGTTAAAAAAAATCGTGATATCGGGCGGACGGGCAGAAAAAAGTTTCTTATTTTTTTATATCCAAGATTTATTTTCTAGGACGATTTTGAAAATCTGGAAAATTTAAAACTACCGTATAATACTATTTCAGCGCATGCGCTGTGAATAGTGCATTAAGGTCATTGGGATTTCTGACATAATGTTTAAGATAAAAGTCCTCGCATGACTTGGCAAGTACGCTAGTAAACTTCTGTATATCAATCATATCAACTAAAAAATTAATAATTATAATTATAAAGACGCTTCCCAACTAGTTCAAAAATTCATGATAGCTCAGTTGGTTTGGTTGTTCGACTAGTGTTTGACTAGTGTTCGAAAGGTCTCAGGTTCAAATCCTGGTTGTAGATGAAACTTTTTTATTTGATACTCTTATCTCAAATATAATGTACGAAATGCCAATAACCTTATTTCTACATTATTAATAATTTTAAAAATAATAAGAAATAACAACCAGATGTTGTATAATTTTTCATACTAATCAAATTTTCTATACAGCTATAGCAAAAAACATAAAAGAAATTTAATACCTTTTTAGTATTCTTTGAAATTTTATACCTTCTGAAAGTTAAATATTGGCCCACTTTCCGGAATAAGATATTTTCAATATTTGCCCTTCTCGAAAGTTTTCCAATTATTTTCACGTTATTGATGTAATAATTTTTCTTTGCCCTTAACAAGTAAGAGCTAGAAAAGCCTTGTTTTACATTAGCAAAACAAAATAAAATTACAAAAAAATCCCAGCTGTAAAGTTTTAATTTTTATCTCAAAGGTTTCTTGTGTTATCAATGATAACTTATTATGATTTTTAGCGTAAATGCTTTGCCCAGAAAATTTGTAACCACGATAACTCGAGAACGCATGTAGCCAAAGGGTTAAAGTTTGGGCCATACGTATCTCATCAGCTGATATTGTTTTTATTAAAAATTAAAGTGGAGTAAGATAGCCAAATTAAGCAAAAACATTTATTTTTTATTTTTTTTAATTAAAAAAACATTAGTAATAAAAGATTATCAGCGTCGGACTGGCTATGCATTTTACCAGGCAAATGCCTTTAAATAAATGATAGATAAATAAATTATATAATATCTTAGTGTTTTTTTACCCCGGTTTTTTCTATTCGTTGATGTTTTTTTGGGAAGAGGGTTGAAATTAATAATACTCAAACTATTTTCTTAAATCGTGACGTTTCGAGGGTGGTTTCCCTCATCCTCAGACCTTTAATATGAGAAAAAAAACAATATTAAAATTATATACGAACAAGTTTCTGTATAACCAAAATTTTGTTTTGTTTATATCGTCGCGGCTAGTAATTAATGTTTGACAAATTAATGTTTAATATTTTAGTGTATAATGTATATGTCCAACCTTTTAACAAATATCTTCAAGGTTAATTCAAAGATGACATCATTTCAACTCTAGGATCCTAGATACGACAATTCTATAGGAAACACAAGTCAGTACCTTTTTTTGCTGATAAGTATTTTGTATGGTTTATCCCTTTATTACCCTGTGCTTTATAAGTCTATTATATCAAAGGCAATAAAGTATCTAGATTAATGGTTCTTTATAATAAATATTTTAACCTAGTTTTCATGGTCTTACAAGCCGGTGTGGTCAATCAGACCTATCCAAACCATTCTGCCCTTAAAGCCGTTTGCCCCATTAACATGCCAATATCTCCCAAACATTAGATACACGTGTATATAAACTTTTTTCTTAAAATAGAATCTATATCTAATATAAGGGAACGTTCAAGTATTACGTAACGCAAATTTTGATCATTTTGGATCCCCACCCCCCCCCCTGCAGGGCCTGTAACGCTATTTTCCTATACCATTAACATGGGCGTAACACTCCAAAATGATCCCCACCTCCCCCACTCCTAGGAGCGTTACGTAATACTTGAACGTTCCCTAACCGATTATTAAAAAAAAAAACTAATAAGTAAATTTATGTGAAATTTGCTGATTATATTTTCATTTTCTCAAAATGTAAAGACAATTTTTGTTAAAATACAAATAAAGTAAACAAGAAATATATAAAAATGCTTAGGTTCGAAGTTATGGGCATTTGCTCGGTAAAATGCGTAGTCAGTCCAATACTGCAAAAAGTCTCTTATTAGGGTGGACCTTATATTTTTTTATTGACTTAAAATTTTAATTTACTAGAAAATATGACTGGTCAACCTTCTCTAAGGGTCCTAATTGGGCCCCTAAAATTCGTAAATTACCCATAAATCGTAAAAAATTGTTGAAAATTGTCTGTAATTTTTGTGAAAACTTTAAAAGGCTTGAAATCTTATTTTTGATCATATATACCAAATTTCAAAATGATCAAAAGATTCTAACCCATGCCGATAATCCGCCAAATTTTACCCCTAACACTGAAATTTACAAAATTCTACCATAAATTTGAGTTAACGGTAAACAAATATTTTAAAAAGGTATCGTACCAGACTGAATTTATTTTTATTTAGGAGCTCTTATTTACCGTTTGACTCACATGATATAAATTCGTAAATTTAGTATTAGGGGCAACTTTGGCGGATTTTTGGCACAGGTTAGAAACTTTTGATCTAACATCTCGATGTTTGATGTTTGAAATATAAATGACAATTTTAAGATAATAAAAAAAAGGTCCACCCCAGTCTCTTATGATAGACGAAAGTTAAATGTTTACCAAATTAAATTATTTTAGATAGGCAACGGTTGAATTGAACACGAATCAAATAATTCAATAATAAAAGTTAGAAAAGTTTTTAACTTTTATTGACCGTTTATTAAATTATGTTACGCTTGAAATTCGTATT